>OZ038516.1:13617649-13642649 GCA_964036315.1 Acanthosepion esculentum | reverse complement strand
TGATGATTACAAAGGGACTATGCATAAAGCATATTTATATAGGGACTAAGATGATGATGATTACAAAGGGACTATGCATAAAGCATATTTATATAGGGACTAAGATGATGATGATTACAAAGGGACTATGCATAAAGCATATTTATATAGGGACTAAGATGATGATGATTACAAAGGGACTATGCATAAAGCATATTTATATAGGGACTAAGATGAATTCAATGATGAATAAATGAGACAGTTAAACTATGCATTCACGTATTAATATGGAAATAATAAAGCTCACCTGATCGCCCATGAAGAAATGTTTTCCACCATTCTGCATTTCCAGAGTTCTCTCCAAGAAGGGAAGGACTCTATTGCAGGTGTTCATAAACCTCCATTGTAAATAGTTCTGTATAAAAGATTAAAAATATTCATTAACGCGCAAATGCCCTTGGGTATGGAATGGATCTACGCTTCTACTTCCTATATATGGGTTAAATAGTATAACTTTAATCTGGAAAAATCATTGTTGACTCCGAAATAGTGTCAATTATTCTTGCAATCAAACTATGTTTCGGCTTTAAATAATCTACTAAAGGTTGATAAGCCGTAAAAAAAATTAATCACTCAGTAACCCTGCGGAATAAATGGGTCTATTTATGGACTTTGGTATAAAAAAATAAAAAATAAAATTTTATTATTAGTTACTGTGTGTAATTGCCTATTTTATCTAGTCTACCATGTTTATTTTATGACAGATATATACATACACAGACACACATACACCGCACACACACACACACACACACACATATGTATATATATATATATATATATATATATATATATATATATATATATATATGCACATTTTATTGAATATGATAGACGAGGTGCTTTATTTATTTTTTTTAAACAATTTCTCATGCGATCAAATATTTTTTTTTTCTTTTCAGATGATAAATTATATAAAAACTGTCCGAATGTCCTTTTTATCCGAGCGCTTTCGGCTATACATTTAGCCATTTTCAAGGATTAAATATTTTAACTGTTAAATAAAAAAATAGTTTGTTTTATGTATCTTTTATAAAAAGTTTTATTTTTCAAAACACAGTCAAGATATTGCGTTCATCCGAAAAGAAAAAAAAATTATTAGATCGCTTGAGAAATAGTATGAAAAACTTAATAAAAACACCTTGTCTGTCGTATTCAATGAAATGTGCATGAAAAAAGATTGCTGCCGAAATACACAATATATATATATATATATATATATATATATATATATATATATATATAAGAGAAACTTTATACCCATATATATATATTGAAAGAGAAACTTGATACCTATAGGCACTCATTTTCTAACCCCAAACTAAAACACCAGACAGTTGTTTTAAAATATCTTTGATAATTGAACGAGAAAGCCCACAGTAGTTTGGAAGATTATAGGTTCCGGATGTACTTCTAATGGTCTTAGAGATTGATGTGAATTATATTTAGAAGAAAAAAATACAATAATAAAATACAATAATCAAAGCCAACTATTAAATCAGAGGAATGAATTAGTGTTAAAATGTCGACATAAAATCAAATTCAAGTTTCCATCATATCAGTTCAACTTAATTAGCTACAATATTTCCATAATATAAACCCCACTCTAACTCTTCAAATGTCGACAGTATACCTAATTCTAATTTCTATATTTTATTTCTTCCCCTCTATAATATCTTTACACTATATTAAACATAATTTATAAACTTTTCCCTTCTCTAAAATATTCCAACTAGTATTAGAGGAATTTTCTTACAGCTCTCACAAATAAATTCTACTTCCTGTCCCTCCTGACTGTATAGACACGAACCCAGACAAACGATGTTTCGTCTACCGAAATAGACTATTCCCCATATGAGGTGATTTTGGATTTTATTGTTTATTAATTATATTGCTCCGTATTAATAAATGCATTGAGTTCTTTTTGCGGATTAGTTTTAATATTTTATATTACTAGGATCCATTTGGATTATATACTAATGGATTTGTTACCTTTATATATATATATATATATATATATATATATATATATATATATATATATATATATATATATGTATGAACATGCCGGGTGTAACAGCAAAATTCTCCAAAGTTTTTAAGAGCAAAATTGTTCAATTGTTATATTAAGCTCTGAAAAGTTGTAACTTAGAAATGATTAAAGATATCTTACTGGAATTATCCGAGTTTTTTTATAACACTATTGAACTCTACTTTGGGCAATAAGAATGTATAATTACTCTCAAAGCGTGACAGAAGAATCGTGATGAAATCGATCATAAATGAAAATGACATGTCCATTATTAATTAATCATAGATAAAGATAAGAAGCTCATATATATATATATATATATATATATGTATATATAAATAAAAAGGAAAGAACAGATGACATGAATTTAGCGGATGTCAGAATTTGTTAAAAGATACATCCCTACCCATCCCTAAACATAACCCCGCTTTCAAATGTAACTATTAACTGAGACAACGAAAATTAAAAATTGAACCCTCTACCACCCCTTGTCTAGATGAATGGATTTATCGGTAACCTTGGAAACCCTCAAACTATGAATCTTTCCTGTGCCGTTAACAACCGTAAATTTTAAAAAGTAAGTTACTCCAAAATTCGCTTGATGAGGAAATGGAACTAATGTCTTTGGTTTAATAACAAAATTAAATTCAGGGGCTTTAGCTTCCATTTCTGAAACATGGTCATCACTGTGTAGCGGTAAAACCATATTTTAAATCTATTAATTTATAATATATATATATATATATATATATATATATATATATATATATATATATATTCACTGCTTTTTGGAGTGTCAAAGCTGAAACTTCTTTCTTAAGTGCCAAACAGCTTATAGATTGAGTTGTATCCTTTCTAATATCTCTTAAAGTGATGACCCCCTCTTCATCTTGTTACCTCCTGATCCAGTTTTCCTCTCTACTGTTCCCTCTTTTTAAATCGTATTCACCGTTCTCTTCATGGTCCTTGAATGGAATTTGAAGATGGAAGCCTGAGTAAGAATGTTGGTACCATTACTGAAGGCCTTCGCCATTGGTCAGTTGGGAAGACAGTGGGACTGACAGAAAACGATTTTCACCTGTTCTCTTTTTTGCTGAATAACTCAAAGGGTTATTCAATGATTCTTACGACAAATAGTATCAGCATTGCTGAACGTCTTATCTGACACGCTGGGAAAAAGGAACTCAATTGGTTTATTGTTTTTTGATATTAAACATCTTGTGTGATGGACAATTATGCTGTTACACGATTTGGACAATTTTACTGTTACACGGATATGTATATATATATATATATATATATATATATATATATATTTATATATGTATATGTATATATATATTTATATATATATATTTATATATATATATATTTATATATATATATATATATTTATATATATATATTTATATATATATATATTTATATATATATATATATATTTATATATATATATTTATATATTTATATATATATATTTATATATTTATATATATATATTTATATATATTTATATATAAATATTTAATATATATTTTATATATATATATATATATATATATATATATATATATATATATATATATATATATATATATATATATATATATATATAGTTTAGTAACGAAAATCTTGGTAATCCGTGTGGATACCCCCAAGGAGGGTTAAATCCTGAGAGCTCAATGTTAAGTCTGAGAGAATAATTTCATTTAAAGAAAAATAGACCACTTTAAGGCTCCATTAGTTATAATTTATTTCACCAGAGGTTTCATTTTTCTCTGGATCTTCAGACTTCACTTTCAAAGGTGAAACGAAAAATGAATTTAAAATTTACACTTTTGACATGGAGGGTGGTGAAGAATAGTTTGAGAGACATGGTCGAGTTTAGAGAGGGAAGGGAGAGTTTTCAAATTTATTTTAATTTTATTTTTATTACATTACTTAATATTGAGGAGGAGGGGGTAAGGATCATTTCACCTTTGAAAGTGAAGTCTGAAGATCCAGAGAAAAATAATAAAATTCTATGGTGAAATAAATTATAACTAATGTGCCTTAAAGTGATCTGTTTTTCTTCAAATTAAATAGTTATATATATATATATATATATATATATATATATATATATATATATATATATATATATATATATGTGTGTGTGAAAGAATAAAAAATAATATATTTATGGTTCGACGGTAGAAGTGCATCCTGGACCGCTTTAGGATTTGTAACATATCCTCTGCAGATAAAATTAATTAAAAAAACTATAGTTCTTACGTCGTAGTTTGTGTTGCTGTCTCCACTTCCACCGGTGGGGCTGTTCATTCCACTGCCGCTTCCTCCCATGTTAAACTAGACAAAAATAAAATAGATGAAACATTCACAAATCAATACATAAAGCACGGTAATAAAAGGATCAATAGTTGAATCAGAAGTAAATTCGCAATACTTAACCGAGTTCGACTCGGAGGATCGTTGTTTCTGACTAAGATGAAGATTTTGAAATCTTGACTAAATTCGAAATAACTGACTCACCCTGAAGCGTCCGTTCTTCCAATGGTAGTACCTCATGTAATCGTGCATGATTTCATAGAAGCAATCATTATTTACAAAGCACTCGACACTCGTCTTAGCTAATGTCTTTTAGTCTTAATAATCATTTTACTATAGCCTCTTTTCTTATCCATTTCTATAGATAGTATGTTGAAAGATGTAGATATGGAATGTTGAACAGATTCGAAATAACTAACTCACCCTGAAGCGTCCGTCTTCCAGTGGAAGTACCTCATGTAATCGTGCATGATTTCATGGAAGCAGTCATTATTTACAAAGCACTCGACACTCGTCTTAGCTAATGTCTTTTAGTCTTGATAATCATTTTATTATAGCCTCTTTGCTTATCCATTTCTATAGATAGTGTGACGAAAGATGTAGATATGAAATGTTGAACAGATTCGAAATAACTGACTCACCCTGAAGCGTCCGTTCTTCCAGTGGTAGTACCTCATGTAATCGTGCATGATTTCATAGAAGCAGTCAGCGATGTAGTCACACCTCATCATGTCCATGTTGTTCTTACCGTAGAAAGCTATAGAGGAGGAAAATAAAAAAAAATTCTTAAAATCCAATATTTGTAAAATCCAATTCTAATATTTTAAATTTGCGAAAGACAGGTGTCGGTATATATTCTACACGAAATAATGGATAAAGAATTTCCCCAGGAAAATATATTTGTTCAAAATAACAATGCATGGCGAAAACCAGTAAAATAGATTAAAAACCTTGTTCGCAATATTAGAAGCATCAACCTCAATATCCTTGTTCCCTCCTGGGTTGTCACGGCTCTCCTCGACTTCCTCATTTTTGATACATTGATTAATTTTTTGACATTTTACCCTATTTCCTAAACCCTCATCGACCAGCCAGAAATTAAACTTATTAAATTTATCATTGTTTTTTCCTGCTACCCCCCTTCTATCTGTTTCTCTTTCTCTCTCTCTCTCTCTTTCTCTCTCTCTCTCACACACACACATATATATATATATATATATATATATTATAAATATTTAGCTTCCATTTTTGAAACATGGTTATTACTGTGTAACAAAAAAAACATATTTTAAATCAGTTAATTTATGATATTAATGCTCTGTAAATTTACAATGAGCACTATTGTGTAAAAATAAAAATATCTATAAGAACACCGGATTATATATCTTACTGTTCTTTCTTTTTATTTATATATTCATAAATATATATATATATATATATATATATATATATATATATATATATATATATATATATATATATATATATATATATATATATATATACATTGAAATTGACTAGTCATTTTAAGTAGCGAATCATATATAATAAAATTGCTTCGTGAGATCGCTAAAAACAGAACATAGCATCATGAAAAAGACGCCAAACTTGATGAAAACAAGGATAGTAATGGATATCTGCTTGGATTGACGAATCGGAGAGCCGAGTTCGAATTCCAGTCGAATCCTTTACATTCACTTACGTGATAATACCCATAGAAAAGGTGCGAATCCTCGTCTTCTCCCTCCAGTTATGGGTAAATAGCAGGACAGACTGGGTTCTATAGCCTTGGATGGCAACTGGTCTAGGAGGAGGACAAGTCTGAATTCAAAACCTGCGGAGGGTCGTGACACTTAGTGCACCAGGTCTCTGTATTCGGCCCTTCAAAAAGTGTGGATTGTCCTGCAGGAAACCTTCATCACTATAATCAAATCTCATGTGGTGTTGTAGGGCTGTCGGTTTCCTTGGATATGATCTGCTTGACCCTCAAACGTCGAATTCGACGGAAGAATCGGGAGTATATATATATATATATATATATATATATATATATATGTATATATATATATTTCTAGTAATACTCGGTTGGAAAAACTTCGGATAGCAAACCTTGTAAGTCTATCAAAACAAATTGGTACCCGTGGAAAAAATTGGAAAATAAGCGAAAGAATTAGAAACATACAAACAGGATGAAATAAATCGTCCAGTGCCTTAAGTTTCTAGTCCAAGGAAAAAACCCAAAAGCGAGTAATAAAGCTAAAACGTATATATATATATATATATATATATATATATATATATATATATATATATGTATATATGTATATATGCATATATATATATATATATATATATATATATATATATATATATATATATATATAATATTATGAATACAGAATCTTTAAAATCCATTCAGGTGATAGTTTATTTCGTGGACTCACACCCATCTCTTCAGACCAAATTTTACCAAAGAAATGGAGTTCAATTTATTCAGATACAAGGAAAAGAAAAAAGGAAAAAGGAAGAGAAAGAAAAAGAGAAACAGGAAAAGGTTGTAATGTTAAAAGGGGAAAGAATAAACACATAGATTTCAATATAAGATTTGTCTAATAGACATGGGAATGGGAAAGTAAAAGCGAGTGAGAGAGGGAAAGAAAGAAGTTAAGCCGGTCGCCATGGTGACTAGAATATATTTTATTCTCTGGACTTGACAAGTTAAAAAATAGGGTGGGGGTAGGAAGTGATCATATTTCAAAATAGATAAATTGATATTGACCAATCATTTTAAGCAGCGAAATCATATATAATGAAATAGTTACCTCCGTGATATCGCTAAAAACAGAGCATAGCACGATGAAAAAGACGCCAAACTTGACGAAAACAAATTTTTAGAGTCTAAATGTTTATCTTATTATTGAGAGGAAAGATCAAATTATTTTTAATTATTTTTCAAAAAATTTCCTTCTTTTTAGAGCATTCTAAATTTTGATTAAAAAAAAAATGTTTTTCTTTATGTCACCGGAAGAAGTAAAATAACATAATATTTTAGTGCATTTTTAGTCTGTATGACAGACATTAAGTTTGAAAATCTTGCAAAAATAAAAATAATTGTCGGATTTTAATGAAACTTTCAGAAACTATTCACAAACGATAGAACTTATTATAAATATGTTTTTATTTTTAATGTCATGGCAAAAATATTTTTTCATATGTATTACCCCACCTACATAACTAATTTTACGAAAACTCTATAATTTCAATTTTGGGAAGATTAGTGATTATATTAGGCTTTGAGGAAACCAAATCAAGTTTGTTTTTTTTTTTTGTCTTTTTTAGTTGGACAACCTCTACCTGAAAATCGTCTCTGAATTGTAACATACAAAACTCAATAAAACAAAAATATTATTTAATTTCAAAAGCTTTTACTTGCTTTTATTTATTTCAGTGAGCAAAAAGATATTTCGATGAAAAATAAATTTTTAAAACAATTATTTGTTATTTCTGAAATATTTGATTATTTTTATATCATGTTAATTCTTCTAAAATTAGAGAAATATTTGTAAAATTTAACGAATGTTGTTATGAAGTAGATATATATTTACACATTATAATTTCCAAAGCTTTTTACAAACTAACGAACAACAGTATATAAAAAAATATATAATTTGTGTCAATAATAACACTGTAAATCAAATCTACGGAATGCGTGTAATAAAAGAACGTCACGTGGATTGAGTTTCTGTCTAGTATTTAACTTAAATACTGAATTTTTAACACAATAATTTGTTATTAATTATAATAGATTTTTACATTTAAGTTGTTAAAATATTATAAAATTAGTTAAAAGCCACATTAAAGTAAAGGTGAAAGCTAAGTACAAAAACAAAATTAGAGCGCTGAAAGTTTTCCTTAAAAATAACGAGGTAAACAATTTGTTCACTTAAATCTAAATAACTTCACATCTCTCCTTCCGTAGAAGGAATTATCCTCACGTAAGCTATCAAAAAGTCACGAATGTCTTTAGTCACCTTGTCAAGTGACGCGAAAGGTTATGACTTGCTTTGTTTTATTTTCAAACTACGTCTTTTCGGCGCAGAAACTAAGTTAAGCTTCGTTCAAAATATTTTAAATAAACATAATTTCTGATTTTCTTAAAATAAGTTTTGAAAAAATAGTAATTGATTTTTAAGAGAATTTCAAACTGATTTCTTTTTTTTTTATAAATTGGAAAAACATGTCTGTCATGATCGATTATCTGTCAATTTTGCTGGAAAAAAACAAGATTTTTAACGAACATTTTGGACGTGCTAGGAACGATTAAAAATGTAAACAAATACCCCCAAAATACTTTGATCTTTCCTCTTAATAATAACATAAATATTTAGATGATAAAGTTTTGTTTTCGCCAAGTTTGGCGTCTTTTTAATTATGCTATACTCTTTTTTAGCGATTTCACGGAGGTAACTAATAAAATACAATGATCAAAGCAAACTATTGAATCAAAGGAATGAATTAGTTATAAAATGTCGATATAAAAACAAATTTAAATTTCCATAATATAGATTTTACTTTATTGCCTTATAATTCTCTAAGTCTTCAAGTGTCAAATGTATAACTATTTCTGATTTCTTTTTTTTACCATATTAATTATGTCTTATAAATGTCCTGTTCTAAGAACTCTCAATCCTTTTATCACTTATATTCTTTATCTAAATTTTTAAAGTTTTTTTAAATATAACTTTGCATTGTTGTTTTTTTTTTAATATAACTTGTTTCTGATTTAATTTATCTTAAAAGTTAATTTTATGTCGAATGTATAATTTATATTAGTATTATTTATTCTTTAATATAACACATTTTTTAACTATAATTTTTAATACAATATATTCTTACTTAAATATATTTTCAAATATCTAAATATGACTTATTTTTATTTTTTAAGTACATTTTATTTTCTAGTATAATTTATCTTCGGAAGAGTATTTTTAAGTAGGAAATTGTATTTTTAATTGTTTTTATAAAAACCCCTTTTCGGTCCTCCTTTAGTTTCACTTCATTCTTCATATAACCCCAATTTAATGTCATAACGTAAATATCCGGGTCTTATTTTATAAAACCTCTTCCCTTTAAGGCTGATACCTTTCACCCTCCCCTGACCTGACCAATATCTCGTGAATTTCGACGGAAACATTGAAAGGGAAAAATTCTGTATTAATTTTTCGTCGTCCGTCACAGTTAAATTTCGAATTCCGACACGAACTCAGTTTATACACCAGGGATGACTAAAACTGACGAAGATTTCGCGGGTTGAAATAGATCTATCCCCCAGGTGATGTAATTTTAGATTTTGTTGTGTAATACTATTTATTGGGTCTGTTATAATAAATACATTTAACCCTTTTTGTGGATCAGTTTTAATATTTTATATTACTAGGGTTCACTTAGATTATATACCAACGGATTATTATTACCTTTATTATATATTAAACAACATCTTATGTCACATACTGTTTCCCTTCTGCATTTTGACATTCCTAAAATCCTTATAGATAATACTAAAATTATAGATAAACATACAGACATTAGACGCCTTAAAATCTTAGAAGCACTACATATTAAAAGCAAAAGACCTCCTATTAATCGCATAGATTACAATATTTCTGGAAACATCCTACAATGTTTATAATATATTTCTACATAATTAGATACACCACATAACCATTTCCTTTGAACTTTTTAAATTTCATAACGTATTCTTCGATTTTTTGGCTTGTATAATAAAAAATCTTTTTCACGCCTTCACATGATTAAAAATCTTCGCCATGCACGTGATAACATCATCGCGTCTTTTGAAATTAAAATGATTTTGTAACGTTTATTTAGTTTGTAAAAATAAAATGTAGCAACATGATTCCACTACAAGACAATTTGCAAATGTTTTAAAAAATTTGACTCTACATATATATACGACATTGTTAAAAAATTTTGACCCTGAAGATGAACAATGATGTTCGAATGTACTCAGTTATCTTACGGACAATATTTATTTCGATATAATTTTCAAATAAAAAATCTCATTAGAAAATATGAGAAAATTCAAAAGAGAATATGCAGGACTATGTTGTCTTTGACATTCAACACGACATGTTTAAAAGAAAAGTTGCTGCCAAATTACACACACACACACACGCACACACACACACACACATACATACATATATATATATATATATATATATATATATATATATATTATATCGTTCGAACGGTTGTCCTCATCTTTATTCACGACGATTCGGCCGATGTAGTCTCCGTCCGTTTTCAGGTGATATACGCTAGAATTTCAATCAAACCATTTATTTAGTATACGGGTACGGATTGTTCTGATTCCATGTGCCATGCCTTTTGGGGGATATCTCAGTATCAGTTAATTTCTTTTAGTAACTCATCTCTCCAATTTTGTTGCCATTTCTGTGGCTAGGACTTGAACTCACAACTCGTTGGGTCAACTCATTTGGCCTCGTAGATAAAAACTGACTGAGCAATTCAAAAAATCTCTTTCGGCTTCTTGCTTCCCAGTCATGTTTAATCTTCAAAAGTTCGAATTTTTTCAAGCTAAACAATTTTATGAAATTTAATATAAAAGTGAACATAGAAGTCAACACTCAGAAGCGACAGTCTGTTTCATGCTAGATGCAATCATCAGGACATTTCATAAATTATAAATAAAAAACTTTACTATTTGGTACCGGAGTACGACATTGGCAGCTCGGTACCAAGGTTTCGAACTTTGAGGTATTATGGCGGCTGTAGTAAGAACGTGTTGTTTTGGTATAAGGAATACTTTGGTATGTTTGGATCAGTAATCGTGGCTAGCTTTAAGACGAAATCGACTGAAGACCAGTCTTACCCTATCCGACATTTGGCCTTGTGCCATATTTTTGTATTTTTCAAAATACATATTACTCTTCGCTAAGGTACTTAGACAGGGATTTAAACGCAGTACTCGATTGGCGGCAAGCTCTGACCTCACTTTAATTGGTTAGATGTAACCGTAAGTTCTATGCTAACAGTTTCTTCTCTTACTCTTTCTCTATTGTTGGGACGAAAATTTTTAGAAAGCAAACTGTAAAATGATAACCTCTTTGCCTTTTCCATAAATCCTTTCATGGTAATTGTTCGGATGAGCGCTTCGCTTTGGTCCCCTGACTTTTTTAAATTTAAGCCCAATACTGTACTGGTGTCTAGATTTGATCAATTTACAGCTGAGCTGGCTCGATGTGACCGTAAGTCCTATGTTAACAGATTCTTTTCTCGCACTTCTACCTTGTAGATTCCGTTCCGGTTCCATGCTTTCCAGCCAATTTTGATCTCAGAAAATTTAAATTCTATGTCAATCGTTATCTACTGTCTTCCTGATTACACTTTTCTCTTCGCGCTCATTATTAATGTTTATGTTCCTAATTTTCCCATGCCCAGTAACCCATTGTGGCTTTTCTGCGTTGCATGAGGTGAAACTGATTTTAAAAAAAAAGATAGATAGATAGATAGATATGAACAGTCTGAAAAAAAAAAAAACAGACAAGAATACAATACTCGCCAGCGGCGTGAAGTAGGTAAACCACTGTTGGTGATGGACTACTTACAGAACATATTACCTCCACTTACAATAGTGTCCAACGTGTTTATCAGGATTGGGACATACAGTTTCTTTTCTCACTCTTTCTCGATTGTCGGTGCAAGCATTTTAGAAGGAAAACTGTAAAAGGATAACCTCTTCGCCTTTTCTATGAATAATTTCATGGTAATTGTTCGGATGAGCTCTTCGCTAATGCAAATAGTACTTGATTGACAGCTGGGTCTCATCAGTTCGCAGTTGAAATGGCTAGCTGTAAGTTCACAGTTGAAATGGCTAGCTGTAAGTTTTATGCTAACGGTTTCTTTTCTTACACTCCTCGCTTGGCTGGTAAGCAAGAAGCCGCTTTCGCCTTCATGATTACCAGCCAACTTTGATCTTCAAAATTTTAAATGCTATATCAGTAGTTATCTACTGTCTCCCTCTTTTTTTTATTGTGCTATGTAATTTCTATGATAGCAGTTTTATTCTCTCGTGTTTCTCGATTGCCGAACTCTCTTTGATTTTCTAAAATTTAAATGCAATATGAATTTTTCTTCTTAATTTCTGTTCGTTTATTGATTTCTCTTCTTTTATTGTGTTCCTATGTTTTTCTTTTTCTCATATTCTTTCACGCTCTGTAATCCCATTTTGTCTTAGCGGGTTTATTGCCCTGGTTGGGGTGAAATGATTAAAAACAAGAATTAGAAAAACTTGATAGTGGCTGCCTTTGACTTTTTATCAAACTGTTTTATACATTATAAACAAAAACCTCTACACTTACCAAATTCGCGCGCCAAATATCTGGCAATGGCCATAGTTTCTGGCATCTTATTACCACCGTCCATCTCCAAGACAGGAACACACATGCTGGGCATATCTGAAAAAAATATTAAAAGAGACAGTGGTTCAAATGTTGATAATTGTGAAAATGTTGTTCTATAAAAATACTTCAACTAAATAAAATGGCGCTATTTAGAAAAAAAATAAAATGGCGCTATTTAGAAAAAAATAAATTGGCGCTATATAAGAAAAAAATAAAATGGCGCTATTTAGAAAAAAATCAAATGGCGCTATTTAGAAAAAAATAAAATGGCGCTATTTAGAAAAAAGTAAAATGGTGCTATTTAGAAAAAAATAAAATGGCGCTATTGTAGGTCATGTTCAACTAAACGACGAAACACAGTTTTTCGAGATAAAGTTTTCTTCAGTACAATGCTCATTTCCCGAGAAACAGCAGCAGCAGCAGTTTTAAATCTGTCCTTTTTAACCAACTTTACCATAGCACGATCTTCTCTCTTGGTCGTTTTTCTTGGCCTACCTGTAGACTTTCACACGAACCACAATCATCGTAGACCTTAAGAATACGGTGAACAATACTTTTTGACTTGTTAACAATCTTTGTAATAGACCCATTACTTAAATTATCCTTCTTTCGAAGCTTAATAATCTGCTGACGAATTGGTAACGGAGTAAGTGGCATTATATTAACAAAGTACACTGCAGATATTCTTCCTAATTTTTAGTAAACGAACCGTCACGTAAACAAATTAAAAAAATTAGTGTTCGCTGGTTAAATATACTAAAACACGGAGTAAAAGCAACCGTTCTATCATTTTGGCCGCCATGGGTTTTGCAGTAAATCACGAAATCATCCATAACTTTTGTATTATTCTCTCAAATTACACCAACATCTCAGACAATAACAAATACTATCGTATTTATTGTCTGTGAAAATTATAGAATATAAAACAACTTTCATAAAAAATTATACCTATTTTTCTGCCGAAAACAATGCCATTCTGAACATTTTGGTCGCAACTGTATATGAATTGTGCTCTGAGATCTGTTCGGTCGATGTGAACATCGGTTAGCGTACTCATGTGAAAGCGACATTAATTATTGAGTTCGAAAGCGGGAAATAAATGGGAAATCTCGTATCTGAAATTGTGGGGACACCTAGTATCCATTCAATCTAAGGTGTAGGTCTGAAGCGAGAATACCTGCTTGGAGTGGACAACACATTTGCTAAGAACAAGTCCTTAAAGATTTTGACAAGAAGCGTCTGGCTAGAAATATTTGAACATGCAAACGCGGTATTATGTGTCAAATTACATACACATTGAATGTAGAAATAACTAGAGCCATGCCCATCATATTCTAGAATCTACTGGAGGGAATCAGGAAGAAATGGATTACCAGTGGTCAGGAATTAAATAAACATTATTGATAGAACAGGGCTATTATATGCATAATGTAAATGCATTGCATCCACCATTATATATATAATGCTTCCATTAATTTCAGTCTTTTTACATGTGGATTATATTATCAACAGGACTCAATAATATAAACTATATGTTTCGGAAATAAAACATTCCTATAACATACATACATAAAAAAATCGATGCATTCATTTAAAAGGGAAAATAAAACTATCCTTGATAATGGCTAAAACTGCAGCCGAAATTGCTCTTACAGAGACCAATATTATTTACGGCTTTGACATGTTCCTTAAGGAACTGTATTCCTGATCAATTCAAATACCGAGATATACATGAAGACCGGAAAAACTCCATCTGGAACATACTTGATAATAATACAAATATAATAGCCTCTCTCTCTCTCTCTCACGCACGCGCGCACACACACATACACAAACACACACACACGCACGCACGATTCGTCCCCAAAGGAAATTTATTCAGTAAATACGGAAATTAAATTTTCAAGTTTTCATTGCGAGAACGTTCTAAAATCTCAAATTAAGAAAAAAAAATCTCAAAGAAAAATAAGTTTTCCAATATTCAATATATTTGAAACTTAATAGTTTTCATCCACTTTATTTCAATATATGACTGCAAGTTACAAAAAATTACTTTCCACATTTACCATGATAAAGTTCCGCAGGGGACAAAACGCCCTGGCATAGAAAATTATATATAATTGTGTATTTACGCAGTAATATCTTTTTTTGAATTCCGTCTCTTACACACACACACACACACACACACACACACACACACACGCTGACACACACACACACACACATATATATATATATATATATATATATATATATATATATATATATATATATATATGTTTATATATATATTTATATATATAAGTATGTGTGTGTTTTAATGAATTCATATTTAATCCGACATATGTTTCTGTCTCTACGCATTTGTTTTAATTGAATTTTTGAAATCTGCTATTTCTTTCTGAAAAAAGACCTGTTTATACATACATACATACATACACACACACACACACACACACACACACACACACACACACACACACACACACACACACATATATATATATATATATATATATATATATATATATATATATATATATATATATATGCAGGTATGCAGAAAAATAGCAAAGAACACGTTAAGTAAATGATCCGGAGTTCTTTCGTATTTTTGCTTTTATTTTTAAAAAGACAGTGCTCCATACAGAAGTAGAGCTTATATTATAATATTTTTTTAAAAATATGATTCCTTCGCTACATAAGAGTTCTCATGTTTCAAAACCGAGAGCCGAGACCCCTAATATAATTTTTGAAATTAAGTTGAATTAAAATGTCTGGTCTCGCTTCATCGTCAAGCGAGAATTTATGCCCAAATTCTCGCTTGACGATGAATGGAAGACACCTTAATTCAACTTAATTTCAAAAATTATATTGAGGGTCTCGGCTCTCGCTATTGAAACATGAGAACTCTTATGTAGCGAAGGAATCATATTTTTTTTTAATTTATAGTATATTTTATATATATGTGTGTGTGTGTGTGTGTGTGTGTGTTTGTGAGTGTGTGCGTTTATAAATGAGTAAATCATTTTTTTCAGTTACTTATTCTAAGCATCTCTTGAGAATGAAACTGTGCTCCAAATATTAAGGCTAATGTTCAAATTAAACTTTACAACTTGAATCAGCGCGAAACAGTAATTTCTGTCACGATGGAATCAAATTTTAAAAAAATACAATACAATATATATTTTAAGACATTTTTACGTTTATACATTCTTTTTGGACATAGGCCGACAATTTATTTAAAGACATTTATGATATGTTTAACGTTCTTTTTATAGATACAAATATTTAAGTAAATGCTCTGTTTTATAATAAACAGTATTAAACAACATTTACCGGCCTGAATATCCGAGAAATTTTCATAGAAATTGTTCGTCCTCCGACAGGATTCGAACCTGTATCCTATACGGAACCGTCATATAGCCTGACGTGCCTTTTAACCGATTCGAATTGGAGGACGAATATTTTGTCCATTTCATAATCTCCCTCTGTCTGTCTCTCTCTCTCTCTCTCTCTCTCTCTCTCTCTCTATATATATATATATATATATATATATATATATATATATATATATATATATATATATATATATATTTATTTTATATTTGGGCAGTAACCCCTCATTTATACATGTTTCATTAAAGACCACTGACGAGCTTTTTATTCAATGTTTCTTTTCTGGAAATAATATGTGTAGAATCTGTCCGAAGGTTCTATATATCAAAGCGCTTACGGCGACTCTATTAGCCATTTTTAACGATTCTTTCTTTCTTCATTGAATGTGTAGATTTTTGTATACGTATCTAGAATTTTATTTAATTATAAGGGCGTTAATAATTTATTGATATTATCTAATATTGACCGAAAATCTCTTATCCTTTTATCTGACGCCGGGAGAGTTTGGACATACACGCTTGTCTGTTGCCATTGAATTAATACAGACTGGTGATATTTGTCCAAATCTATTCATCTCTCGCACCCCTATTTTTCTAGCTAGTAGTCACTTCTTATCTATCTATCTATCTATCTATCTATATATCTATCTATCACAGTATGTTCATCTATCTATCTATCTATTTATGTATGTCTGGTGATATCTATCCAAATCTATTCATCTCTCTCACCCCTAACAATCTATCTATCTATCTATCTATCTAGTGAGCGAGCGAGCGAGCGAACTATCTATCTATCACAGTCGTTTCTTATCTATCTATCTATCTATGTAAGTCTGGTGATATCTATCCAAATCTATTCATCTCTCTCACCCCTAACATTCTATCTATCTATCTATCTATCTATCTATCTATCTATCTATCTATCTATCTATCTATCTGTGTCTACGCTAAGCTTTAAAAATACTGACAAAAATCGGTGACTTACCCTTCCTGTATTTGTCCCATTCGGAGAACTCGAACCTCTTGTCCATGTATTTGACGCCGGCAGCGGCGAACATCATACGCAGGATCTCGGCACGTCCGCGGCCATTGAAGTAGTACAGAGTGTAGTTAGGCATGGCGAAGTTTGCGGCTTGTCTACTGGAAAAGATCTCAGTCGTAGCGAATGTCTTCTTCGACTCGTTGCTGAAAGTGAACGCTGACAGCCGAAAGAAATCGGAATTTATACCAAATGCTGAGTCATCTCGAAACTAACTGTGACGTCTGCAAAAAGAGGTTGAGTGGTGACAGCTTCAAGGCCATCGAAAATAATATGCCCTTATGCATGTCGAGTGTACAATGCCTATTGTTAACAGATCATTGAGAGAATGCATTTAATTAACTAATTGTTTTTGTGTGCACAAAAAGTGTAAAATACTTTTCTATGCAATTTAACTCAAAGCATCAAAACATTTAACTTGGTTTGGTTTTTGTGTAATGTGCAAAAAAAAAAAAAAAAAAAAAAAGAAATGAAAAACAACGTCTAGACTTTTTTGAAGGGTGTAACCGTAAATTTGAATATCGGCTCCTTTATTCACAGCATGCGTGACACATTTATTTCACTACGAGCTCCTTTTTTAATTGCATTTTCGTTTGCAATTTAATTCCAAAGCCTTCTGTTAGATAAGAGTAAATAAAAGTCCGATGCGTGGCAGTTGGCCAAAACAAGGCGTGTAAACTTAAAAAGCCTAAGGATGATTTTCTCGACAGACTTGCCCTCATCGTCTCTATGGTTCACGAGACAAGATTTATTTTATTTAAGTACACTTAACGATGTACTAATCAACTTAAATGAAATTTAAATTAATAATTTATTTCTTGAGATTAATAATAGTCGATTTCTGAACCTATAAAAAAACAAGAGCCATAATTAGCAGCTGATCTCGAAAACGACCTCCAATCTGTTGTTAACTGGGGCAAGAAATGGGTTGTTAATTTTAACACTGCTAAAACGAAACTGCTAGAAGAGTGATTCTTTCTTTATGTAATGTAGACTGTCTTGGGTTAGAAATTAAGATAATTGCACACTGGTTACTTAAAATTTTAATTAACTTATACTATATGTGGCCAGAAAATTCTAAGATTATAAAAAATAAGAACATATTATTACTATAATATTAAATAGTTAACGAACTTCCTGATGACACAATTATTTAAAACTATCATGATGATAAGTCGATAAGGCCAACTTGGCAGATTATCTAAAAACTCACTACAATCTGTGGTTAACTGGGGCAAGAAATGGCGTATTAATTTGAACATCTCCAAAATGAAATTGCACTCTCTTAAACGTTCGAGAGAATAATATTTTTCCTTCCATTAGTATGGCTGATGCTAACCTTCAAGAGAATTTCTCATGGCGCCATTTCGGCTTAATGTTTCCTGGTGGCATGAAGTGAAATCTTATATTGATTTGCTCTGTCGCGCTAGACAATTTTCCTCATCAGAATCTATCTTACAAGTCTGTCATTCATCTACGCATTGAATATTGCTGTCACATCCAATCTGGTCCTTCTACTATGGGTTTATAGATACTTGATAAAATATAATCTGCAATGTTATTTGTCCTGACCTGGCATCTCGAATTCATTCATTTCCCCTCTACAGCAACGTAGTTTATCTGTACTTTTTCTAATATAAATGTTTTCATGCTAAATGTTTTGATGGGCTTTTCTCTTTGATACCTAGATGTTATGAATTTAAATTCAGTACTAGATTGGCGGTTATGTCTCATCGTTTTACATTTGAAATAGCTAGATGTAACTGTTGGATCTATTCTAAACGTTTCTTATCTCGAACTTCTGGCTTGTTTTCCAGAGATCTTCAAAAGATTGAGTGCAATATCAAACATTATCTGTTTTCGTAATTTCTTTAATTCATGGATTTTTAGTAGATTTTTAAAATGAAAAAAAATTCTCTTGCAAGTTATGAGCAAATAATATTTTATAAACAGCATTTCACAGAGAGCAAATATATCCGGTTGTATTATAACTAATTAGGTTCAATATTCATATCAAAATTTACTTCCATCTTTCTTCTCAAGATGGCGTAGGCTTCGTATTCCTCTAGTGGGATCTAATTTCCACGCAAGCAGCCTCTACTCACGAATCGCTGCTTTTTGGAACCGGCTCCTTAGAGGAGGCTTCCTCGATCACTGCCTTCTTAACCTGTTGAAGTCTATGGAAACTGTGCCTTTTACTCTGTAACCCTCTATATCGAGTGGCTCATGGGCCTTGTACAGATTGAACAGCACCGTAAAAACAATTTGAAGATTGAAATAAGAAAAATAATTTTTACAAAGGTTTTGGCTGTTTTTTTTTTTAGTAAAAGAAAGGACAGAAAATTGGGGAGAGCCGTGATCGCCAACGTCCTGAATGGACACGCACATAGAAAGAAGATATAATTTTTATTTATTTATCAAAAGTGCATGAAGGTACCTAGAATGTAGAAATAAAACATGCTGTGATGAAATATCAAAATGAAAAATATGCAGTTGATTAATGAGGGGACGACAGCATTAGACATGTTTTAATCCGAAAAACACTGTTTTTGGTAACACACAAACTATTTTTTAAATTAATTGCCTAATAAATAAAAAACTGTCTAAAAAAAGCTAGCGAAACAAATACATCTTGGTTTATAATAAAAAATAATTTGGGGCTTACATTTAAGGAAAATGGGTCAATTTTTATGGAATTAACCCCTTCCCACCAATTATTTTGGGACAAACGTTTCATTTTATTACGATTGTTTTATTTGTTTGGGAAGACTAAAAAATCTAAAACACCTTTAAGCACCCTAGCTGTTGCTAACACCTCTATCAAACGTATGAGTTTTACAACCTTCCCGATGTGATCATCCCTCAACAAAGAATCTACGCTAATGACACAGCCATTTACTCTTGTCCCGATATTAAGTCTGATAGATTCGAAATTTGACGGCTGATGACAAAAATGACATTCAGTCTGTTGTTAACTGGGACAAAGAATGGCTTGTTAATTTTAAAGCGTCAAAACTAAACTACATTTTATTAACCATCTGAGTGAACCGTTTCTGCCTTCCACCAGCATGAGTGATGTTAACCTCCAGGAAAGAGACTCGTCCCATCTTCTGCGGTTAACGTTCTCATCTGACATATCTATAAGTCTACCATTCGTCCATGCTTAGAATATTGTGAAAAGTGAAAAGACTATAGTAAATCCATTGCTAGGTCAGCTGCTAAGAAAGTTGGTTCACTGTGTCGTGTGAGACAATTTTTCGCTCCAGAATCAATCTTACATATCTATAAGTCTACCATTCGTCTATGCTTAGAATATTGTGCCTTCTCGGGCTAACGTTCTCAGCTGACATGAAGTGAAAAGTCTATATTAAATCCATTGCTAGGTCAGCTGCTAAGAAAGTTGCTTTACTCTGTCTTGCGAGACAATTTTTCTCTCCAGAATATATCTTCCATATCTATAAGTCTACCATTCGTCCATGCTTAGAATATTGTGCCTTCCCGGCCTAACGTTCTCAACTGACATGAAGTGAAAAGACTATATTAAATCCATTGCCTGGTCAGCTGAACTGAATCGGAAAAGACAATTTTTCTCTCCAGAATATATCTTCCATATCTATAAGTCTACCATTCGTCCATGCTTAGAATATTGTGCCTTCCCGGCCTAACGTTCTCAACTGACATGAAGTGAAAAGACTATATTAAATCCATTGCCTGGTCAGCTGAACTGAATCGGAAAAGACAATTTTTCTCTCCAGAATCTATCTTCCATATCTATAAGTCTACCATCCGTCCATGTTTATAATATTGTTGTCAGATATGGTCCGGAGGTTCTACTATATATCAAAATATTTTTGATGCAATCCACTCACACTCACACTCAAGGACACATAGCACAATGGATGCAGGCGTTTGTTAGATCCAGTGACACGACCCAAAAAATGTGAGTTCAATACCCGCTTAAGGCAGTGGAGAAATTTAAGAGGGAAATTAACAGGAGATAACTGATAACTGACATCCATTAAACATGGAACGTGGAACTACAACAGTCTACCCCAGTGGTGAGCGAAATAAGTTCGACATTCCAACCACCTGCAGATGGCCGGAGCGTATAATGACCGAAACATTTTACTAAATATGGCGACAAAGTTGAGGACAATAGTCCGAATAATGTAATTAATGTACATAATATCTCATCTCAGAAATCTAGACAGATAATGTTAGAAGATTTCAAATCGACATATATAATATGCTTACATTTCCAATTAGAGCACACTTCAAATTATCTCTTGAGATAGAAAGTTTAAAATTATTTAATTCGTGTCAATTTTGCATTCCTCTGAAAATGGAAGATTATAAGGTTCATTTCCAACACTTGGCACATTTTTTTTTTACTGTAAAGGGAAAAATGCCCTGCAAGTAACAAAATAGATATGTGCTGTGTACATTAAAGGTGCTTTAGCTAACGGAACTGTACAGAGGTGGTTTGCTAAGTTTACAGATGGTGATTATAGCCTTATTGATGAAAAATAAAACAACAGACCCCAACTCCATTAGAGCTCCGTCCCTCTGATTCCACCCCAGACCACGTTCTGTCATCCACTTGCTTAAGCTTGCCAGGTATGTCACCCGTTGTTTTCGCTTGTCTCTCTTTCTCTCTATTCAACCCGTGAGTATCACGTTCTCCAGGCCCTCCTTCCGCATTATGTGTGTTAGAAACTTCAGCTGCCTCACTTAAAATAAAATAACATTTCTTACAAAATATTTCGATTTCGCCATTAAATAAGCGAAAGTGTTCTTGTGATTTTTCTATAAATTCTTTCATGGTTATACATATATATATATATATATATATATATATATATATATATATATATATATATATATATATATATATATATATATATATATATACAGTGCTGTTCGATAAAAGTGACTCACCTGATTTTGTTTTACTAAATGTTCACTTCTCCGATGAAACGAAAGTTGACCTAAATTCAAAGGATAAGCGATCTAAAATCCGACGAAGGAACTTTGAAAGCTCTTTGAATTTAGCAGTAAGTACTGTCAAGCATCCATTCAGTATAATGTTCTGGGGATGCTTTTCTTTTCATGGAACTGGTTTCTTAAAACCTATTGAAAAGATCCTCAGGAGCGAGCAGTACAAGAGAATTTTAGAGTCTTGTCTGCTCCCTTCTGCCGAAAAGGTGCAAATCGACCCCACCAAGCTCATTTTTTATGCAGGATAATGCTCCCTGTCACAAAACAAAATTGACGAAGGAATACTTTGATGAGAAGCAGGTGAGTGTTATGAAATGGCCACCCCAATCTCCTGACCTCAACTCCATAGAAAACTTATGGAGCATTATAAAGTACAGGCTCTCGAGAAAGCAGTTGAGCAACAAATAGGATTTGATTGTGAATTTCATATCCGAATGGAATTCAATGCTTGGAGATGAGATTTGCCAGAACCTAATCAAGCCAATGCCAAAAAGGGTTGAAAAGGTTATTCAAAATAAAGGAGGACCCATAGATTATTAAATATTTCGAACTATATTACCTATTATAAATAAATTATACCTCTATTATTCTTTATTTAAAGATGTTCGGTTATGTTTCTATTGATTACTAGTTGCAGCAAATAAGTGAGTCACTTTTTTTGCACCGAGTTTTTCCCTAAATCTCATTTATATCCAAAATTATAATTATCAATAGAAAACCTTAGGGTGAGTAAACTTTTTTAATACGTGGTCGGGAAGGGGTCTTTATATTAGTAAGATTAAAAATTAGTTTGATCCCCCCCCACAAAAATAGGCGAAAGAAATTTTAAAGTAAAAAAAATCAGGTGAGTCACTTTTATCGAACAGCACTGTGTATATATATATATATATATATATATATATATATATATATATATATATATATATATATATATATATATACGTTATTCATAATAACGGTGAAGCTCGTGCCGTGGCCCTAGACATCTCCAAAGCGTTTGATAGAGTTTGGCATGCCGGCCTTCTTCGCAAGCTCCAGGGTTATGGTATCACAGGTCGATTGTTTGACCTAATACAATCATTCCTGTCAAACTGTGAATTGAAGGTCGTTCTCAATGGATTCATCTCCAGCTCCTATCCCACTAACGCAGGTGTTCCTCAAGGCTCCATCCTAGGCCCTACTCTGTTCCTCATATTCATAAACGACCTTCCTGACACCATAGTCTCCCAAGTCGGCATCTATGCTGACGACACCACAATTTACTCCTGCCTCAAACACAAATCTAGTGATGCTGACAAAGTTAACCTGGTAGTTCAAAAGAACCTCCAATCGGTCGTGAACTGGGGCAAGAAATGGATGGTTAACTTTAACGCCTCTAAAACAAAACTGCTCTCTATTAACCACCACAAGGATCCATCCCTGCATCCCATTAGAATGTCTGAAGACCAACTTCTCGAGAGCTCCTGTCTGCGGCTGCTCGGTCTCACGCTGTCCGCTGATCTGAGATGGAACAAATACATCGAGTCAGTTGCATCATCCACCGCAAGGAAAGTTGGTTCCCTGTGCCGAACCAAGAAATTTTTCTCCCCGGAATCGATCCTCCAAATCTATAAATCGACCATTCGCCCTTGCATGGAGTATTGCTGCCATATATGGTCTGGAGCCCCTGCTGTTTGCCTCAGGGTTCTTGATCAGGATCCAGAGACGGATATGCAATGTAATTGGCCCTGATCTGTCATCTCGTCTGCAGTCGCTCTCTCACAGACGCGACGTTGCCTCGCTTTGTCTTTTTCGCAAATACTTTCACGGTAATTGCT
The DNA here is from genome assembly GCA_964036315.1 of Acanthosepion esculentum. NCBI lineage: Eukaryota > Metazoa > Mollusca > Cephalopoda > Sepiida > Sepiidae > Acanthosepion > Acanthosepion esculentum. The sequence continues at coordinate 13,618,554 of OZ038516.1, read as the reverse complement.
CCGAGGAGCTGCTTTCGCTGGTTCCTAGGCCTCATGAATTTAAACGTCCTACGAGGCTGGCATCCCGTTCCCACCACTTCACCGTTGAAACTGTTAGATGTATACGTATCTTCTACTCCAATAGCTTCATGTCTCGCACATCTCGCCTGTGGAACTCTCTTCCCTATTCCTGTCTCCCTGACAAATACAATCTCCAACTATTTAAGTGTAACGTCAATCGACATCTCCAGTTGCCTTGATCTATCCACTTCCCTTCTCCACATCCTTTCACCTTTCATTCCTATCTGCTCTCGCTCCAAATCTTCTGTAACCCCCTTGCCTTGATCGATCCACTATCTTTCTGCACATCCTCTCCTTTACCACTCCTATCTGCTCTTCCTCCAAACCTTCTGTAACCCCTTGCGTGCTAGTGGCCCCCAGCCTTGCTTGGGGTGATAAGCTTAAAATATATATATATATCTGTCTATATTTCTGAGATGAGTTATTATGTACAGTATTTATATTAGTCGGACTATTCTTCTGGTGGTTGGAATTTCGAACCGAACCCTTTATTTCGATCACTGGGGTAGACTGTTCTAGTTCCACGAGCCATGTTTGATGGATGTCAGTTATCAGTTATCTCCTGGTAATTTTCCCTCTGAAAGTTCTCCGCTGCCTGAACCGGGTATTGAACTCACACTCTTTGAGTCTGTCACTGGATCTAACCAACGCCTTTATCCACTGTGCCATGTGTCCTTGAAATTCCAACCACCTGAAGAAGGCCGGAGCGTACAACGGCCGAAATGTTGTGACAAATATGGCGACAAAGATGAGGACAATAGTCCGACTAATGTAAATACTATATAAATATATATATATATATATATATATATATATATATATATATATATATATATATATATATA
>OZ038516.1:13587649-13615149 GCA_964036315.1 Acanthosepion esculentum | reverse complement strand
TTTATGTTATAATTTTTAAATAAATAATTATATCTGCTCTACTCTGTACTGAGCACCCTTTTAAGAATAGTAATTGTTGGGTATTGGAATTTATTGCGTATACACCAATCCTATACTTGTATATACATATATATATACATATACATATATATATATATATATATATATATATATATATATATATATATATATATAGTGAGATATACAGATATGCTTTAATTTTATTTTTATAAATGTGATAATATCCAGATTTTACCACATATCTATTTATATATATATATATATATATATATATATATATTTATATGGCCTCTCTATTGCGTCTAGCTTGAAACTGACTGTCGCCTCTAAGTGTTGACTTCTATGTTCACTATTGTATTTACACACGCTCTGTCTCTGATATTGAGTACTTTATCCCATGAATATAGCACTTCTTAAGACTATATTTCTTCATATATATATATATATATATATATATATATATATGTATATATATATATATATATATATATATATATATATATATATATATATTTCTCCTCATCTTTGTCGCCATATTTATTACAACGTTTCGGCTGTTGTACGTCCCGGCCTTCTTCAGGTGGTTGGGATGGCGAACTGAACCCTTTATTTCGCTCACTGTGTTAGACTGTTCTAGTTCCACGTGCAATGTTTAATGGATGTCAGTTATCAGTTATCTCCTCTCCAAGTTCTCCACTGCCTTAACCGGTTATTGAACTCACACTCTTTGAGGCCTGTTACTGGATCTAATCAACGCATTTATCCTCTGTGCCATGTGTCCCGAAGAAGGCCGGAGCGTACAACGGCATAAACGTTGTAATAAATATGGTGACAAAGATGAGGACAATAGTACCGATAATGCAAATAGTGTACATAATACCTCATCTCAGAAATATAGACAGATATTTTTTCTCTCTTCTTTTCTTTCTTTTCTCTGCAAAGATACTATATCCATTTTCTATATATTCTATATATTATTTTCTTCCTTTTTTTACGTAGGAAAAGAGGTTGTTTGTAAGTAAATTTTGAGAATTGTAATAATCCTCATTTACTACCTAATGAGATGCTATGATATGCATCGAAACGTAGTGCACTTTTGTAGCGGTTTTTACTCATGTTTTAATATAATATCCTACAATAAAGACTCTATCTCTTTCTCTCTCTCAAGGATTCAACTGTTTTATACTTGTTGAAAAAACAAGTATACTTAAACATGAAAACAATAAACAAAAAATAAAAATTCTTGAAGCTATATACATAAAACAGTTGAAACCTAACCTGAACAAAATAAACTATGAAATCTCCACAAATACACTTAAATGACTATAATTGATAACAAAAACCATTGGTTTATACTAACAGCTTCCCATACTTAATACTTCTCGTTTTCACTCTCGCGTGGTCATGTGTGACATCACGAGCTGCGATGCGATTTTCGCTTCCGCGTCTCGTATATACGATTTTGTCGTTTCTTTGAAATTTTTCATGCAACAAAAACAGACTATCATTATTGTTGCGTCCGTGTATTGTTTGATATATTGAAATGTAATTGTCGTCTTTGATAATGGCTTATGTAAGCCGAAAGCTTAGATAGGATTTAAACATGTATAAATATGGCGATTTCTTTTCGTCTTTCAATGATAATGCTATTAAGCTTATCATACAATATGAAAGGAACTTACTTAAAATAAATAGACAAAACTTGTCTATATTATTTAATGAAACATGCATCAATATATATATATATATATATATATATATATATATTACGGCTAATAATGCAAGACTCTTCGGTAAATCGAATCGAGTTCTCTCAGTCACTGTGTGTTTATTTAAAAATAAATACGCTTAAATTCACCTTCTTCTGTGCCGTGCGCCAACGGCTTCAGAGTAAAATTTCCGACTGGCGCGAATTCAGCCGGTTTTCGATTCTAGCCAGAGGCAACCGGACGTCTAGCCACACTGATGAGCTGTGGTACAGCGAAACAGTCTGTCTGTGGATGACAATATATATATATATATATATATATATATATATATATATATATATATATATATATATATATGTATTAATCAAAAATCGGACACGAAAGTATCGTCACGACTAAAAATAGTAACTTAAGGTACTTTTAGTCCGATACTGCGTCAGAAGAAAAGGCGTCGGGATTACGTTAAACTAGTGAAAGGAAACAAACCTATTTGCAATAGCTCTAAAAAAAAACACAGAGGGGAGGGTTAAAATTTAAATTTGCCCAGAACGAGAAAATACTCGGGGAAAAACATCAAGTTGTCTTTCAGTTCCCTCTGCTTAGACAGAGCCGGACGAGGCGTGTTTATAACAATCGCCCCCATGATGTTACAATGGTGTTTCATCCCGACGTCTGTCCGGCTCAGAGAAGAACTCCGCTGGATAGCTGAACCCTCTAGTGACAGAACTCTATAAATGGCGCATTCATTCGCCTGTTGGTGCCCGGATGCGACTGGAGCATGTTTACGTACAAAGCTATGCACGTGCTGCGCAATTCGTACCTCCAGATTTTGAACTTAATGAAAACGTTAATATTTTATATTTACATACGTTCTATCGTTGATATTGATAACTTTAACCCATAAATATTCTTTCTTTCTATGTGCCGTATCCTTTCAGGGCGTAAGCGATCATGGCTCTCCACCTCCCTCTATCCCTGGCAGCTCTCAACAAGTTCCTTCGCTCTGCTACCTCCCCCAGACCAATATTCTGTCATCCACTTGCTTAAATCCGCTAGGTATGTCATGCGTTTTTTTCCCTTGTCTCTCTTTCTCTCTATTCGACCCGTGAGTATCAGATTCTCCAGGCCCCCCTTCCTCATTATGTGTCCCAGAAACTTCAGCTGCCTCTTCCTGATGATAAGTATAAGCCTTAATCGATCATGGCTCTCCACATCCCTCTATCCCTGGCAGCTCTCAACAAATTCCTTCGCTCTGCTACCTCCCCCAGACCACATTCTGTCATCCACTTGCTTAAGACCGCTTTGTACGTTATGCTTTGATCGCCTTGTCTCTCTTACCTATAAATTATCTCTCCAGTAATAATATACACCACCTTTTATACCGGGTCGTCCAGAAAGTTCATGCCGATTTTTATATTCTAACATGTTAGAAGATGTCAAATTTATTGACAGATATATGCTTACATTTTCGACGAGAAAAATTATCAAAATTATCAAGCTTCAAAATATCGCTTGAGAAAGAAAATTTAAAATTATTTAATTCGTGTCAATTTTGCATTCCTCTGAAAATGGAAGATTATAAGGTTCATTTCAAACACTTGGTACATTTTTTTTTACTGTAAAGGGAAAAATGCCTTGCAAGTAACAAAATAGATATATGCTGTGTACAGTGAAGGTGCTTTAGCTAACAGAACTGTACAGAGGTGGTTTGCTAAGTTTAGAGTTGGTGATTGTAGCCTTATTGATCAAAAATAAACCAGCAGACACCCACTCCATTAAAGATCCTTCCCTCAGATTCCTCACGTAGTTTTCCCTTGTCTCTCTTTCTCTCTATTTAACCCGTGAGTATCACGTTCTCCAGGCCCTCCTTCCCCATTTTGATTTTTTGTAATATAGAAATCTATATTACAGAAGTACTGATTCATTGTCAGTCACACTGTGTATGACTGCACACACATATGTAAATGTATTGGGTTGTCCAGAAAGTTCATGCCAATTTTTAGTCGTTCATGTTCCAATATGTTAAAACATGTCATATTTATCGACATATATAATATGCTTACATTTCCAATTAGAGCACACTTCAAACTATCTCTTGAGATTCAAAGTTGAAAAGTAATTAATTCGTGTCAATTTTGCATTCCTCTGAAAATGGAAGATTATAAGCTGCATTTCAAACACTTGTTGCATTTTGTTTACTATAAAGGGAAAAATGTCTTGCAAGTAACAAAATAGATATGTGATATGTACAGTGAATGTGCTTTAGCTAACATAACTGTACAGATGTCTTTTGCTAAGTTTAGAGTTGGTGATTGTTGCCTTAGTGATAAGAATGAACAAACAGACCCCCACCACACACACACACACTAGATGACAACTAAATCAAGACATTGATTGAGAATAACCTGTAATTACACAACGTGGAAAGTGGCGGAGGCACTAAATTTATCAAAAGCCACCATCCATGAGCACTTAGTGAAGCTTGGGTACTCAAATAACACTATGATATTTGGGTACCACATCATCCAAGTGAAAAGAATCTTTTGAATTGCATTTCATCTGTGATTTTCTGTACAAATGTAATGAAAATGCACCCTTTTTTAAGCAAGTTGCGACAGGTGATGAGAAATAGATCATTTACGACAATATTCAGCAAAAAAGATCCCAAGTAAGCAACATGAGCCAACTTTAGCCACCTCAAAAGCAGGTCTACATTCTAAGAAAGCCATGCTGTGCATCTGGTAGGATTGGAAAGGAATCCTGTACTATGAGCTTCTGCCAAGTAACCAGTCGATTGATTCTAAAATATATCTTGAGAAAGAAAGTTTAAAACGATTTAATTCGTGTCAATTTTGCATTCCTCTGAAAATGGAAGATTATAGGGCGCATTTGAAACACTTGGTGCATTTTTTTTATGTAAAGGGAAAATCCCTTGCAAGTAACAAAATAGATATGTGCTCTGTACAGTGAAGGTGTTTTAGCTAACAGAACTGTACAGAGGTGGTTTGCTAAGTTTAGAGTTGGTGATTGTAGCCCTATTGATCAAAAATAAACCAGAAGACCCCCACTCCATTACAGATCCTTCCCTCTGATTCCTCCCCAGACCACGTTCTGTCATCCACTTGCTTAAGCTTGCCAGGTGTGTCACGCGTAGTTTTCCCTTGTCTCTCTTTCTCTCTATTCAACCCGTGAGTATCAGGTTATTCAGGCCCTCCTTCCTCACTATATGTCCCAGGAACTTCAGCTGCTTCTTCCTGATGTTAAGTATAAGCCTCCTCCTTGTTTTCAGCCCCTCCAAGACCTCATCGCTGCTACATGCCCGCTCCATGATATCCTTAGCATCCTTCTGTAGAACCAGATCTCTGTCGCCTCGCGTCTCCTCCTCCTCTTTGAGGATATCGTCCAACATTCTCTGCCGTAAAGATGGACAGATATGACGTAACTGTTCAGTATTCTTTTCTTTGTTATCAAAGCAATCTTGTCTTGCAATATTCTGCCCAACTTTTGGAATATTGCTTGGCCATCGCAATACGCCTACAGATTTCAGTGTCGCACTTACCGTCCTCTGTTAAAACACTTCCCAGATATTTAAACTTCCGTCTCTCCTTGATTCTAGTTTTCCTGACCTGCAAATCACATTTCGGAATCATGCTTTTACCCATGACCATGCAATCTGTTTTCTTGTAGTATATATTTAGTCCTTTCTTCACACTTTCCGCGGCTACCTTCTGTAGGAGATATTGTTATTTCTTTTCCGTGTTTGCTATCAGTACTGTGTGAAATACACCAAACTTTAAACCTATATTTTCTAATGTGTCTCGAAATACACCGCCCAGCTTTTAAAATGAATCTTTGGATTGGATCTCAGTGTCGCACTTACCATCCTTTGTCAGAACACTTCCCAGACATTTAAACCTCCGCCCTTTCTGGATTTTTAGTGTCCACGACCTGCAAATCGTATTTCGGAATCATGCTTTTACTCATGACCATGCATTCTGTTTTCTTGTAGTTTATACTTAGTCCCTTCTTCACACTCTCCTCAGCTACCTTCTGTAGGAGATTTTGGAATGTCTTTTCGGTGTCTTCTATTTGTATTGTGCTAAATATACCATACCTTAAACCAATTTTCTCAGGTGTACTTGTACTCAGTGGTAGCGGGCGATTAATACCGAGGTAACACTAAAAATATAAACTAGACAAGGTAACCCGAGACATGTAAACTGGTGATTAAATACTTTTTAAAGAAATTTAAAAATCAAAGTGTTACCTCTTTTCCGAAAGTTAAAGTTATTTGTCGCTAGCATATTTCCCGCAATCGTTAGTTATGACATGTCTATGTTTCGGTTTATCATGACAGAAAAAAATAACTCAGCCTTCTCCACCCTCTGAGCTTAATTTTCTATTTAGCGTAGATTTGACATTTAATTGGTTAATCAAGACATACCAACAAGTCTAATTTTAATTCTAAGTTTAATAATATATTTCTCCACTTTGTATTGAGCACTTTTAAAAAGTAAATGCTACGATCAGAGGATTATATATATATATATATATATATATATATATATATATATATATATATATATAGTGCTGTTGGATAAAAGTAACTCAACTTATCCTTTGAATTTAGCTCAACTTTCGTTTCATCGGAAAAGAGGACATTCTTCCAGTCTTCTACGGTGGAATTTTTGTAATAGTGAGCCTATTCAAGTCTCTTGGGTTTGTTGGCTTTGCTTTATTAGCGGCTTAAACCTTCTTGTACAAGATTTGTAGCCTTGTTCTAATAGCCTCCGACGGACTGTTGAAGAGGCAAAACTAACACCTTGCTACTCGCTTTGACTGGTTGCAATTTCTTGGCTAGTTATTGTCCTATTCTTCGCAACTTCTCTCTTGATTACTTGCCAGTTCTATCATTAACCTTTTTTCTTTATTCCCATTGTTTCCTTCCTTGGAGCAGGAGTGGCGTCCCTATGTGCCTTAAGCACTCGAGAGACAGTTGATTGCGAGGTTGGAGCAATTTATGCAATTTCTCTCGTAGACTTGCCTGCTTTTGAGAGGGCAATAATAGATGTCTTAAATGGTTCTGATGAGTGTTTGTACCCTTTCATCTGGTTAGTGACTTGAGTGGCTATTTCAAACTGTTTTTATACTGTACGAGGCTTTCTGGAATATTCTGGAATACTCTAGATTTAATTTAAGCTGTTCTAGAATTCTCTAGAATATTGTTCTGAGTCTATTGAAAAATAGTATTCAATATTTTGTCAAAAGCTCTTTAAATTTACCTGTTTAATCGTTAGAATGCGATACCTGAGCACTGTTTTTGCAAAGGTTTTTTTTTTCCTGAATCTCATTTGTATCCAAATTTATAATTATTAATAGAATACCTTAGGATGAATGAACTTTTTTCCTAGGGAAGGTGTCTTTATTTTTTTAAGATTCAAAATTATTTTAACCCCAAAAACAATAGACAAAAATATTTTTAGTAAAAAAAAATCAGGTGAGTCACTTTTATTACTTACCGTTTGAAACACCGATTCTCCAACGAAGTTAAGCAACGTCGAACTTGGTTAGTACCGTGATATAACTGTATATATATTAGTTAAATATTTATTTTCATACATTAAATACAGGTAGACAAATGTCATTCATTACAAGTTATGATTATCTTATATCAGCTGCAGAAGACACTTAAGGGGCATTATCCGTGCGAAAGATTGTAAGACTCTAGCCGGACTAAAATTTGCATTAGCCATCATACATTCATTCATCTCGTAGGTAAAAATATTAGGAACAGAATTCTGTACTTTTATATCATTTTTTTATTTTTATTGTTAAAGCAAACTTTCATTTAATAAAATATTGATTTACACAATGGGATATTGGATAATTCGTATATGGTCGATTATAATCCAATTTAAATTTTAATAAGATCCGAATAAGAATTATTCGTTTGTTTGTTCTCAATTCGGATTGATCAATTTTCTTGCAAACGTCATACTTTATAAAAATTCCGGTTTTGATTTACAGTTCAGGTTTCATACTGCACATTCTACCAGTTGGTGTTGCAACGGCTTTTTAGGTAGGGTACGATTTTGGGATGAGCTGCTACTCTTGTCCTCAGGGCTATCAACTTGGGGTAATTGTTGAACATGGTTTGGTTTTCCGTCAGGGGATTCTCCAGACAACTGTAGCACATCATGTCGCACAGCATCATCTACAGGAGAGAGTGAGAAAGAGAGTTAAAGACGTAAATATAAACATAGTTTTTTTTTTAAATTATTATTTTATGAATAAGAGGCACGGGTCGGATTGAGGAATCGAAGAGCCGAGTTCGAATTCCAGTCGAATCCATTACATTCACTTACGTGCTAACAACCTTGGGAAAGGTGTGAATCCTTTTCTTCTCCCTCCAACTATGGGTAAATAGCAGAACAGACTAGGTTCTATAGCCTTGGTTGGTAACTGGTCTAGAAGAAGGACAACTCTGAATTCAAACCCTGAGCACGGTCGTTTGGGGACCTTGTGGTACTCAGTGCACCAGGTCCCTGTATTCGCCCCTCCAGAAAGTGTGCGTGGCCGTCGCGCAGCCACGCCCACTTAAAATCAATACCCTCAGCGATTGGCATTCTGTCGTATAGGACTCATGAAGGAACCCGATACTCGGACACGACTGATTTTATGAATATTATTGTGATGAATAATCAAGAGTGGTCTCCCCTTGTTTCGTTACTCTCCATTTTTTAGAGAGCTATTTCTTTTCTTGTATTCTCAGTTGAATAAATCTTAAAGCCTACACCTGCGTACCTTTGTCATTACAATTTATTCAACTGAGAAGCTCGGCGGGTAACTTCGCTTCCTTCATGACTCTCTAAACCTGGAACGGTTCATCTGAGACGGTTTGTCCCTCATAATAAAAATGACCCATTGACAAATCGAGGGAGCCAATTGAAGCGAATCCTCAGTATGCCAGGGTGCGCCACCCGGATAGGAAAGAAACTGATGTTTCCCTGAAAGACCAGGCACCTGCAGGAGATGTACCTAAACCTGATATAGCTTCCGGGGAAGCGCCTAAATATCGAAACCCTTCCACTAGGGTTGAATGTCAACCTGGAAGCATTGAACCGTGGGACTCATCAACCGAGTCACTGCATGTATCGGATACTGAGTCCGTATCGTCTCGGGAATACCAGAGGGCCCAGGAGGAGAAAGTAGCGGATGATCGCTCGATAGCTCAGAAGGGAGCCTATCCCCAAACTGATTCAAAATCAGAATAGGGGCAGCTCGCACGCAGGAGACGTGTTTTTTCCCAACACGGAACGAAGAGGAAAAGCCAGTCACAGCCCCAGAAACCCAGAATGCCAACTTACCAAGACGTTCTAGCAGAACCCACAGATCGCCGGCAAAATGGAATGAATTCATCCCGTTAAACAAAACGGGGGAGAATCTTATGAATAATCAAGAGCTGTCTCTCATTGTTTCGCTACTCTCCCTCTTTGAGAGAGCTATTTCTATTTACTGGGACTATAAACGGACACTACACGTGAACCTTTTTTTTGTCATTACAATTACTCGGTCACTTTACTATTTTTTATCAAACTTTGAATTATGACAGTTTGTGTCCTCTACATGTTTTGACCAACCATTCAATTTCCTGATGAAGATTCATGAGGTTCTCATATTTAAAAGCGTTGATGCACCAATGGCATCCTCGCCTTTCTTTATAAAAACGTGCAACAAAATAAAAAAATCCCACATTTGCCTTCATAAAGTCGCTAAGAAGACGAAACGCTTCCTCGAAGTATAATTTATCCTCTTGTCGCCTTTTATTCATTTTGGTTCCGTGACAAATACACTCAATCTGCATAGAAAATATTAATTATTAAGATACGAAAGATCAACGCTACGGCCACATTACGTTGAAACACCGATTCTCCAACGAAGTTAAACAACGTCGATCTCGGTCAGTACCATGATGGGTGATCACTTAAAATACCATGTTAGAGAAAATGGGTTACCTTCTGGACGTACGCGAATCTGGATGTGCTAAAAAATGGTGGTTTTACGAGTCGTACATTTTTTTTAAAAAGAAAGGGTATCTTGGAGTCGGAATATTTTCGTGAGACTCTCTCCCCACCTATGCAAATTGGACATGACCTTCCATCTATAAAAATTTCTTAAAAAGGGCGACATAGTGCTAGGACAATAGATAGGGATTGACATTGCATTTAAATTTTCACAGTTTAAAGTTGGCTGGAAACCATTGAGCCGGAAGGGAGTTCCACAAGCAAGAAGTGCAAGAAAAGAAACTGTCAACATAGAAGTTACGGCTACATCACATCTAGCCATCTGAACAATAAATTGATGAGATCTTACCGCCAATCTAGTCTTGCGCTTAAATTGATACAGTCCACGTGCCATTACGAAGAGTTCGCTCGAACAATTAACATCGAAGTATTTATTTAAAAAAAGGGAGGAGCAGAGAGGCAACCTTAAGCCGGTGAGTATAGGACTAAAGCCGAACTGCCAGATCAGGACCAGCAATATTGCTGATTCTTCTTTGGATCTTATCAAGGAGCTCCAGGTAAATAGCAGGGATATCGTACCATATATAGCAGCAATATTCTAATCATAGACGAATAGTAAACTTATAGATATGTAAGATAGATTCTGGAGAGAAAAATTGTCTCGCACGACACAGCGAACCAACTTTCTTAGCAGCTGACCTAGTAATAGATTTAATATAGTCTTTTGACTTCATGTCAGCTGAGAACGTTAGCCCGAGAAGGCACAATATTCTAAGCATGGACGAATGGTAGACTTACAGATATGTAAGGTAGATTCTGGAGAGAAAAAATATTTAGCCGGACACTTTCTTAGCAGCCTGTAAGTGTTAATCGGATAGCCGAATTCCAATTCTAGTTGGGTTCGTTATATTTACTTACGCGCAAATATCCGAGATTTATCTTAACCCCCACCCAAATATCCAAGATTTATCTTAATCCACACCCAAATATCCGAGACTTATCTTAACCCGTAGAGGTTGATATACAGCTAAACAAACGCAACCAACCAATAATACCTATTTATAGTATATATCAAGTTGAAGCCATAAAATTGTGTCCAAAATATTTAGATTTTGGGATAAAATAACCCATAGAGGTTGATATGCAGCTAAACGAAATCAACCAACCAATAATACCTATTTATAGTATATATCAAGTTGAAGCCATAAAATTGTGTTCAAAATATTTAGATTTTGGCATAAAATAACCCGTACAGTTTGATATTCTGCTAAACCAAAAAAGAAAAAGAAAAAAAAAGAAAAACGAAATATCGACTCTAATGTAAGATGTGTTTTCTTCTCATGGAAAATTGGTTTTATCGAGACATATCAACAACAGATGCATCATTTTCACGCTTATCATTCTTATGATGCACCAGTACTCAACACGCTTTCGAATACCAGGTGCTGTAAGCATGGATGTGCAGGTGGTTAACGTCTCTGAATTGGAAGTCGGAGGGCCGAGTTCTCATTCTAGTCGAGTTCGTTATATTCATTTACCCTTGGGAAATGGTTGAAGGACTTGTATAAGTAAATCATTATTATCGCCAAAAAGATTCTCACAATCTAAAACTATTTTCTGACTTTAAATATCCTGAAAAAGGTTGATAAACCGTAAAAATCAATACTCGACATTAACTAATATGTGTTGTATGAAAATTAATTTCTGAAATGAGTAATTCTCAATATTCTTGTATTATTTCGAACTATTGTTCTATTCTTAGTTGATATCGATATTATTATAGACACGGCGTTTCGACTAGTTTCATCTTGGTCATCATCAGGTGTTCATTTATTAGTTGATATATGTTATCTGTGGATACATGTTCAATTTTGTCCCTGTGATGTATCGATTTTTCCTTCATTGCCGCTTTAATGTCTCACACCCGGAGGGGTGGCATAATGGATATAAAAGTTGATTATACACGTTTCTCTCATCTAAGGATTACTGTCATGAGTTCTGTCCTTGGATGAATTACTAAACCACGAATTCACAAATGTGCCTGAGCCGGCGTCTGCAACGTGGATTGGTTAGCCGTCCAATAGACAGATCAGCCACTATTATTATTACTATTATATCTATGAATTGCTAACAGATACATGTAAAATATGAATCGGATTCCGACAGAATGATAAGATAATGAATAAATAGGAAATGTTTATCAATCTAACATTATTGACTTTTACTAAAGCTTCGTCATGGAATGAAATCAGGAGAAAAAAGAAGAAATAAATTCTGGTATTTATTTTATATTTTTGTCTTGTTTTACTCTCATTTCTTAATCAGGCTTCAAGTCCATTTGACTTGTTAAAAAGCGTTAGTATAATCTATGGCGTTCTGAATTCAAGGAGAGACGATACGTATCTTCGAAGCTCCAAGAAAATTACAGTTATTTCTACGAGTATGTTGCGGACGGAGTTTATAGGTTAATTAAATTAATTCTCTACTATTAAAAAGTATGAACAGTTCAACTTCTCATCAACAATAAAAACTCACCTGCAAAATCCAAATTACAGAGAACTAATAATATTTATGAACTCACACGCACCTTAAGGAACCGTGTTCCGGAATCAATCCAAATTAAAGAATAATTATATTAGACATACCACAACATGCCTATCAAAAAGACTCACCTTACATCTCACTGGCCATAACTCAATGAGGAATATTTAAACACACACGGAAACCTATCACATAATATATATATATAATTGTACATATATCAATAGGTATATATTGGAGCGGGTAGTATGGAGATGAACGTGTTTTATTGGCCTCAGCAGTTTTCAATTTGCTTGTCTGAATCTTCAAGAAGCGAGAGCAAGATCTATAAGGTCAGTCAATTTAACAGTGATCGCATCTCACAAACCTCACTCTAGCTCCATATGTGACCTCCTTTGTAAATCACTAGCGGGTCTTAAGTGGCACTTAAGATTATCGCACACAATTTCATAACTGAATCAACTAAGCTGTCAGATCCTCATACATCGAAACCGACGGGAGAGTCCATTATATATATATATATATATATATATATATATATATATACATACGTCTGTATGTGTTGTTTTATAATTTATATAGAAATAAATCACTTACCTGATCCCCCATGAAAAACTGGCTTCCACCATTTCGCATTTCAAGAGTTTTCTCCAAGAATGGAAGAACTCTATTACAGGTGTTCATGTATCTCCATTGCAAGTAATTCTTCGAAAAATAAAATACGAAATTGTTATTACACTGGTTTATCTCAATAATTTGTCTTAAAAATCTATTTATATTTCAAATAACAATAAATATGACGTAATAATACATATTAAACGCTATTTCGAATGTATAATTGTGTTTGAGTAGACACTGTGTTTATTTATTAAAACGTTGTATTATATTCGTCTACCGCCTTGAATATTCGAGGAATCTTATTAAACAAAAAAATCACGCCCTTCGGCAGGATTCGAAACCGTCTCGTTCTGGTCAGAGGGTACTATCATATCGACAATTTCCTATATAAACGTAAACTATGCAAATTTGTGAGAAGTTATGAGATTATTTATTAATCCAACAGATGTTTTATCACTTTAAATGTTTTTTAGAGGATATCAATATTTATGTAGACGTTCAATTTGTTTACTAAATATATATAAACATATACACATGTTTAAACATTTCAGATAGAGTATGTCGGATTTAGCTCCTCCTTAATTCGCAAATTGTCACTAGGGGTCATTCGCCTTATACTATAAATACTGGGCGACATCATTCCTCTTTCTCTTTACTTTCAGACCTCGTGCCACATCCCACCTCGTGTGGCGGTAAGGTAAATCCTTTTTTTCATTTCATCATTTCAGCGACTACAATGTAAGCTCTCTTACGAGATAGCGTTTCCCACTTGTGGGAAGACGCCATGAACATTATGCACATATACACGTACGTACGAACATTCACCAAAATACGAACATTCACAAAGAACAAGCAGCAATGTTTACATACACACATATGTTATTGTCCATTGTAAAATTGTTTTGTTTAATACACACACACACACACACACACACACACACACACACACATACACACACACACACACACACACACACACACATATATATATATATATATATATATATATATATATATATATATATATCGGTCTTGTTTGTCTTCTTTCCTCTTCGGTTGGACACAACTAGAGTCCACCAGTTCTTCTTGTAGCTGGAACTTCTAGCAGGAAATATAAACGCACGTGTTTTCTTTTCATCTTCACCCCCCGGTCCTCTACAAATATATCTGTAAAAGGACAATATGAATAAAGACAAAAGGAAAATTATCTTAACCAACGCGTTTC
This sequence comes from Acanthosepion esculentum, assembly GCA_964036315.1. Lineage (NCBI taxonomy): Eukaryota > Metazoa > Mollusca > Cephalopoda > Sepiida > Sepiidae > Acanthosepion > Acanthosepion esculentum. Next base: position 13,601,011 of record OZ038516.1, on the reverse strand, counting down.
GTCCTCTTAAGGACATTGCTTCAATAAAGTCCCTCATAGGACGAAACGCCTTGACTAAGATAAATTTTCCTTTTGTCTTTATTCATATATATATATATATATATATATATATATATATATATATGCAGGATGTCCAAAAAAATTAAACATCATTTTAAAAGCAATTGATTTGAAAACTACTAATATGAATTTGTACAGTTTTTGTGTTGGACATCATCAGTTTATTATGGGACCGATTTCATAAGTGTTCAATATATACACCACCTGTGACAAATCGGTAGTTAAGCTCTTGCTAAACACGCTGTAGCATGTCTCTGGTAACATTATCCAGCGCGGATGTGATTCTCTGCTCAAGTTCGTCATTGCTAGCAGGAAGAGGGGTACATAGACCAGTGCCGTCACATATTCCCATAAAAAGAGATCACACAGGAACAGGTCCGGTGATCGCGGCGGCCAATTCATCAGAAATCTGTCTTCACCTCGACCACGCACCATTCATTTCTCTGGCAGATTCTCATTGAGCTAACAAAAATAAAACTGTAGATATAAAATATTGATCTGTTTCTATGCATACTGTGAACCTTTTAGATTATTTCAACAAGATTTGCCAAAATTATTGGCCTGCAAAATGATGTCAGATTTGTTTGGACCTCTCTCTCTCTCTCTCTCTATCTATATCTCTCTCTCTCTCTCTCTCTATATATATATATATATATATTAGAGACCATATATATATATATATATATATATATATATATATATATATATATATATATATATATATATATATATATAAAGAGACCATACTTATAAACATGCGCAAACACAAAATAGCTTATTCCCAAATTCTCGCTTGACGATGAAGCGAGACCAAACACCTTAATTCAAATTAATTTAAAAAATTATATTAAGGGTCTTGGCTCTCGCTTTTGAAACATGAGAACTCTTATGTAGCGAATGAATCATATTTTTTTAAAAATATTATAATATATATAGCATGTAATGAACTTGACAGAAGAGTTACTGAAAAAAGAATGGAATCAATTATCAAACTCATACTTTGAGAAACTTTTGCAAGGAATGCCAAAAATTTGTGCTGCAGTAATCAAGGCTAAAGGACGATATTTTGACGCGAGCAAAATTTAATCATAAAATGCTTTTTCTTTTTGTCGTAATGTAATTTCGATTAAAAAATCATTTTACACTTCTTTTTAAGCACATATAATAATCTTCTCACATTTAATGCACAAAACAACTATTTTAAAACTTACCAAGATTCCTCTGTTTGTACACACACACACACACACACACACACACACACACACACACACATATATATATATATATATATATATATATAGCATAATCAGAAGCCACGTATACCATACTTCAATCCTTCAACACAATCCTTATTCCCCCATAGCTGAACAATTTAATCAATCAAGGCACTCATTAGTCAACTGTAAATGTTTATTGATAGATTCCGATTTTAGTTCCACATACACACGGAGAAAAAAAGAGAAATACTGGATTTTAAAATTAGACACATATAAAATAGGGTTAAACAAAGACTTGGGAATTTTAAATCTGTATAAATATTTCAATAGTTAAAAAATTTTTTTTAGATATAGTTAAAAAAAAACTTTTTAAACAACATCTAAAATAGTATCGTTAGATTTACGTTAGAAATATTCAAACACAGCTGCATTCCACATCACGTGACGTCCGCGTCTCGCGACGGACGCTACTTGAAAACAAACTTCTGAATACAGTTATTTAATTTATTTCTGACGAAAGATCGGGGCACATCTGACATATCATATATATATATATATATATATATATATATATATAAAAATAAATACTTTCACAAAAAATATTCAATTTTTTTTTAATTTGGAACTTTTCAGTTGTTTTCTCGATATTATATATATATATATATATATATATATATATATATATATATATATATATATTTTAAACATGTAGTATTGAATGTTAAAGACAACATAGTCTTGCATATTTTCTTTTGAATTTTCTCATATTCTCTAATGAGATTTTTTTATTTGAAAATGATTTCGAAATAAGTATTGTCCATACGATGACCTAGCGCTTTCGAACATCATTGTTCATCTTCAGGGTCAATATTTTTAGTCAAAATTTTTTTTAACAATCATTTGCCAATTATCTTGTAGCGTAATCATGTTGCTACTTTTTTACAAACTAAATAAACATTAAAATCCTTTTAATTTCAAAAGACGCGATGATGTTATCACGTGCATGGCGTTAGATTTTTATCCTGTGACAGCGTGAAAAAGATTTTTATTATACAAGCCAAATGATCGAAGAATACGTTATAAAATTTAAATATATTAGAAGTATCTATGAAATTCATTATCAACTAGATAGTTAGGAAAACCGATATTAATAAGGGTTTGCTTGATGTTAGTCAATTGCTTATGAAATATTTTATTGCTAGAAGAGATAAGTTTTGCTCTAGTAACCCTTATTATATTTTGCCATTCATTTACACACCATAACCATGTAAAAGTGCGCTTGGTTTGTCAATAAATTTAATACTAATGTTACATACGCTGTCGTCTAATGGTGAAATTTATATATTCTTCTCGACGTACTTAAGACAGAAATTAAAAAAAATGTCCAATGAAAAGACTTTGGAGTGTCGGATAGCTTGATAGAAAAACACATAAAAAGCACAGAGTAAGTATGAATAAAAATCCATCAGCAAATTTTTGCTGGACTTACAATATGGCGGAAATCAAAATCTTTTTAAACTTACGTCATAATTCGACATGTCACCAGTGCTTCCCATATCAGGGCCCATATTTCCGTTACTGCCAAACTGAAATAAAAGATGTTTAATATATACATTATTAACGATAGATAGCTTCGAACAAAAGATACAACTGCAAAATTAAAAATGCCTTTGCGGTCTCGTTTTAAATTTGCATCAATAGATATATCTATCAGTAGATGTATCGCTTACGTCCTCAAAGGTCATGGCACATAAAAATTAAGAAAGATGTATCTGTAGTAAATCACATATTCAACAGATTTGTCAAACATCTGGTTCTGGTGAGGGTTTCGATGTGAAATATTTCATGTGGCTAAATAGAAATCACTTGAACCTTTCTTAAATTATCGAACACACACACACACACACACACACACACACACACACACACACACACATATATATATATATATATATATATATATATATATATTGCAATAACGCAACCAAGGAACCTCAATGCAACTGCAAAAATAAAACATGTCCACTCCAAGGAAACTGCCTACAAACGAATACAATATATAAAGCCAAGGTAAGTCCAAACAACAGCGCAATGGACTACATCCGTGTCACTGAGGGACCATTCAAGAAAACAAAAACAAACAACCCCTCATTCATCGACAGAAAATACTCAAACAGCACTAAACTATCCACATAGATATGACATCGAAAAGAGTAATATTACACCACGAATAAGATGGGAAATATTGAAAGAAATAATATATATATATATATATATATATATATATATATATATATATATATATATATTAAATAATAAGGAAGAACAGTAACATATATAACCTAGTGCTCTATACAAACAGTAGAGCAAAAAATGTGTGACACACAGCAAGGCGCGGATAACTGGATTAGTAGTCAATAATCCTAATGATCAGAATTTCTATACAGACTCGAATAAAATAGTTTCATTTGAATAGGAAGACATCTACTTTCATTTCTTACAGTCATGCGGAAGCTATACCAGAAAGCAACTGAGGAAATGAACGTTCTCGGATAAACCCATGGAAGAGAATATCTGATCTCATGGATGCCCGAGATTTTTTGTAACACTAGAATAGACATCAATGGAGAAGTATTTTGGCCAGACCATTTCTATAGATAATATGTTGAAACATGTCGATATGAAATGTTGAACAGATTCGAAATAACTGACTCACCCTGAAGCGTCCGTTCTTCCAGTGGTAGTACCTCATGTAATCGTGCATGATTTCATAGAAGCAGTCATTATTTACAAAGCACTCGACACTCGTCTTAGCTAATGCCTTTTAGTCTTAATAATCATTTTACTATAGCCTCTTTGCTTATCCATTTCTATAGATAATGTGTTGAAAGATGAAGATATGAAATGCTGAACATATTCGAAATAACTGACTCACCCTGAAGCGTCCGTTCTTCCAGTGGAAGTACCTCATGTAATCGTGCATGATTTCATAGAAGCAGTCATTATTTACAAAGCACTCGACACTCGTCTTAGCTAATGTCTTTTAGTCTTAATAATCATTTTACTATAGCTTCTTTGCTTATCCATTTCTATAGATAGTGTGTTGAAAGATGTAGAAATGAAATGTTGATCAGATTCGAAATAACTGACTCACCCTGAAGCGTCCGTTCTTCCAGTGGAAGTACCTCATGTAATCGTGCATGATTTCATAGAAGCAGTCAGCGATGTAGTCACACCTCATCATGTCCATGCTATTCTTGGGATAGAAACCTAAAAATAAAAATCTGTGCTACTTAACGTTTGAAAGAGACATCTGATTTGTTTATTAAAAGTGAGTATAAATTTGTTTAGGATTCAACAACGAGCACATTATTTTTATTCTTATCATCCAGGAAATTGTTTCTGTGGTTTTCCCAATTTTTTACTTTGTTAAATAGATATTTTCTGTAGAGTGCGGCTTTTTTCTACTCATTTCACCCCAAAATAGGCAATAAAGCCACAAAGGTGCAATGGGTTAATGCTTGCTAGAGAATACGAAACAGATTAGGAAGTAGGGAGAACAATAAAAGAAATGGAATCAAGAAGACAGACGATAACGATTGCATTTAAAGATTTGAAGATGAAATTTCACTGGAAAACTTAGTTACCTTATATTTCCGCGTATAAGACGACCTTTAAATCCCAAATATCATCCTTAATAATTGAGGGTTACCTTATAATACAATTCTAAAAAATGAAACTTTAAATCGTAAGTGTTGTTTGTTGTTTGTCTAACCTCGACCTCGGTACGATAACCAATAACGTACATGAAATGATTCACATTATCAAAAAAAAAAATGATAAAAGTAATAAAACCATTTCTACTTTATATATTACTGACATAAAAATTCATCATAATTTACCTATTCGAAGAATAATTCCATATCAATGGAATCAACTGCAAGCTCAGCTGAGAAAATGTAAACATCAAGTTATGATTGCGTTCACAGTAATAGAACGTACTATTATTGCACATTATCAGCGGTATTTTGTGATTGTCGATGAAGTATAAGTAAATGGCCATTAGTACACCAGGCTGTTTGTAACTGTTTAGATATAGGAAAAAAATAGAAAAAAGAATTCCCAAGAGATCACGTGATGAAACGTAAACAAAAACAAGGTTTTCCTTTTAGTGGACGTGTATAGGACAATATGATATAGAATCAGTTTTGTTATTTCGTTTATTTTAAATTCCTATGGATACAGCAGGTAAAATTCCCAATAACATCATTTTTACATAGTCAATAAGCATTCGTCTTATACTACAGGTTGAGGGTAAATTCATTGGAATTTGCTATATTTTTTTTTACTTCGTCTTATCTAAAAGTCAACATAAACGCGAAAATATACGGTAAAATATGCACTTTTTAAATATTAATGAACATTAGTTTTACACACTTGTCACCAGTTAATCCCGTTGTCTGATGTCAGATTTGATTTTCTGTATTATCAGATATTGTGCCTAAGTTAATTGCAGTTTGCGAATAAACAGTCGATTATTATGGCATTTCTATAACTAAATCTCGCATTGAAAACTGAGTACTTACCATATTCCCTGGCCAAGTACCTGGCAATGGCCATTGTCTCAGGCATCTTCATTCCACCGTCCATCTCCAAGACAGGAACACACAAGCAAGGCATATCTAAAAATATATATAAACTATAGTTGTTAGAAAAAGGGACAAGCAAACGTCTCTCGCTACAAGTGAGCGACGTAAAAATCAAGCCAGTACATAAATTATACTATCGGGGAAGTGTTTTAACAGACTATGGAAAATGTGGCAGAAATTCGAAGCCGCATTTAGGTAGTTAAAGATGTCGTTTAAAAACTAAGCGAATTATAAAGAAAATGACACTTCAGGGAAAAACAAAAAAGACGACTAGGATATAAAATATTCTGATATTCACTTCGTATTAAGTCAAGTCTTTTTATTAAGATTTTGTTAATAAAAAGCAAAAAACTATTTTTCATATATATATATATATATATATATATATATATATCAATAATAAAATGAGAATTATAGCCTTACAACGAACGGTTACAAACAGTAGTTGTTACTGTTCAAACCACACTGTCTCCATTAGAAACAATTCAAAGATTTCTTGTCATCAACATCTATGAAGCTGTTGATGATAAGAAATCTTTGTTTTTTTGTCAATGGTATGTTAATTTTAATGCCTAAAAAACTGCATAGCACGCCTAGGTTATAAAAGTTTCTTATATTCACTTCGCATTAAAACCAATCTTTTTATTGAGATTTTGTTAATACAAAACAAAAACAATTTTACTTGTGTATATATCAATAATAAAAGTCAATTATAGACTTACACCGTACGGTTACAAACAGTATTTGTTCGTGTTAAAAACCCACTTTCTCCATCAGAAGCAATTCAAAAATTTCTTATCATCTACAGCTATGAATTTTGTTGTCAATGGTATGTTAATTTTAATACCTAAAAAACTGCATAGCACGCCTAGGATATAAAACTTTCTTATATTAATTTAGCATTAAAGCCAATCTTTTTATTGAGATTTTGTTATTACACAACAAAAACACTTTTACTTATATATATATATATATATATATATATATATATATATATATATATATATATATATATATATATATATCAATAAGAAAATTCAATTATAGACTTACACCGACGGTTTCAAACAGTATTTGTTACTGTTAAAAACCCACTTTCTCCATCAGGAATAATTTTGAGATTTCTTATTGCTAACAGCTTTGATTTTTTTTGTCAATGGTATGTTAATTTTAATACCCCCAAATATCAAGGGAGTTATGGAGAGTTTGATGAGAAAACAACGTTGTATAATGATATCGATGAGAACGTGTCATGATGGATGGTTGTACTCTCAACATGGACCCAAGCTTTTGAACGTCTGTAGGGCCACAAGATCACCCAGACATCAAATAGAATTCATATATATCGAGGTTGGGCTGAAGAGTTCATCTGCTGATTATGCAGGAGTGATGCTAGATCTGTGAAAACTTCCAGGCTTTAATTTCAACTCTTCTGATTAAGAACTGCGTTTCCAGCTGTCACCTTGGTTTTCAAAGACTTAAAAAGTAACTAGTCGCGAGTTTTCTTGAAATTGGACAAAATTTGGTATCGTGCTGTTATCAAATATTTGCAGAAAAACAGTTTAGTCCCCAACGGCATTCATACTGACATTGTTGCTATATTAAGGGATGACCCCCCCCCCCAGCTATATCAACAGGGCAAAACTGGGCAGGTGTAATTAGGATGGGAAGAGAGATTTCTGAAGATTCTGGACGCCCTGCAACTGCCACCACCGAGGAAAATATTGATTGCGTTCAAGACATGGTGCTGGATGACAGTCATTAATTTCAACTCATCTGATTAAGAACTGCGTTTCTAGGTAAACTGGCACCTGGCTGTTCAAAGAAGGCTTCAGATATAACTAGTTGCGACTACACTTGAAAACTGACATAATTTGGTATCGTGATGTTATCAAGTACCCACATAAAAAGGTTTAGCCCCCAAGAACATTCATGCTGACATGGTTCCTAAGTTAGAGGATGACGTCCCAGCTTTATCAAAAGTGCAAAAGTGGGCAGCTGCAATTAGGAGGGGCGGGGAGAGTCTTGAAAATGACCGATTGTGTTGCCGTCCTGCAACTATCACCCCGTTGATCGTGTTCGTCCCATAGTGGTGGACAACAAGTGATTATAAATAAAATAGTCAATGCTATTAGCATATTTCGTGAAAGAATTAGGTACATTCTTAGCAATGAACTTTGCAAGACGAAGGTTTCTACTCAGTGCGTGATACGTCTTCTGATATCTAGTCAAAAGCGCAGGGTAGGCTAATCACATCACGGGAAAATTTTGTTTGGGTCAGATTCAGCTGGCTTCCTTGATCTCTCCTAACCCAGGGTGACTATCGGGTTCATCACTTTGAGCCAGAGACAAAGAAACAATCCACTGATATCTAACTTTTCAAAGACGACTTCAAATGTAACTAGTAACCACTTCTCTTGAAGTATTAATAATTACCTGCAGAAAAAGGGGGTATAGTCTCCAACGACATTCATCCTGATATGGTTGCTACATTAGGGGATGACGCTCCAGCTTTGTCAACAGTACAAAGGTGGGCAGCTGAATTCAGGAGGGGGAGGAAGAGTTTTGAAAATAATACACGGTCAGGATGACGTGCACCTGCCACCACCGAGGAAAACATTGATCGTCCACACTACAATGAACTTGCACTGACGAAGGTTTCGTCTCGATGAGTGGCACATCTGATACTGGATCAAAAGCGTACCAGGCACGGGAAAATATAAAAAGGTTTTGTTGCACACCATTCATTGATGTATATAGGGGGGATTTCATCTCATTTGACCGGTGATCGATGGTCGTGTTAGTTCAGTCCTCTTCTTCTCTTGCTTGGTGTCGCGAAATGTTCTTTGGATTCACAGACGAAAAGCATCAACAAAGCGAACTTTTACCTTAACTATTACTTTATTAACCACGTCGACGGGTAGATCTTCTATGAATTGGGTGTTAATACACCCCTATTAGAGGACCGTATCCAAACACGAAAATCTCACACGTCAATTTTCTTTGACGTGTAACAACCAACTCCCGAAGACCCTTCCCCACTTCTTCAAAATATGTAGATTTCGGCATTCAATAACCCATACACGTTGATATGACGCTAAACAAAATCGAATTATGCAACTAAATCTACTTATAATAAAATTACTAACAATACGTATTATAATGATATAGTAAAAATAATATAAATTTCAGGTTCCTGGAGCTTTCTCTCCGATTAGTACCTCTCCTCCCGGGAAGTGTGGAGTGGGGTCTTATTGCCCGGCACCTGAGATGCCGCCAAAATTAGAAATGCCGAGGGTGGGGCTTGGGCAATTTTCCCCACGGTACTGCTGATAAATTCACATTAAACTGACTTTGTGTCATATTCGTTTGCGTGGTGGAAGCATTGAAAAATACCACCAGCCTTTTGGTTGAGATCAAAGTGTAGTATCTGTTTCGTCAGTATAATCTGATACACTCTCTCAACTTCTTACTTCTCTTTTTTCTTCTTTCTTTTATTTCCTTACTGAAACTATGTCTTTCCCCATCTTTCAACGTGAACAAAACACGGAATAGTTCATTATTTATGACGAATTGGCAGAGCGTAACGGTTGTGCGAACTAATGAAGGGAGGGATAAGGACAATTATAATAAGATTATATCATCAAACGATACATTTGTCAACATTTAACGGTACGAGGATTATTATAAACTATAATTTATTCACTTATCGCAAAAATAAAAACAAATGTTAATCATTATTTAATCCGGGAGGTTTATATATTTATAACATCAATGATAAACTTACCGACATTTAACGGGCGATGTCATTAATTTAAAAATACTTCTACTTCTTCTTCTTCTTCTTCTTCTTCTTCTTCTTCTTCTTCTTCTTCTTCTTCTTCTTCTTCGTCTACTTCTTCTTCATCTTTTATCGTATTCTTTTTTTTTTCGTCTTCATTTTTCCTTGTTTTCTTCTTCGTCTTCGTCTTCTTTTCTTCCTCTTCGTCTTCTTCTTCATCTTCCTCTTCGTCTTCGTCTTCTTCTTCCTCTTCCACGTCGTCTTCTTCTTCTCCGTTGACTTCTTTTTCTTCTCTTTTTCTTCTTCTACGACTTCCTCTTCTTCTTTGTCTCCTTCTTTTCTTCGTCTTCTTTGTCTTCTCCTTCTTTTTTCCCCGTCTTCTTTTTTGTCTTCTTTTTGACGTCTTTTCGTCGTCTTCTTTTTGTCTTCTTCTTCTACTTTGTCTCCCTATTCGTCTTCGTCGTCTTCTTTTCTTCTTTCCTTTTCTTCTTAGTCTGTAAATGTCCGTTTGTGAGCCTTCACCAGATTCATGTGGAGGAATAGGCCCTGGCTCCAATGCGCGTTGGTAGACAAGTGTGAGCGATCAAGTTGCTTTTCGATCCATGATCGCCCAAGAATCTCCCGTCGTATTCGACGTATGAGGGGCAAGCATCTCATTTCCTAGGAACTGACAGCCAGACACCAACACATATGATTTGATTATAGTGGCGAAGGCTTTGTGCTGAACCAACCAAGCTTTTTGAAGGGCTGAATACAGAGACCTCGAGCACTACGTGCTACAAGTTCCCCAAACGGCCCTCCGAAGGTTTTGAATTTAGAGTTTACTTCTCCTAGATCAGTTGCTATTCAAGGCTACATAACCCAGTCTGTCCTGTTATTTACCCAAAACTGTAGGGAGGAGAGAGGATTCCTACATTACCCAAGGTTATTAGCACGTAAGGGAATGTATGAGTTCGAATTCCATATATATATATATATATATATATATATATATATATATATATATATATATATATATATATATATATATTGATACATGTTTCATTAAATAATATAGAAAAGTTTTGTCTATTTATTTTATGTAAATTATTTTCATATCGTCTGATAAGCTTAATAACATTAACATTAAAAACGAAAGAATATCACCATATTGATACATATTTTTTTTAACCTATTAAAGCTTTCAGGCTAACATAAGCCATTACGAAAGATGACAATTACATTACAATATATGAAACAATACACGGACAAAACAATAATGATAGTCTGTTTTTGTTTGCATGAAAGATTTCCAAGGAACGATAAGAAGCGAAAATCACACCACAGCTCATGACGTCACACATGACCACACGAGAGTGAAAACGAGAAGTATTAAATATGGGAAGCCGTTGGTATAAACCAATGTCTTCTGTTATCAATTATGGGCATTTAAGTATATTTGTGGAGATTTCATAGTTTATTTTGTTCAGGTTAGGTTTCAACTGTTGTATGTATATAGTTTCAAGAATTTTTACTTTTTGTTTATTGTTTTCATGTTTAAGTATAGTTGTGTTGTCAACAAGGATTTTCCGGAATTGAGTACGCGGCCAGGCATGTTGTTTTAAATGCCTAAAAACGTTAGAATTATCATTCATATATATATATATATATATATATATATATATATATATATATATATATATATATATTAATGCTCTGTAAATTTACATTGAGCACTATTGTGTAAAAATAAAAATATCTATAAGAACACCTGATTTTATATCTTACTGTTCTTTCTTTTTATTTATATATATATATATATATATATATATATATATATATATATGGGTGTGTGTGTATGTTTGTGTGTGTGTGTTTATGTGTGTGTGTGTGTGTTTATGTGTGTGTGTGTGTTTGTGTGTGTGCATGTGTGTTTGTGTACATATATATATATATATATATATATATATATATATATATATATATATATATATATAGAGAGAGAGAGAGAGAGAGAGATATGTACATGCACATTTCATTTAATACGACAGACAAAATGCCTTTATCTAGTACATTATACAATTTCTCATGCGATCTAATATTTTCTTTTATTTTCGAATGATAAGTTATATAAAAACTGTCCGAATGTTCTTTTTATTCGAGCGCTTTCGGCTATACATTTAGCCATTTTCAAGGATTAAATATTTTAACTGTTAAATAAGAAATAGTTTGTTGCACGAATGTTTTATAAAATGTTTTCATTTTTTCTCAAAACACGGTCAAGATATTGTGTCCATATTCAATATATGCGTGTGTGATAAAAATATAGTTTTAAGCTATGCAATATTTATAATATGTTGGTTGGTTGTCTGTGATGTTTAACGGCTTATCAACACCCTTCTGGGTTATTTAATGCAAAAATCTAAGTGTTTTCGACAGTATTTTATGGATTCAACTAAATATATCTTGAATCCTACAGTATGCCTTCAACTGCAGAGAAAATATATTGTTGGACATTTTACTTTAAAGATCTGTTCTTGGTAATTCTACTATATATATATATATTGTTGGTATTTTTTTATATAAAAATATATTTTTATACTTCCCGAGTATTTTGCTTTAGATGGAATTTCACTACCGACATACAAGATTCACGGTGTTTGGTGAACTTTAAAATTCAACTGAGGTTTGAGACAATGTGCCTCATTAAGTGATATTACTGGAGTAAATTTGGGGTCTGCTCGCAATATTAGAATAACAAGTGTGAGCATAGATTACTTTCTTTTTTACTAATGTACACCCAAAGCAAGACCCAAGAGACACTCAATGTAGATGGTTACCCCGTGGTGTTGTATGCGCGTAAGAAAGAGGAAGAGCTGTAATTTATAGTTCTATGCAGGAAAGATAACGGTTAGCTCTAGACTTTGAAGAGGTCAAGATTGGAGAGATTGGAGAAAGCATAAACGAATGAAAACACTTTAAATGAAACCGGAAACCCAGTTCTTAAACAGGAAGCAACTCTAATCCTGTTCAAAAAACCGAGGAGGAGGGTGAAACGGATTAATTATTCCTATTGAGAAGATAAAATCAAATCAAATAAAGAATTAGTGAAAAGATTTCAGAGTTCAGGAAATTTTAGAAGTATTGACTTTAGAAAGAACCTGAAACCCAATCAGAAGTAGGAGATCAGGCGGAGACGTTAGAGTAAGATTCTTTAAGTAGACTTTATAAGGAACCGGGAACCCAATCCTAGGCAGGAGATCAGGCGGAGACGTTAGAGTTAGATTGTTTAAGAACCGAATTTTAAGTCGAAGATCATTGGAAGACGTTAAAAGCAGAGAGCACAAGTAGACTTTAGAATTCTTTACTGGAATAAAAACTTCTGGGATTTATACCCGATCGTCAAGTATTTACCCAGGAGTTGGGCCCTTTTGGTTGGATGTTACACGTTTGCATAGGATATCGTCGTAATAGGAGCTCCTGAGATAGGTCAATAGTTTAGATGGAAACGATATGGAATTTTCTTTTGAGAACGCAAAATCAAGAATTGCAAGACTTGCTTAAGGGGGAAAATGTCTTGAGTGAAATGACTGGGAAAAACATAAGCGAATGAAAACATTTTAGATGTAACCGGAAACTCAGTTCCTAAACAGGAAGTAACTATAATCCTGTCCAA
>OZ038516.1:13532649-13582649 GCA_964036315.1 Acanthosepion esculentum | reverse complement strand
CAGCCCTTAAAAAGTCCCCTAAACATTTCCTTTTCTAACGTCCGTGACATTCGAACCAACTTCTGCAGTGTGGAATCGTTCCTCAGAGGTCTCCCGATATACCGGAACTCTGCGACTCGTTTATCCCCTTTCTCTGGCCTCTCGATCCCCGGTTACCTTCCTCTCCATAGAAAAGACTCTGAAACCCGCATTCACGGCCTTGGAGTTTACGTCAAAGAGCATCTCCCACTGACTAGAGAGCTGTCTTTCGAATCGCCAAAACACTCATACTCTTGTTTCCGTCTATCTCTCCCCAATGCTGTAAGCTACCTCTTCTCGGTTTATCACTCTCCATCCTCCCAAGACTGCGGTGTACTTGAAAGCATTTCCGACAATATAGACAAGGTTATCTCTCTCCATCCGTTTGCTCATATATCCGTGTTCGGAAATTTTAACGCCCACCATACCAATTAGCTTAAAAAGTCTATAACTGACCTTGCTGACATACAAACCCTATTCTATTTCTCAATCCCTCACGCAAATAGTTGATTTTCCCACACGTTTCACCAACAAGCTGAGCGGTAAGGCTTCCCTTCCCCTGAATACCCGAGTCTTCTCGCGGCTCGCAGCTCGCAGCTCTGCCCTCTTGGCAACTCTGATCACGCTGAGGTGTCAGTCAACATCTCATTCTACTCCACCACCAGCAAAGAAGCTCATACCAACAAAACATCTTTCTGTTATCAACGAGCAGACTGGGACTCGTTCCGGGATTTCCTTAGCGATGTTCCCTGGGATGTGTTCTTTAAGCTCCCCGTTCAAGAACGCGCTTCCGAGGTCTCCTCCGGGATAAAAGCTGGAATCAAGGCTTTCATCCTCGCTAAAAAATATAAGATTAAATCATCCCTTTGGTTCTCTGCTGCTTTCCCAGCTGTCATTTCCCACAGTAATCATTTCTTCCGCCTATATCATAGTGACATGTCAGATCGCAAAAGCCGGTAACGAGTGCAAGCGTGTCCTCAATGAGCAAACTCACTTTTTGCTGATAGAATCAAACAACGTATTGCATCTTGCAAATTCGGCTCCAAGGATTATTGCATCTCTGCAAGGGCATACTTAACAGCAGCAAACCTCCAATAACTCCTTAGTTCATCCAAATTTAGGTCCTGACCTCCTCAGCTGATAAGGTTGAGTGCTTTGCTCGTACATTCTCTTCCAACTCAACGCTCGACTCATCCGGTGTACCCACACCCGATTTCCACCTTGAACCGAGGCTTTATTGAACGAGTTGCACATAACCCCATCGTTGGTATTGGACATCATCTCAAAATTAGACTTCCATAAGGCTAGCGCTGGAGACGGGATACCAGTCATTGTCCTGAAGAAATGTGCTCCTGAACTGGCCTATGCCCTTTCCAAATGCCTCAATGAATCTTGCTTTCCAGTCTGTTGAAAGTCCTTATTTACCTGTCTTCAAGAACTCTGGAGACCATTCTGACACATTTAACTACCGTCCTATCAGTCTCCTACCACTCTTCGGCAAAGTCGTTGAAGCTTTGATTAAAGCCGAAGTGGTTAAACACCATATATCCCATGATCTGCTCTCTGATAAGCCGTGGGTCTAAATATCTGAAGCGTTTGATAGAGACTGTCATGCTGGCCTTTTTCGTAAGCTTAAGGAATACGGAATTCCAGGTCGATTATTTGACTTCATACGATCATTCCTGTCAAACCGTTTAATGAAGGTCGTCTTTAACGGATTCTCCTCTAGTACATTTCCCACGAACGCCGGTGTTACCCAAGCTCTATCCTGGGCCCTATTCTGTTCCGTATCTTCCTCAACGATCTCCCCGATGTCATCAGTTCCCAAGTAGGCATCTATGCTGACGACACTAATATTTACTCCTGCCTCAATAGGAAGGCTCTCAATATATATATATATATATATATATATATATATATATATATATATATATATGAAGAAATATAGCCTTAAGGTGTGCTATATTTATGGGATAAAATGCTCAATATCAGAGATAGAGCATGTGTAAATATAAAAATGAACATAGAAGTCAACACTTAGAGGCGACAGTCTGTTTCATGCTAGATGCAATCGTCAGGCAGCATGAAACAGACTGTCGCCTCTAAGTGTTGACATCTATGTTCACATTTATATATATATATATATATATATATATATATATATATATGAAGAGCCTATATATTGAGGAGGCACTGTGGAGTATCGATATCTGCTTGGATTGAAGTATTGCAGTTCATATTCGATTCGAATCCATTACATGCACTTACGTACAAATACCCTTGGGAAAGGTATGTATCCTCTTCTTCTGCCTCCAGCTATGGGTAAATAGCAGGACAGACTGGGTTCTATAGCCATGGATGATAACTGGTCTACCGCAGAATGAAATGGCAACCTACTGCGGGAAAAAATCTGCCTGGTCAGCCGTGTATCGAAAGTGTTATTCTCACGCTGTTCTCTCTTTTCCACTCATACTTTATCTCCATCTCTTTTTCTGTCTCTCCTTTTCATTCTCTTGCTGTTCCTCTCTCCTTCTGTTGACAAAACAACCTGGCCATTAGTCTCGAAAAGGACCTCCAATCGGCTGTAGCCTGGGGCAGGAATTGGCTGGTTAACTTTAATGTCTTTAAAACAAAACTGCTTTCTATTACTGACCACAGGGAACCATCCCTGCCACCCATTAGATTGTTTGATGCTCAACTCCACGAGAGCAACTCCTTACAACTGCTTACTCTCACACTGTCCGCTGACCTGAGATGGAACAAATGCATTGAATCAATAGCTTCATCCCCCGTAAGGAACTTTGGTTCCCTGTGTCGCGCCAGAAATTTCATCATGCGAAAGTCCATCCTTCAAATCTACAAATCAACCATTCGCCGTTGCATGGAATACAGCTGGCATATATATGGCCTGATGCCCCCGAAGTTCGCGTTAAGGTCCTCGACAAAATCCAGAGACGAATATGCAATGTGATTGGTCTTAATCTGCCATCTCGTCTACAGTTGCTCTCTGACGGACGTGCCGTCGCTTCCCTCTGTCTTTTCTACAAACATTTTCACGGTAACTGCTCCGATGAGCTACTTTGACTAGCTCCCAGACTGCATGAATTTAAACGTGCTACTTGGCTTGCAACACGATCCCGCACTTTCACTGTCAAAACGGTTAAATGTGTCCGTCTCTTCTCCCCCAATAGCTTCATACCTCGCACATCCCGTCAGTGAAATTCCCTTCCTATTAGGTGTGTCCCTGATAGCTATAATCTCCAACTATTCAAATATAATAATAATCGACATGTCCAGATGCCTTGATGTATTCCCTGTCCTTCTATTCCCCTTTTCTCTATCACGCCTCTTTACTCTCGCTCCCACACTCTGTAACCCCTTGCCTGCTAGTGGCATCCCGCTTTGCTTGGGGTGAAATGCTTAAATAATATATATATATATATATATATATATATATATATATATATGATGAAAAATATGGAAAAGACAAAACAAAATCCGAATATGCAAGTTTACTGTATTAATGTTGTTTTACTGTCGAAGTCAGACGTTTCGGTCTAGTAGACCATCTTCAGGACCTTAGAAACATGCTTAGGATTAGACGATATTTAAGTCAACATGAATATATTAAATATCGTCTAATCCTAAGTATGTTTCTAATAACCATGTCCTGAAGATTGTCTACAAGACCGAAACGTCTGACGTCGACAGTAAAACAACATTAAAACAATAAACTTGCATATTCGGATTTTGTTTTGTCTTTTCCATATTTTTCATCATACCGTCAGATCTACATCCACATATTTGCTTACACACACATACAAAACAACACTGCTCTCTAACTATTTATGGCAATTAAAGAATGATGGTAATACAAATTTTATTACCCGTAGCAAGATCTAAATCTTAGAACTGGAAAGGAAATAGATGTAATTTATGTCTTGTAGAAAAATTAGTTATTTTAATATACTTAAATAACCCTATCTTATTAAACATGAGAAATTAATTGATGATTACATGGAGGCATACATATAAAAATCTGCTTAAATGCTTTGATTCTGATTAATTTTTAATGGAAATAATGGTTTGATTTTTTTAAAAGAACCAGTAATCTCCATTCAGGCTTAATATAAAAATAAAAATAATACCCCTAACACTAAAATATTTTTTGCATTTATATACAAATACCGTTTATTTTAAATGTCAAATATATTTATTTAAATTTAAAAAAAGCTGTAATCCCAGTATAACATATATTGTGCCATCATTGCGTTCACCAGATATTTATAAAATCTAAAATTGCATAACGGTCAGTCTATACTCAGCACCTAAAGACTCCGAGTTGTGAAATCGGTGAAGGATAAAATGTATATTTTTGATATATATATATATATATATATATATATATATATATATATATATATATATGTAGTTAGACCTCTCTCTCTCTCTCTCTCTCTCTATATATATATATATATATATATATATATATATATATATATATAAAAGTGAACATAGAAGTCAACACTTAGAGGCGACAGTCTGTTTCATGCTAGATGCAATCGTCAGGCAACTAGTGCTGTTATTTTTCTCGGCTATTTATATATAAGGGTCAGTGGTGCATTGTGGGTTGTCTATTTTGGTGGTTACTTTTACCGGATGTCGTTTATTTGTTTATTTATTTATTTATGTCAAATTATTTTGCTTGTTTTATTTAATTTTATTTTTATTTTTTACCTTATATATTTATTCATTTATTTATTTTTTATTTTGATCGGTGTTTTTTATTAACGTAGTAAAACTTTATTTATATAGCTTATTGTTGATAGTCTATTATGGCTGTCATTTAGCGGAAGTTGTTTATTTGGTTATTTATTTGGGTCAAATTGTTTTGCTTGTTTTTATTTATTTTCATTTATATTTTTTATCTTATATATTTGTTTATATATTATTGATTAAAGCTATTTGTTGAATTTTGGGGTTGAATGTTGTGGTTTGTTCTGACTATTATTTTGGTGGGAACAGTTTTTAATTTATTTATTTGCATTGATTATCTTTATTTGCTTTGTCTAAACGGCTAGTTTATCGGTATCGGTTGTTAGTTTATTTATATATTTGGATGTATTTAGATCAATTTATTATACTTGTTGTTATTTATTTGTTACATATATATATTTGTTATATATATATATATATATATATATATATATGTAGTTAGACAAATAGAGCCAGACAAACCTGTATTGAGCACATTATTTACTTATTTTGTGTACCCGTATCGGGTACTTTTTTTCTTTGGGCTTTGGACTTGCATGCTAGATAATTATTTTCGGCTAACGTACATGTTCGTAGTTCTTTCTTTTTTTTTCCCTTTTTTTCCCTTTGGTATTGGTTTGATTATTTGCAAATCAAGACACCGAAAGTTTTCCGATCGAGTATAGCGTCTTATACTTATGAGATTACTACTAGTAATATATATATATATATATATATATATATATATATATATATATATATATATATATATATATATATATATATATATGATATGATATCCTAGTGATATCAAATATTAAAACTGATCCAGAAAAAGAGCTCAATGTATTTACTATCACAGGTGATTTGGGATTTTATTCTTTATTATATATCTACCATTTAATATCCAAGGAACTTTTTACAATGGCATTGGAATTTGCCAAGGTTTATTCCAACATTTCGAATGAAGAGATAAACATTATTATCAATTGTAGGATAATGTGTCCTAATCCAAAAAGAACAGTGGGTAAAAAATTCTGACGATAACTTTGACATTTCTATGGGATTGTTGGATTATGAGGTCCTACTGATTTAGTTGGATTATTTATTCTGTATAATCTTACTGCTTACGAAGACATCACTCTAGATAGTATAGGGCTGTATAGGAATGATTGTCCCATGATTGTAAAATACTCTACTTGAAATAAAGTTGATAAACTAAAGAAATTTATTCATAGGGAATTTAAGATTTTCGATTTTAACGTGAAAATATGTTCGAATATTAAACAAGTTGATTTTCTTGATGTAACACTAAATTTAGTCCATTAAAACTGTCAACCTTATATGAAGAATAATGCAAACTCAATCTATATCCACGCTAATTCCAGTCACCCACCATCTGTAATCCGACATATTCCTTACTCTGTAGAACGTCGTATTAGTCAAAACTCTTCACTAAAAGAGATATTTGAGAAATACAGAGCTGTGTATAATGAAGTTCTTGGAGATAGTGGGTATGAGTCTTCTGAAATTCACATTATAGAATATATTGGTACTTCTAAGAAAAGAAATAGACACAAGAAGGTCATCTGGTACACACTTCCATGTAACCAATTAGTTTGTCCAAATTTGGTCCATAAGTTTCTAAATTTAATTGAAAAACATTTCCCGAAAAGCAAATAAAACTTTTAATAGAAATATATTAAAATTTAGCTATAGTTGTACAAATAAACTTGAGAAGATAATAAATTCGCAAAACAATAAAAAACTTAATCAATTTAACAATAACAATAATAACCACAATGCAAGTACTAATTCTAAGACCGTTAAGGATAGCAAGCAATGTAATTGTAGGAATCCTAACCAATGCCTATTGTCTAACAAATGCTTGACTGGATCCCTTGTGTATATGCGTTCTATTTCGTCAATAGAAAAACTGAGGATTGAAAAATTTTATATTGGCAGCTCAATGAATATTTTCAAAGATCGTTGGTATAAGCACCTATCTTCTTTTAATAATGCTACTCGTAAAAATAGAACCTCACTTTTAAAATATTTTTGGAAGTTGAAAAAAGAAAATAAAACCCCTAAAGTAAAATGGAAAACTTGCTAGAACATGTAGATCCTAATATGAACCGTGTTTCTTGTGATTACAGGAGAAAATACAGATAATCAGATTTTTAAATAAGGACGTGATGTTAAAGCAAAGATTCGAATTAACCGTCAATTTTAAGCATATTTCATCTTTGACCCCTACACTCATGCTAAACTTTTAAATTTAAGATTCACTTCTTTTATAATGAAAAAACTTGTGGTAAGCATTTTAACTTATCCTTAGTGAGTTAGATTTTTTGAGGTAGTATAGTATGTACGTTATTCCTCCAACGTTAGTGATAATATTTTATATAGAGTTATATATACGTTTAATATAATAGGTTAATATCAGGATTTAATTTTATAAAATCTCTTCGCTGAAAGACTAATACTTTCTACCCTCCCCTGACCACTGTCTCGTGCCTTTCGTCTGACCGAAATATCGATTAATTTCGTATTTGTTTTTCGACGTTTTTTTTTTTATTTTTTTAGTTTTCACAGTTAATTTTCTAATTCCGACACGAACTCAGGGGTTGAATAAGACTGACGAATTTTATTTTTTCGTCAGGTGATTTGTGGGCAGTTTTAATATATTATATTACAAGGATCCACTTGGATTATATACCAACGGATTTGTTACCTTTACTATATTGTAGAGCGTTTCTAAACAAAGAATCGCATTTCGGGTGTACACAGTGCAGCCACTACTAAAAGTTTCATGCCTTTAAGGAATCCTTAGGTGGTCGGCAGTTGTAATGTTAAAATTCTTATATATATATTTATTTTTCAGACATTTTTAGTATGCATCTATTTAAGTAGAACGTCTCGTTCTCTCTCTCTCTCTCTCTCTCTCTCTCTCTCTCTACATATATATATATATATATATATATATATATATATAGAAACTATTAAAAAATTAAAATCAGACACACTGGGTTGTGTATTAATATTCTTTCGTTTTTATTATTATTTCATTTAGATTCCTCGACTAGTTTCGGCCAACATGGCCATCACCAGGAGAAAAAAAATCCCTGCTTGCTGGTAGCAGTGAACTACAGAAATGAATGTCTTGATGGAGAAATTGAAATTTTGTCTTTAGTTCATTTTTTTTTTTTACATGAATTTTGGTAAGTCCTTGTGTTGGTCAAACAGTCTCTTTTAAGTTGTTATTTGAGATAAGAGTTGGATGGATCCATGCTGCTCTGAATTCCTTTGGTCAGTCTGGCTGTTTTATTGGTTCCTGGAGAGGTGATGTGTCTCTGTTAAGTGTGTGTGTGTGTTATTTGGTTCTTAGAGAGTGAGTGAGTATGATATGTGTAAACGTGTATATTGTTGTGGGTGTGTGTTATCATTTGGTTCATTAGGGAGTGACTGAGTATGATGTGTGTAAGTGTGTATATTCGTGTGGGTGTGTGTATGAGTGTAAGCATGTCTGTCTTGTGTGGGTGAGAAATGTGGGTAGGTTTTGATTTGTAGGGTTATACATTAATACTATCTATATTGTTAAATTTATGGTTAAGCCTGGCTAGATACTGCGTTTTAAAATGTATCCTCTTAATTTCATAGAACTCTAAAATCTTTCTAATGTTATGTGCTCTAGACTTTTCTATATATGGGTATAATTAGAAACATTAGAAGCCGGATCAAGCAATGTTATACATATGATAGAAATTATAATTATAAAACCCTTCTTACAATTTCTATCATATGTGTATCATTGCTTGATCCGGCTTCTAATGCTTCAGTTTGAGCGGCTTGGTGATAGTAGTCGTGGCTCCGGGGGGCACAGTCCCATGGTCACAGAGAATCTCAGTTAAGTTCCACCACGGAATATGTGAGTGAGTGGCGCTATATTGTGTCTGATTTGCTATCTCTTCGTCACCGAGGCCCGTTGGAACAATTTGTTTGGTGTTTTCTTGACAACCTATCACGGTTTCAGTTTTCGGTAGTGGATGCGCACTGCTGATGAGTCCCAAATATAGGACGAAACGGCCGTCCAGTGCTTTCTGCATTCTGTTGAGGTTTCACACTCGATGAATTACTTAAATATAATTATCAAATTCTCCTAATAATTTCATATGTATATCATTGCTTGAACCGGCTTCTAACGATCTAGAGTGAGCAGCGTGGTGATAGTAGTCGTGGCTCCAGGGGACACAGTCCTATGGTTACAGAGAATCTCAGTAGACTTCCACCACGGAATATGTGAGCGAGAGACGCTATATTGAGTCTGATTTGCTACCTCTTGTTCACCGAGGCCCGTTGGAACAGTTGGTATGGTGTTTGCTTGACAGCCTAACTGTCAGGGTTTCAGTTTTCGGTAGTGGATGCGCACTGCTGATGAGTCCCAAATATAGGACGAAACGGCCGTCCAGTGCTTTCTGCATTTTGTTGAGGTTTCTTTCAGACTCAATGAATTACTTAATTTTATATATATATATCAGTGAATTCTAGATACCACTGAACGTCTAAAAATATAAAGGGAATGTATTATTTAAACGGTTCATTGTCTTCCATTACTTTATCTCCGCATAATTGAATCTCAATGCATTGTTTCAAAAATTTTGTTTCATTGAATTTTACAATTAAAGCTTTCTAAAAATTGCCGTCATTTTGAGGATAGGGCTGATGTTATATAGGAATAAAGTATTACTGCCGACACTTGAGATTTTACATAGATCGCCAGTGAGCAAATACAGGCGATTCCATTATTGAATTAAGTGGATCACGTGACCATAGCGGAAATGCATGAGTAGAAAATAGCGTGACGTCTAAACGATCGCTATTATTAGTCTGTTACAACATGGATCGCCATTTCTGTTCTATCCTCTATCACAAATACGGATTACTATTCGAGCGAGTACTCTTAGTGCGAGTGATATTCGAAGGCGTCTGACACCAGCATTGTTCAACGGCGTTACTATAGTTATATCTGCGATTACAAAGTCTCTACTACAACGAGCATTACGAAAGTAACGACGATTATTCTTTGACATCACAAAAGTGGCAACGAGTGTAAGTTGACATCCCAAATAGTGTATTATTATTATTTTTATTTCTTTTGATATCTGGCGTTTACACATTTCTTTCCGGGTCCCGCCCAGGGACCTAAGGTTAGAAATGGCATCATGACACTTTCCACTGCAAAAAAAAAAATTAAAAAAATAATTACATAGATAAAGCCCTTCGTAAAGTGTGGGCTGTACTTGTCAGAACAATTTTTTGTATCTCTTTGAGGCATGGACTTCCAGGGATCCCTTCAATCAGCCTACTGGAATCTTTTCCAACCAGTCCAAGGGCTCCAACTACAACAGGAATTGTTGATGTTCCCATGTGCCACATTTTTGAGATTTCTATTTCAAGGTCCTTGTATTTTGAGAGTTTTTCGAATATCTTCAAAGACACTTGCAGTCTGCAGGGACTGTCATATCAATAAGGAGGCACTTATTATTATTATTATTATTATTATTATTATTATTATTATTATTATTATTATTATTATTATTTCCTTTGATTTCTGGTATATACACATTTCTTTTCGGGTCCCAACCAGTGACCTTATGTCAGAATTGTCATCATGTTTTCCAATGTGCACATTTTGAGGGAAAAAAAAAAACAAACAAAAAGGGTAAAATCATACATATTTTACATAGATAAAACCTTTCATAAGGTATGAGCTGTACTTTCGAGAACAAATTTTTGTATTTCTTTAAGGGCTACAAAAAAAACCTCTTCGATGAGTCTATCGTAACCGTTTCCAGTTAATGCTCGGGTTCCAAATACAACTTCAATTATTATTCATGTCCTCAAGTTCCCCATTTTCCACTTCAAGGTCCTTGTATTTTGATAGTCTTTTTCGAAGATGCATTCCAGTCTGCAATGACTGCCATGTCAATAAGAACGCATATTCTGTTTTTGAGGTCTTTTATCACAATGTCTGGTCGATTAACATCTATTGTTCTCTCTGTCTGCATTGTAAAGTCCCATCAAATTCTTACAGATTCTCTATCTGGTACCGAGTCTGGGTGGTGTTCATATCAATTAATTTCAGTTTAATTGCACAAAAGTTGCAAAGTTTTCAATGCAGATATTGGCCCACACAGTTATGCCGGGTTTTATATTCAGCGTGCACCAATAGCGTGCAACCTGATACAAAAATTGTCAATTGTTTCTGGATATTTATCACATACTCTGCATTGTGGCTTAACACTATTTTTCACTATGTGTGCTTGGTAATTTCTAGTTAACAAGCATTAGTCCCGTGCAGCAAGATTTTAACCCTGCGCTACGTAGCCACCGATGGGTACCTAGTTTGTCTACATCAGTTTGTTTCCTTATTATTATTATTATTATTATTATTATTATTATTATTATTATTATTATTATTAAGAAATGACGAAGAGAGAAGAAGCCGTATATTTTGAAAGAGTTCTTTATTTACTTAATAGTCATATACATTATTGAAACGGTTTAATGTTAGTAATTTTATTTTGGAATCAAAAGCGGACTTTCTCGTGTGGACATTTAATATTACGGGCTGATTACCAATTAGTGTTGCTACGGTTCTTCAGGTATCCAGAAATCTTGGGATGAGAAGCGACACGGTTTCTCAGGGCCATCAGTTTCGGGTACTTGCTGAACATTGACTGGTTCTCCAGGTAAGGGTTTTCAAGGGAACAATAACACATCATGTCACACCACATCATCTGCAGAATGAAAAGAAGAATTAATAAAAAGCAAACAAGTACATATTCCCGTAGACATTTTATTCTAGTTTGGTGGTGATGTTTAATAATTTTAAATTGTAAACAGTTAAATATATATGGGGCTGCTAGTGAAGATCGTACGAGTAAAAGACGAGTTTGTAACATCCAAAAACTCCAGAACAGTGGTTCCGAAACCTTTTTCTTTATCTGGACCGTATTTTCGGAATTAAAATTTTGAGCCTCACCAAATATTATGTGATAAAAAGTATATTTAAAAATAAAAAAACACAGTGACGATTAAAGGGAGATAACCGCGGATTCGAAATCAGAACATTATTTTTGATAACTCTTCCCTCCTATTTGCGGATCCTAGTTAAGGGTTCTCAAGGGGAAAATCACACATCGTTGACACTACATCATCTTCAGTATGAAAAGGAGAAGAATTAATAAAAAAAATCAAGTACATATTCCCGTAGACATTTTTCCTAGGGTGTTGATGTTGTTTAGTAATTTTAAATTGTATACCTTTAAACATATAAGGAAAGATCTTACGAAGGAAAAACGGTTTTGTAACTTTCAAAGTTTCCAGATCAGTTATTCTTTTTTTTTTTCACTGGGTTAGATCTTCGCAGTAACAATTTGCTCGCGCGCGCCTCACCAAATTGTGTATGATAAAAAATATATTCAATTATTTATTTAATGTCTTGTTTTTTATTCATTTGTATTTCTGTAATTTGCTTTTTGTTAACCGTCCTCCCCCCCCCCGTCTTATTTTAGAAGTAACTATGTGAGAATTTGCTTCTTCTTTTCTCGTCTGTAATGTCCAATCGCACGTTTCGCCGGTCTTTGCCAGCCTGTTGAATGACCGTTTCTTCACCGTGTCGATTGAAAAATTCTCCATTTTGGCATTGCTGCTAGCCCCACGGTTTAGGGGTGAGGGAGACTAGCCGATTCCCCCCACCCCTGATCACTGCGTTCACTTTAAGTGATCTACTAGCGTGACTGGTGACTTTAATTTCGGACGTGACTTTTGGATAGCTTATGGTCGTGAATCGAGCCTGTTCTATGTATTCCTTGCATATGTAACTAATATATTTGAAAACTTTGGTATTAGTGAATATTTATTTTTTAAATTGTTATTTTTATTTTTTTATTTTTTTTTGTTTTGTTAACTGTAAATCCCCCCCCACCTATTTGATGCCGCGTTCCCTGTGTATGTATATATAACTTGTTAATGTATTTCCAAAAGTTTTATTGTAAATTATTTATTTAATGTCTTGTTTTTTATTCATTTGTATTTCTGTAATTTTTTTGTTAACCGTCCTTCCCCCCACGTCTTATTTTAGTAGCAACTATTCTAACGTAAGTGGTTAATTTTTTTTTTTTAAATATAGGTCATTGGGACTTATACTAAGTTAAAACTTACTATTAATGTCAATACTCATTATTGAACACATACAATGGTATCTCATTCCTATCGCCCAGTACTCTCTCCCGACTACACCCCCCTCTTTTGTTCTGTCTTGTCTTCGTTGAATGTCATACGTAATAGGAGTAGGTAGGCTTTCCTACCGCCCGGTCTACACTCCTCCCCCCTCTATTGGACACGTTTAGAGGCCCAAACCTTGTTTCGTGTCTAGGAAGGGGTCCCCGGATTTCTCTCTCTCTGTCTCTTTCCCTTCTCCACATCCTTTCATTTCTCATTCCTATCTGCTCTCGCTCCGGATCTTTTTTGGCCCCCTTGCCTTGATCGACTCACTGTATTTCTCTTTCTCCACATCCCCTCCCTTGCCACTCCTATCTGCTCTTCCTCCAACCCCCCTCTTTAACCCCTTGGGTGATAGTGGCCTCCGGCCTTGCTTGGGGTGATATGATTAAAAAAAAAAAAAAAATAATAATAAATTAAAATAGAGAGTGTTGAAGGGAGATAATTGCAGATTCGAAGTCAGAATATTATCATTGATAACACTGTCCGGACCCTAGTTAAGGGTTTTCAAGGGAACAAACGCACATCATGTCGCACTACATAATCTCCAGTATGAAAAGAAGAATTAATAAAAAACAAACAAACAAACAAGCACATATTCCCGTAGACATTTTATCCTAAGGTGGTGATTTTGTTTTATAATTTTAAATTGTAAACACTTAAACATGTATAGAACTACCAGTGAAGATCGGGCGAGGTAAAAATGGTAATTTGTAACTTCCAAAGTTTCCACACCATACGTTCCCAAACTTTTTTTTTTCTGGGCCACATTTTCGGCATGAAAATTTGCTCGGACCTCACCAAATTTTATGTGATAAAAAGTATATTTAAGAATAAAAAAAACGGAAGGTTAACGAGAGATAACAGCGTTTTCGAAGTCAGAATATTATTATTGATAACTCTCTCCTTCAATTTGCAGACCCTAGTTATGACTTATACTTGATATAATGCAAAAATATCACAATGATAAAATCGGTCAATAATTATTTATAACTATTTCTACTCGGACTAATGCATGCAATTACAAGTAATCCATAATAATATTTTAAATTTTGAAATCATATTTGTTTTTGGCATATGGATTTTTGGAAACATTTTCTAAATCTTTGACTTTCTTTCAGTCATCCTGCCTCACCTGCTATGTTCTTCTGCCTCACCTGCTATCCTCTTCTGTCGCATCTACGAGGCGCTCCGCACTGTTTGGGAGACACTGCCCTAGAACAATAATATAAATTTAATATCCAGTGATTATAATTCTTACCTGATCTCCCAAGAAGAAGTTCTTCCCGCCATTCTGCATATCCAGGGTTCTCTCCAAGAAAGGAAGGACACGATGACACGTGTTCATATATCTCCATTGCATATAATTCTAGAAATAAAAAAAATATACCGTATATACTCGTGTAATGTGCGATCTCGCCTATCGTGCGAACCTCAAAATTTCACTCATGAAAAATTATTTTATTATGTATCTCGTGTATCATGCTACTTCGTTTTTTGAGAGAACAAATTAAAATAGAATAACTTCTTTTCGGGGATTGTCAGTGGTCAGGAATGAAGGCAAGTATTACTGATAGAATAGAGCTATTATATGTATAATATAAATGAATCGCTAATGATTTTACTAAAGGAATGCATTGAAAATCAGAAAGAAAGGGATTGTCAGTGGTCAGGAATGAAGGCAGGCATTAGTGATAGAATAGGGATATTATATGTATAATGGAAATCCATTGCTAATGATTTTACTATAGGAATGCATTGAAAATGAGGAAGAAAGGGATTGTCAGTGGTCAGGAATGAAGGCAAGCATTACTGATAGAATAGGGCTATTATATGTATAATGGAAATGCATTGCTAATGATTTTACTATAGGAATGCATTGAAAATCAGGAAGAAAGGGATTGTCAGTGGTCAGGAATGAAGGCAAGCATTACTGATAGAATAGGGCTATTATATGTATAATGGAAATGCATTGCTAATGATTTTACTATAGGAATGCATTGAAAATCAGGAAGAAAGGGATTGTCAGTGGTCAGGAATGAAGGCAAGCATTACTGATAGAATAGGGCTATTATATGTATAATGGAAATGCATTTCGAATGATTTTACTATAGGAATGCACTGCAAATGAGGAAGAAAGGGATTGTCAGTGGTCAGGAATGAAGGCGAGCATTACTGATAGAATAGGGCTATTATATGTATAATGGAAATGCATTGCTAATGATTTTACTATAGGAATACATTGAAAATGAGGAAGAAAGGGATTGTCAGTGGTCAGGAATGAAGGCAAGCATTACTGATAGAATAGGGCTATTATATGTATAATGGAAATGCATTGCTAATGATTTTACTATAGGAATACATTGAAAATGAGGAAGAAAGGGATTGTCAGTGGTCAGGAATGAAGGCAAGCATTACTGATAGAATAGGGCTATTATATGTATAATGGAAATGCATTGCTAATGATTTTACTATAGGAATACATTGAAAATGAGGAAGAAAGGGATTGTCAGTGGTCAGGAATGAAGGCAAGCATTACTGATAGAATAGGGCTATTATATGTATAATGGAAATGCATTGCTAATGATTTTACTATAGGAATACATTGAAAATGAGGAAGAAAGGGATTGTCAGTGGTCAGGAATGAAGGCAAGCATTACTGATAGAATAGGGCTATTATATGTATAATGGAAATGCATTGCTAATGATTTTAATATAGGAATGCATTGAAAATCAGGAAGAAAGGGATTGTCAGTGGTTAGGAATGAAGGCAAGCATTACTGATAGAATAGAATTATTATATGTATAACGTAAATGTATTCCTGGTGATTTTACTGCAGGAATGGAATGCCTCAATATATTATTAAGGACAGAAGTTAATAAAACAACAAAGACATAAGAAGAGAGATGACAACGATCGACGTTGCATTTAAATTTCTTGTAATTTCCCAATCCAAACAAAAGAATCCTTAGAAAGCCCAAATACTGCGAATTTCGGTATTGATTTAAATTACAAAAGAAGTCAACTTACATCAAAGTTGGCGTCCATATCGCCGCCTCCACTGGTTGGGCTGTTTAGACCGCCACCACTTCCGCTCATGTTGAACTAGGAATTAAATTCAAAGGATACGTTAATTGTGCATACATTTAATTAAATCGTTTGAAAGAATCACTGACATGAAAAAAAAAAACTGGAGTAACAGCCAACGAAATATTAAGGCATTGTAAATGAAACTGATGATAAGAATTTACTCTCTCAAATATGCCGTTATGTGCTTTAATATTAGTCATAATTTCTGGCACGCGAAACTTATTCATTAGATTCCATTTTTAATTTACTTTTATTCTTTTTCCTCTTTGATGGATATCATTATCTCATGTATTTTTATTTTCCGATCTTTATACATTGTGCATTTTAGAGACGCGTTTTTCGCTTCCTTGGCTCGTAAATACGAGTTTGTCGTTACTTTGAGCTTATTCAAACAGCAACGGCGGGCCATTATTGTGGTTTCGTATATGTGTTGTTTGATTTATTAAAATTGTCATCTTTGATAATGGCTTATGTAAGCCGAAAGCTTAGATTAGATTCAAACATGTGTCAATATGGTGTTTTCTGTTCGTCTTGCAACGATAATGTGATTAAGCTTATCAGACAATACGAAAGGAACTTACTTAAAATGAATAGACAAAACTTGTCTATATTATTTAATGAAACATGCATTAATGAAAAATTGCTGCCGAAATATACACAATATATATATATATATATATATATATATATATATATATATATATATATATATATATATTAATACATGTCTCATTAAATAATATAGATAAGCGTTGTCTATATATTTTATGCAAGTTTTTTTCATATAGTCTGATAATCTTAATAACATTATCATTAAATAATGAAAGAAAAAATATATATATATATATACTTTAATTACTAACGCCTGATGAGAAACGTGAGTGCATTTATGTAGCAGTTTATACATGTTTGAATGTAAAATTCTATAAGGAATTTTGGTCTACTATTGAATTGTCTTGAGCCCTATTTTAAATAAATGTTATAAATGTATGAATTTATATTTGATTATCAAATATATATATATATATATATAATTATATTTGTGTATTTAGGCAGCAATCCTTCTTTCATGCACATTTCATTAAAAACGACTGACAAGGTGCTTTTATTTAGTTTTTTATATAATTTCTCGTGCGATCTAATAAAGTTTTTCTTTTCAGATGATAAATTATATAAAAACTGTCCGAATGATCATTTTTTCCGAGCGCTTTCGGCTATACACTTAGCCGTTTTCAAGGATTATATTTCAACTGTTAGAATTAGAAATAGTTTTAAATAATTTCTGCTTTTGCTGATCTGGGGTGATTTTTATCATTTAAAATGTTCTTCCCATACTCATAAGATATTAAATAACTGGCTCTCTAAAGATATTTGTTAGAACCTGGAAAAGAATTGTGTGTAGATAATTGGCGTTTTTTGTTAGGCACTCAAAAAGGTTGCCCACCCCTGGTCTATAAGGATGGATTAAACTTCTATTTCTGAGAGCAGACATAGGGATGCATTTATCTGCATTTTTATCGAATGAATCTACTAAGGTCCTAAAAGTCTGTGTAGGCAACCAGACAGTGAAGAATGACAAAGTGTCGTTGCGATAGTCAGATGTTGACAGTGACGCACTGGTCCACATGGATACCAAGACATTTCCCGGTGGACCCCATCGCCTTAGAAATAACCGAAAATTAAAAACTAAAAAGAAAAATATGGCGTATTGGGAAGATTTGAATAAGGTTTCTTTGATGCGATAATGTCTATAATTTCTCTGTTTTGGCTGGTCTGTTTTACAAGTTTTCCCTGGTAGAAATTAACAACCCAGACCACCACTGGATAGACATGCTCAGACTGAGACATATATAGAGATGGACAGATCGAAATAGAAAGATGTGAAGAACTTAGACGGATACATAGCCAGATGTGAACATACTGTGAGACATAGATAGATAGATAGATAGATAGATAGATAGATAGATAGATAGATAGGAACAGACTGATATAGATAGATAGATAGATAGATGGATAGATAGATAGAAATGAACAGACTGATATAGATAGATAGATAGATAGATAGATATATGAACAGACTGAGATAGATAGATAGATAGATAGATAGATAGATAGATAGATAGATAGATAGATAGATAGATAGATATGAACAGACTGAGATACATAGATAGATAGATAGATAGATAGATAGATATATAGATAGATAGATAGATATGAACAGACTGAGATAGATAGATAGATAGATAGATAGATAGATAGATAGATATGAACAGACTGAGATAGATATATAGATAGATATGAACAGACTGAGATACATAGATAGATAGATAGATAGATAGATAGATAGATATGAACAGACTGAGATAGATAGATAGATAGATAGATAGATAGATAGATAGATATGAACAGACTGAGATACATAGATAGATAGATAGATAGATAGATAGATAGATAGATATGAACAGACTGAGATAGATAGATAGATAGATAGATATGAACAGACTGAGATACATACATAGATAGATAGATAGATAGATAGATAGATAGATAGATAGATAGATAGATATGAACAGACTGAGATAGATAGATAGATAGATAGATAGATATGAACAGACTGAGATAGATAGATAGATATGAACAGACTGAGATAGATAGATAGATATGAACAGACTGAGATAGATAGATATGAACAGATAAACTGAGATAGATAGATAGATATGAACAGACTGATAGATAGATAGATATGAACAGACTGAGATACATAGATAGATAGATAGATAGATAGATAGATAGATAGATAGATAGATAGATAGATATGAACAGACTGAGATAGATACATAGATAGATATGAACAGACTGAGATAGATAGATAGCAGGGGAAATGGTCCATCGCTTCAGAAATACCCCCCAATAAAAAATGAAAAACTGAAAAAAAAAGAAAGATGTTGCATAGAACCTGGACAGATTTAAATAAGGCTTCTTTGATGCTATACTTTCTTTCTGTAGATAATAGATATCCCCAGTTCCTTGTTTTAGGATAAAGATTAGGATTTTGACTGGGCCATTTTACAAGTTTTCCCTGGTAGAAATTAATGACCCATTCTGCCACTGGATAGACATGATCAGACTGAGAAATATATAGATATGAACAGACCGAAATAGAAAGATGTGAAGAAAGAGGGATAGATAGACAGATGTGAAAAGACTGAGATAGATAGATAGATAGATAGATAGATAGATAGATAGATAGATAGATAGATAGATAGATACATTTTTCTTTTTAGGAATGCTGCACAATGATTAGCATTTTATCTAGCATGTCATGCATGTAAGTTAAAGAGTTACTTTAAAAAACAATGTGAATTCTATTCACAAGAATTTAGAAAAAGGTGTGTCATCAGACTGAGGCATAGAGATAGACACAGTGGTGGATACCGGGGTGAGAGGACCTGCACTTTAGAAATACACAAGAAAAAAAGAAAAATTAAAAAAAGAAGAAAAATATTGCGTAGTTCCTGGGAAGATTTAAATACGTCTTGTTCGATGCTATAATTTCTTTCAATAGATAATAGATATCCCAGGTTCTTGTTTGGGTTTATTGGGTCCTTTTGACTGGGCCCTTTTACAAGTTTTCCCGGTAGAAATTTTCAGCACAGTCCGCCAGTGGTTGCTGATCAGGTCCCGACAGAAGCAAGTGTGACGGATAGCAGCTGCTCGGCAAACGAGAGAAAACCGTTCGTTTTATAAGGAACATTAAAAGAAACACCTTTTTTTATATCGACATAAATTTCACCTTAAAAATGGCGAACTTCATTCTTTCTTTTTTTTTTCATATATTCTAATAATGTATGTTTTATGAAACACATTTGTATTATATATTTGGATTTTCTCATCATTGTTTTCAGACAATTTATTTTTGGAAGTAATAACTTTAATGTCAGTATATAATAGTCTTAATGTTAATTCTTATGGTCCAGGTTAGGACCAAGGAAGAACAACACGAACACAAGAGTAGAAATAACGAAGATATATTACACGGATTAATAATACAACATGTGGAAGGTGTTAGTATGACTGTCAGTCTGGTTTGGAGTGAACTACTATCGGCTCGACTCGATTCGTCCTCTCTCTCTTGAGAGGCGTAGTATACATAGTGTTAGGAAGAGTTCATTCTGTAGTTATAGGTAAGGACCCATAAAATTAATATATAACAGATTTATCAGGGATTAGCGTGCATTTTGGAGAGTGGAGAACGCCAAGATACATCATCCCCTTTCTAATTAGATACAAAGATAAATATCAGAATGATATCTATCTATCTATCTATCTATCTATATATATATATATATATATATATATATATATATATATATATTAAAGAAAAACCGATCACTGTAAGGCTCCATGTAATAATTTATTTCACCAGAGCCCTTTTAAAGGACGTTGGATCATCAGACATCACTTCCAAAGGTGAAACGAAAAATGAACTGAAAATTCACACTTTTGACGAGTAGAAATTAAGTGTATGTAATTTAACAGAGAGGGCAGTGAGGAGTGGTGTGAGAGACATGATCGAGTTTATAGAGGGTTTATTTTAATATTTCTATCTATCATACTTAGTATTAGGGGAGGGGGGACCAGACATTGACTTATTTAATCGGTTAACTTAACGGAAGTGATATATTGAAAGGGAAGGGGGAGAAGAGAGAAAAGAAAAAGAAAGAAAGAAGGGGGAAGTAAAGAGAAAAGTCGTAATTAGGTTTTACAAAGGAAGAGGAAGGGTGGTATGTTTGTAGCAATTTATGTAAAAAAAACAGATTTTAATGTTTGATAGTAATTTAAATGTTTAAAAAATCCACGAAGAAATTAATTTGATGCTTGCTAGCAATTTAAATATTTAACTCTTTTACAAACAATTTAGGGATTTAATATGAGTTAAATAGTATATTTAAAAACACATTCATAGAAAATACATTAAAAAACATTATTTAAAATATAACAGTTTACTGATAGTAATCTTTTAATATATATATATATATATATATATATATATATATATATATATATATATCAAGTATGTGGTGCAGTTCAATTTATATTACATGAATCATTCATACAAAAAACAGATAGTGAAGTTAATGACATAAATGGCGAGAATACATCTTCGCAAACAAATTTATTAAAATACATTAACCCCGAACCTGAAGATGAATGTTATAATCCCTGTTTTTAATAAATTCCAGTTGCAAAAGGTCTTTTTATATGAGCTTTCGTCTGTTCATACAGACATCACCAAGTATGGAAATAGATTTGTTTTTTACATCAAGGTAATAACAGGACAAGGAAAGATTAGGTGTGATCCGAAATACGTTTTTTTAAGAAATGTGTTATTGTTAAATGTAAGAAATTTTGGAGCGTGCGGTCGCAACGCTGAGGTTGATTTTTTAAAAAATTTAAGATTGTGCGTTTTTGTACTAATATGGTAATAGGAGAATTCTTTTTTAGTAGTAGTTTTTTCAGTCGATGTGGCATGAACTAAATTGTTCAATAAATAGAGGAAAGTCGCAGTTATTATCCGAAGTTGCACGTCGGATCAGTTCTTTTAATATCAAGTATATGGTGCTGTTCAATTTATATTACATGTATCATTCATACAAAAAGCACATAGTGAAGTTAATGATATAAATGGCGAGAATACATCTTCGCGAACAAATTTATTAAAATACATTAACCCCGAACCTGTAGATGAATGTTATGATCCCTATTTTTAATAAATTCCAGTTGCATAACGTCTTTTTATACGAGCTTTCGTCTGTTCATACATATATATTATATATATATATATATATATATATATATATATATATATATATATATATATATATATATATATATATATATATATATATATATATATATATATATAGTGTATTGGGGAAGCCGATCATTATTTAAACATACATTATTAAATATAATAGACAATTTCCTATACCATCTTCAGAAAGTTCATACAGATATGAAACAATTTTATCCGGTTATCCAGTGGTCATCATGTAATCGTGCCTGATTTCATAGATGCAGTCATTATTTACAAAGCACTCGACACTCGTCTTTTAGTTTTAATGATCATTTTAATATAGCCTCTTTGACTATACATTTCTACATATTAAATTTTGAAAGATCTAAATATGTTGAACGAATTCGAAATAACTGACTCACCTTGAAGCGTCCGATCTTCCAGTGGTAGTACCTCATATAATCGTACATGATTTCATAGAAACAGTCATTATTTACAAAGCACTCGACACTCGTCTTAGCTAATGTCTTTTAGTCTTAATAATCATTTTACTATAGCCTCTTTGCTTATCCATTTCTATAGATAGTGTGTTGAAAGATGTAGATATGAAATGTTGAACAGATTCGAAATAACTGACTCACCCTGAAGCGTCCGTTCTTCCAGTGGTAGTACCTCATGTAATCGTGCATGATTTCATAGAAGCAGTCAGCGATGTAGTCACACCTCATCATCTCCATGCTGCTTTTAGGATAAAAACCTATAAAAATATTTTCAAAGAATTATTTGAATAAAATGCTGTCTAATCATATCTCCTAATATGATACAAATAAATAAATATAATGTGTAATATTTTCTACTGTAATTTAATAACAATAACAACTGCATATTTTAAATAACTAACGCAAAATACAGTCGTTTTCTTGTTCCTTGTAATTATAACATACGTATGACCTTCGACCTTTCCTTGAAAACGAGTAATCAGCCAATAATCAGGATCAGATACAGGCCAAGGTTGAAAACAATATTCATCTTTCCCTGTGACTTCTGGGAAATCTCAAAGAAATTTCTCAAGAGGAAAAGCGTCAGTGCTTAATATGGACCCGTCATTATCTCAGGCTCTACCGAGAAGTCTAAGCTCTTCAAAATGAACTCTTGCTCTAGGCCGACATTTTATAATAAGTTCCATCGACTATAAATAAGACTTTCACTGCACACGCGCTGAGCACCAAAATGGTCATCTCTGTTACAGCACTGGAAGTATTCAAGCTCATCAAAAGCCTCAACTCTAAAAAGTCTACTCATCCAGATAAAAATGTTTTAAATAACATTAGCCCAGGGCTATCACTAATATTGTCAAAATTGTTTAACAGCTACCTGAAGGAAAATACTTTCTAAGTTTAAGAAAATGTCAGCTATGTGCATTGTCTTGAATAATGTGGTTGAGCGATCAACTTTCGGTTTCTGATCAACAAGAAGATTATTGATAATCTCAACAGGAATTATCTCGTAAGCGATAAACAGTATGAGTTTCGGCATTATACTTCCAACGCTGATGTCCTGTTATTACAATCAAAGTCGGTGACCGCCTAGAATATAAATTCGTCACAAGGTTGGTTAACTTAGATATAGCCATGGCCTTTGACAGGTTTACTATACAAGGTCTCCAGTTATCGAATCTCAGGAATTTTATTTCTCAGTTTTCAAGTCATTCCTAGTAGTTAGAGTCCATGATGGCCTTTGTTGAGGGTTAGGTTTTTGAAACCCATATAATCAATGATGGCGTTCCCCAAAATTGTCCTACTCGATCGTACCCGCTTTCTGATCTATATTAATGATCTGCCAAATGACATACCCAGATACTGGTCAGTTATTATTCACCCTGTTTCCATTGAATCCAAGTAACCACTGCTCGGCCCGGCGATTGGATTCACACTGACGGATACCTTACTCTTTCGGAATTATATTTCTCTTAAACTCAAGACTAAGAGTTCTTTATTAAATGAAACTAGTATACTCACTGTATTCTCTGGCCAAGTACCTGGCAATTGCCATTGTCTCAGGCATCTTCAGGCCGCCGTCCATCTCCAAGACGGGGACGCACATGCAGGGCATATCTGAAAGAGAAAATATTAAAATATGTAAGTTAGATCAGTGTATAGGGCTGACAGCTGAATATGTAGGTTCTATATACAACAATAAGTTAATCATGTACAATATTTACATTCGGACAGTTATCCTGATCATTGTTGTCGTTATAACAATCATTTGAGCATTGAGCTATGCCAGGGTACCTCAGATTTTTGAAGCAATGGTATACCTACGAGCAAATGAAAATATAACGGCAGTCTTAGCAAAAGTTTTTAAGGGTATAACTTTAAATGTTATAAAACCATGGATTTAAAAAAAAAATATACACACAAATATGAACTTACTGTATTCAAGGTTTCTGTTCAACTACTTAAAAATGGTATCACGGCTATGACCAGCTAAGACCAGCTTAGACCAGCGGCCCGAGTAAAAAGACTCGTGTCCCCACGTTAAAAACTGACCTTGTGTCACAACCTGACTCAGTAGGGGGGTCTAGTAAATATCTACTTAAAAGAAATAAAAATACTTTTAAAATAATAAAAAAACTGAATATTAAAAAAAAGTATTTAAAATAACGTAATGGTTGAATAGTGTAAAGAAATATTTGAAAAAAATAATTATTCATTTATTTAAATACTAATTACTACTTCCCCATATATATATATATATATATATATATATATATATATATATATATATATATATATATATATATATATTGTGTGTATTTAGGCAGCATTTTTTCATTGATGCATGTTTCATTAAATAATATAGACAAGTGTTGTCTATTTATTTGATATAAATTCTTTTCATATCGTCTGATAAGTTTAATAATATTATCATTGAAAGACGAAATAAATTCACAATATTTATATCTGTTATCTGTCTGTCTGTCTATCTATTTATCTGTCTGTTTGCACATCTATCTATCTATCTATCTATCTATCTATCTATCTATCTATCTTCTTTTTGATGTTTATACCAACATATGCATCTCACCCACCCCTTATCTATCTATCTATCTATCTATCTATCTATCTATCTATCTATCTATCTATCTATCTATCTATCTATCTATCTATCTATCTATATATATATATATCTGTCTTCTTTTTGATGTTTATACCAACATATGCATCAACACCCACCCCTTATCCATCCATCTATCTATCTATCTATCTATCTATCTATCTATCTATCTATCTATCTATCTATCTATCTATCTATACATATACATATATATATATATATATATATATATATATATATATATATATATATATATATCTGTCTTCTTTTTTATGTTTATACCAACATATGCATCTCACCCACCCTTTATCTATCTATCTATCTATCTATCTATCTATCTATCTATCTATCTATCTATCTATCTAAATGTGCTTCACTCTTGTCGGATCCATGCGTGTCATATCCAAATTATCCAGTGGTCATTTAGAAAAAGCCCAAGATGCAAGTTACAAATTGGAGATTTAAACATCAAGTTAATTTAAATATCTGGGAGGTATTTTAACAGCGGATAGAAAATGTGACACCGCGATCCAAAATAATGCATTGAAGTAGCAAAAGGAAGATTCAAAAAGGTAATCAAGGTGCTGTGAAACGGAAATATTTCGTTAGTGTTGTGTAGGATCCACCTAATCTGCATAGGTGACTATCAACTATATAAATAATGGTTGGTACCGGAAGACGAGGAGGAGGAATCACGAGATCCAACTAGAGACTCTGATCGACTGCGACTAGTCAACACATTCTCCAGGAACGTCTTCCCAGAAATATACAGAAATACTATATGTACTTATTGTGTACACTTTCTTGTTATAATACATTCTTGTTCTAAGTACATTTTGTGTTGCATTATTATTCCATGCATTAGGCGAGATTCAACATTGAGTCAAGATTCAACAATTATCTATCTATCTATCTATTTATCTATCTCAATCTGTTCCTTATCTATCTATCTATTTATCTATCACAATCTGTTCATTATCTATGTATCTATCTATCTATCTATGTATCCATCTATCTATCTATCTATCTATCTAATTCTGTTCTTTATCTATCTATATATCTATCTCAGTCTCTTCGTATCTATCTATCTATCTATCTATCTGTTGTGGTAGGATCCACCTAATCTGCATAGGTGACTACCAACTATATAAATAATGGTTGATACCGGAAGACGAGGGAGGAAGAATCACGAGATCCAACTAGAG
This sequence comes from Acanthosepion esculentum, assembly GCA_964036315.1. Lineage (NCBI taxonomy): Eukaryota > Metazoa > Mollusca > Cephalopoda > Sepiida > Sepiidae > Acanthosepion > Acanthosepion esculentum. The sequence goes on along the minus strand of OZ038516.1, from coordinate 13,556,380 downwards.
ACTCTGATCGACTGCGACTAGTCAACACATTCTCCAGGAACGTCTTCCCAGAAATATACAGAAATACTATATGTACTTATTGTGTACACTTTCTTGTTATAATACATTCTTGTTCTAAGTACATTTTGTGTTGCATTATTATTCCATGCAATAGGCGAGATTCAACATTGAGTCAAGACTCAACAATTATCTATCTATCTATCTATTTATCTATCACAATCTGTTCATTATCTATGTATCTATCTATCTATCTATGTATCCATCTATCTATCTATCTATCTAATTCTGTTTTTATCTATCTATATATCTATCTCAGTCTCTTCGTATCTATCTATCTATCTATCTATCTATCTGTTGTGGTAGGATCCACCTAATCTGCATAGGTGACTACCAACTATATAAATAATGGTTGATACCGGAAGACGAGGGAGGAAGAATCACGAGATCCAACTAGAGACTCTGATCGACTGCGACTAGTCAACACATTCTCCAGGAACGTCTTCCCAGAAATATACAGAAATACTATATGTACTTATTGTGTACACTTTCTTGTTATAATACATTCTTGTTCTAAGTACATTTTGTGTTGCATTATTATTCCATGCATTAGGCGAGATTCAACAATGAGTCAAGACTCAACACTTTGGAAGGTCTGAGTAATCCTTGACTGTTCGTAGATTCAATCTGTAATTTCAGAGTATATATATATATATATATATATATATATATATATTAATTAATTTTTCAAGACTCAACAGTTAGAAACAAAGGAAAGAGTGGTGGATTGCTATGGGATCTCTATCTATCTATGTAAACGTTGGACAATATCCCCACGGATGAAATGAAAACTAAAAACAGTAGAAATGTATTTCTGCACATGGATACTGGAAACAACAGATATAAATAGATAAGAGAATGAGACAGACAGATAGATAGATAATGAGCATCGACAGACAGATAACAGATATAGATGATAGAATGAGATAGATAGATAGATAGATAGATAGATAGATAGATAGATAGATAGATAGATAGATAGATAAGTCCTCGGCATAACGATAGCCTACATCCGGAAGAAAGGCCTCTGATCGTGAGAGTGGCGGTTTTGAGGAGAGTGAAATCACCTCTTAACCCTCTGAACTAGGATCGTAGTACCTGTTAGGGACCCATCTACGGTCAAACAGTGAACTCCCAGATAAAAACAAAACCCTATGAAAGTACAGAATTACATTTTTTTCTAGGAAAATACCTGCAATACATTTTTATACGAAAAAAATGACCAACAATAAATTTTATCTGGATTTGAAGGAATACAATGGAGTTCAAACTACATCTACTTGAAACATAAAATTGTATTCATGTTATTTAGATTTCGGCATTAAATGACCCATAGAGATGTTGATATGCTGCTAAACAAAATCAACAAAATGAACGCTAAGCGAACGTTGTTTGGGAAGGTTTTTTTTTTAGGAATACAAATTGTATCCTTTTTTGTGCTAAAGAGATATCATAGCTCTCTTTACTTTGCAACAGAGAGAGAGAGTGAATTCGATTATGGAGTAGATCGATCCCTTGGGCCTTTATTGTTGGTCGGTCTAGACCTCTTAAACCACATAATAATACAAAAAACCTTGTTTGGCGGCCAGTTTGGAGAAAGAAAACGCTGAATTAAAAACCTCTTAACTTATAGGGGAGACAGGGTTCACTTTAAATAGGTTGGCGAACAATGTAGGAAAAGCTGAATTAAAGACCCCGTAAATAATAGGGCAGACTGGGTTCTTTTGAACTTGGTTCTCATCCAGTCTAGGAGGCAAAAAGCTAAATTAAAAGCCTCGTAACTCATTGGGCAGACTGGATTCAGTTCAACTGTGTTAGTAGCTAGTCTAGGAGAAGGAAAACGCTAAATTAAAAACCTCGTACACTAATTACATTGTTCGGACTATCGCCCTCATCTTTATTGCCATATTTATCACAACGTTTAGGCCGTTTGATATTTCGGCCTTCTTCAGATGGTTGGAATGTCGAAGTGAACCTTTTATTTCGCTCGCTGGGGTAGACTGTTCTATTTCCACGTACCATGTTTAATGGATGTCATTTATCAGTTATCTCCTGTTAATTCCCCTTTCCAAGTTCTCCGCCGCTTTAACCAGGTATTGAACTCACACTCTTTGGGTCCTGTCACTGGATCTTATCCAGCGTGCCATGTGTCATTAAGTGTGAGTTCAATACCTGGTTAAGCCAGTGGAGAACTTGGAGAGGGGAATTAACAGGAGATAACTGATAACTGACATCCATTAAACATGACACGTGGAACTAGAACAGTCTACCCAGCGAGCGAAATAATGGGTTCAGTTCGACATTCCAACCACCTGAAGAAGGCCGGACGAAACGTTGTGACAAATATGGCAACAAGGATGATGATGATAGTCCGAACACTTTAAATATTGTACATAATACCTCATATCAAAAATATAGACAGGTACTAAAAACTTCGTAACTAGTCGGACAGATTGGATTTTCTTAACCTTGGTTGGCGTCCAGTCTAGGAGAAGGAAAACGCTGAATTGTAATCCTTGTAACGAATAGGGCAGATTTAGTTATCTTGGATCGCGTTCCCTTGATCTTGATTGGTCTAAACGAAAATAGATTCACTATGTATTTTTCTATATATATTTTCATTGATAATTGCTATGATGAGCGCTTTTCTTTGGTATCTCTACGAAATTAAACACAGTATTCGATTCGAATCTAGGTCTCATCATTTTACTGTTTAAATAGATAACTGTTGATTCTCTTCTAATAGTTACTTCTTTTACATTTCATGTCTGTTGAGATCTCGTTTGGCTTCTTGGTTTTCTGTCAACCGCGATCTTCAAAAATAAAAAGCAATGTCAATCGTCAACATATGTCTCTTTGAATTTTGCCCTTTAAATTTTCTTTCTACTTAATAACGTTGTCTAATTATCCGTCACTTTCAGTAACCGATTGTGTCGAATTTATTTACTGATATTTCATTCAATACAATGTTCATAAGCCACTGCAGTAACTACCCACTGCTAACGCTAACACAAATGTACTAGGCAGGACGCCTTAAATAAAGAACGCTAATTGAGCTAGGGAAGGAAGCCGAACTCTGGTAGTTTGCTATCTGGCTCGCGAATGTCATGTTCTCTTCCTTCAGGCATAGTACGACACAGTCAACGGATGGATATACAATAAATGGGCTCGACCCACGGTTGCGGGGTCTGGGTAAAATTTGACATTTGGTCCGGGTTTACGCGCTCGGGTTCCTCACACTAAAGTAGATTTTGCATCACATCTCATCTTAGTGTGGAGAGTGGGTAAAGACGAGTTAGTTGGAGTCAGTCAGGAGAATTTCTAACAGACGTCACGGCGAGTAGCTTAAGCAAGACAGGGGCAAGATGGGGAAGAGGAAATAAATGTGTATTTTGATGATGAGTAGAATAGATATCGTTTGACACTGGGCTTAAAAGAGACCAAGATTGTATTTGTCAGGAAAGTATTCTCTTGGGAGTTTCTTCCAAAAAGTTATAGTAAAAAAAAAAACTACGCTTCCTGTATTTGTCCCATTCGGAGAACTCGAACCTCTTGTCCATGTATTTGACGCCGGCAGCGGCGAACATCATACGCAGGATCTCGGCCCGTCCGCGGCCATTGAAGTAGTACTACAGAGTGTAGTTAGGCATAGCGAATTTGGAAAGTTGTTCTTTCGGGAATACGGCCCTCACAGAATAATGGTCTGGTTCCACTGGAAGATTCCTCTGTCTGTTGGGAGTTGCTTGACTTTGTATTTATAGGAGCGTCTGACTCACACCGATGATTAAATTATTTTCTTTAAAAAAACAATTAGCCAATTCTAATTTCAAGAGTGCAATTTTTCGAACTTAATTAACTAAATATATATATATATATATATATATATATATATATATATATATATATATATATATATGATGGACTCTCCCGTCGATTTCGACGTATGAGGTTCAGACAACTTATATTTATAAAACTCATTTATGTTTTTGCCTCTGATGACTTTTTAGTCCAGCAAGGGATTTGCAAACAAGGCCGCAAATAGAAGATGAATGTGGATTAACCGCTGCAGATAGTGGTGCCCCTGCTAATCGTTTGGCTCTTTCTCGGTTTTCTTTCAGTTTGTTTATGCTTTCAGATTGAAACTTCCTGAGACCTTCAAAACACCGTGATCTCCATTCTTTGCGGTCACCAACTACATTTTCAAGACTCTCATATGGTATGTTCACTGCAGGCAGGTTACTCTTCAACTTGTCCTTGTACTTAAGCCAAGGCCGTCCCACATTCCTTTTCCCATCTGCCAGCTGACTGTACATCGCAATCTTCGGAATTCTGTCATCAGGCATCCTCAAGACGTGACCAGCCCACCGCAATTGCGATTGGATAAGGAATGATTCGATTCCAGATATTTTACATTTAGTGAACAATTCAGCATTTATATCAGTCTGTTCATTCTCTATCTATCTATCTATCTATCTATCTATCTATCTATCTATCTATCTATCTATCTATCTATCACAGTCTGTTCATTATCTATCTATGTTCATTATCTATCTTCTGGTCATTATCTATCTTCTGGTCATTATCTATCTCAGTCTTTTCATATCTATCTATCTAGCTATCTATCTATCTATCTATCTATATACGACATTCTTTAAAATTATTGACATTAAAACGATGACTTACCCTTCCTGTATTTGTCCCATTCATTGAATTCGAACCTCTTGTCCATGTATTTGACGCCGGCAGCGGCGAACATCATACGCAGGATCTCGGCACGTCCGCGGCCATTGAAGTAGTACAGAGTGTAGTTAGGCATGGCCGGTTACGTTTTCGGTTGCAGTTACACACCAAAGAGTAAGAGAAGCTAAATTCTTGGATTCTTTCCGACTGAAAGCCGATTCTGAGTGGTGAGAACTGTCAACACTTTAATATATACTCGGCAGTGACTCAGAAATTAAATAATTTGTCCGTATTTGAGATTACTTAAAGAGTGCCTCGTCCAAGGCTATCTATTTAATGTGCATATAAACACGTGAGTCAGATGCAATTGTCATTGTGTAAAACTAACTTGCAAAAGTACATGCACAAAAGACGTGATTAGCTTGTGGATGGATGTGCCGAGTTCTGGCGTCACTTGTCTTCGATTCCGTTTAAAAAAAATAGTTTTTTTTTTTTTTTTGCACTTGAGTTGGGCAGTTCCTGCAAAATTAGTCTCAGCGCAATTCCCAGCTGTAATCCAAAATTTGAGACCTCGGGTATTTGTCAGTGTATTTTGTATTGAGGGAAATTAGCTAGTCATGCGGGTCAAGTTGACCCAACAATTAAACTTTTTTTTTTGTCAGAATTTAAAAAAATAAAAATAAAATAAAAGATCTAATCATTGACATCTGTAACAAAGGGTGCGTGTTATAGAAAAAAAAAATTATCTGGTATGGTAACTTCGATCACAATAACGTACACTGAATTAAATTAAGCAAAAAATTGTTTATCCTTATCTTATATGATGACGATCCACAAAACCGCATCCTTTGTAGCTTTAAGTCAGTAGTACACTATTTACATTATTCGGACTATTGTCCTCATTTTTGTCGCCCTATTTATTACACCATTTCGGTCGTTGTACGCTCCGGCCTTCTTCAACTAATCCTTTATTTCGCTCACTGAGGTAGACTGATCTAGTTCCATGTGCCATGAATGTCAGTTATCTGCTGTCAATTCCCCTCTCCATATACTCCACTGCCCTAACCGGGTATTGAACTCACACACTTTTGGGTCCTGTCACTGAATCTAACTAACGCCTTTATCCACTGTGCCATGTGTTCTTAACGACATCTGTGTATGAATTTCTGTATATTATAAATCTAATTTTTTCAGCTACCATTTTTAACAGTGTTTATATTGCAATTTTTGCTTTTATCATTTCATCTTTTTACCAGAGCTCATATTGAAATTTTTATTGTTATTATCGCTTTATTCTGGCAATCCTTATTACTGGTTCCCATTTTGTATTCATTTCTTTGCGTGGTCGGCGCAGAAGATTTTTGTGGCCTATTATATGTGCTGATTTCTTAAGTTTACGTATGTTCCAATAGTGTTCTTTGTCTATGATCTCAACGAGATCCCACAGAGGGCGGTGTTCTCCCTTTTATCTTCATATGTGGTCATATGAAGAAGGACGGAGCGTACAACGGCCGAAACGTTGTAATAAATATGTCAACAAAGATACGGACAATAGTCCGAATAATGTAAATAGTGTACATAATGCCTCGTCTCAGAAATATAGACAGATACTGAAAGGCCGAAACGTTGTAATAAATATGGCAACTAAGATGAGGACAATAGTCCGAATAATGTAAATAGTGTACATAATACCTCATCTAAGAAAAAGACAGATACTGAAAGTCCGAAACGTTGTAATAAATATGGCAACTAAGATGAGGACAATATTCCGAATAATGTAAATAGTGTACATAATACCTCATCTCAGAAATATAGACAGATACAGATAGGCCGAAACGTTGTAATAAATATGGCAACAAAAATGAGGACAATAGTATGAATAATATATATAGTGTACATAATACCTCATCTCAGAAATATAGACAGATACTGAAAGGCCGAAACGTTGTAATAAATATCGCAACAAAGATGAGGACAATAGTCCGAATAATGTAAATAGTGTACATAATACCTCATCTCAGAAATATAGACAGATACTGAAAGGCCTAAACGTTGTGATAAATATGTCAACAAGTATGAAGACAATAGTCCGAATAATGTAAATAGTGTACATAATACCTCATCTCAGAAATATAGACAGATACTGAAAGGCAGTAACGTTGTAATAAATATGCCGACAATGATGAGGACAATAGACCGAATAATGTAAATAGTGTACATAATACCTCATCTCAGAAATATAGACAGATACTGAAAGGCCGAAACGTTGTAATAAATATGGCGAGAAAGATGAGGACAATAGTCCGAATAATGTAAATAGTGTACATAATACCTCGTCTCAGAAATATATACTGAAGTCAGTGGTTCTTAACCTTTGGTGAGAGACAGACCCCTTCACTCATGGACCCTTATATGAACTATCCCTTTATAGACTGACAGACAGACAAGCAGATACTTACCGTCCTATTGGTGTTTCACGACACTTGTACATGCAAGTAGAAAACCAATCAAATAATCAAATACTGATTAGTTACACAGGCAGAATTATTTATAATCTCTGTAATATAAATGTTTAGAATCTATCATGACCACAAAGTGAGGGATCAGTTTATATATTGATTGTAATGTCGAATTTGATCCTCACCAGTATAAGGGAAGATTATCAAGCCTCGTAAAACCATGGAAAATGAGAATTATCACTCGCTCTTGTGGAGTGGCCGTGTAGAGAATGGTGACACGAGTTTAAATGGTAGACATGGACCCAACAACAAGCCAAGAGCCGCTTAGCGGTCGGCAATTTAAGTAGAGGCTGACTGCGTTTTCTTTCAGGCCGTGGCAGGGTGCATTTTAAGTAAGTGGTCCTAATAATTTTTGAGTCGCGGACCTCTTCAGTCTTGAACCCCTATAAAAGCTAGCCGTTCATAGACAGGTAGACGAACAAGCAGATACTAAGTTTGTTTTTTTACAACATTTGTAAGTGCATTTCTCCATACTGTCCCCATGTCATCCACGCTGAACAAACATCAATTTTCAGCCAGCCACGCTTGAAATAAATTGTGGTCAATTAATCCTCACCATTACGAGATAATCAAGCCGTGTTAAACCGTGGAAAATGAAAATTATCAATTGATATTATGGAGTGACAAAAGATGGCGGTCGTGCAGAGAATGGCGACGCAGGTTTAAATGGTAAACATGGGCCCAAAAACTAGTCAAGAGCCGCCTAGCGGTCGGCAATGTAAGTAGTGGCTGGGTGCGTTTTATTTCAGGCAGTGGCAGGATGCATTTTCTTTTATTTGATTTCAATGGGAAACCGTGAATTGGGACAAGGGCTGTATAGTGAATCTAAATGTTTTATCTGATCCTCAAAGACCCCCATGAGTCCCCGTTTAAGAAGACCCGCTCTAGGCAACGTTTGTCTCTTTTCTATCTGTTCCACTCTTTAATTTGTCAGCCGTTTATAAAAACTTCCTAGCTATGTTACTCATTGTTTTCCCTTAGCCCCTCTTACCCTCAGCAAGTTCTGTGAGTTTCAAATTTTCCAAGTTCTCTTTAGCCCCGGGTATGACGATAAACGACATCCCTCAGCAAGGCCTCTGATAGGGAGATTTAAAAATTTTAGGATAGGAGGAATATATTTTAATTGCTGTTGTTCTCAAGTCCACTTTAAAACGGAGTGGTAGAACCGGTTCTCAGATATGGGCAAATAGTGACCCCACCAAAAAAAAAAAAAAACACAATATGAACGTATAAAAATACATATTTATAGCAAAATGTCCATCAATACATTTTATTTGTAGTTATTCAAATCATTAAGATTTCTGAATTAAATGACCCATAGAGATGTTGATATGTCGCTGAACAAAATGAACGAACGAAAACCAAGCTCTCTTTCCATATTAAATGATCTCTTTTTCTGATGTGTTGTAGCATACCTACGGACGATAATGGGTATGTCGCCATTCACAGAAATACAGTAGTAAATACTGTATGTTGGTCTGCAGGGGAAGATTGCGTGGGGTAGTTGGTAGATAACCTGCAGTTGGAGATGCTGGTCTAATTCTCTGCCTCCGGGCAGAGAGCATCCCCAGACGAAGCTATGTCAAAGGGCAGAGTCTTGTCTCGCGAAAAAGCTACTCGACTCCGTTTTAGATGGGGTCTACGGGGAATTTTTGGTCGAGCCTACGAGCTAGGATAGCCCACATTAAATTCGACCTTGTGCTATATCTGATCGCGCGAGGCGGTTGGTAGATATCCTGCAGGTGGAGATTCGTCTGGCAGGGAGGGTCCCCAGACGAGGCTGTGTCGAATGGCAGAGCCTCGTCTCGGGAAACAGCTACCCGACCCCGTTTTTATACGGGATCTACGGGGAATTTATGGCTCGGATACCCCACATTAAATTCAGCCTTGTGCTACATCTGTCCGCGTGGGGCGGTTGGTAGATATCCTGCAGTAGGAGACACATTGTGTAATTCACTTGAGTCAATTTTAGCAGTTTTCTACGCACCGCTGGCAAATCTTATATGTGCTGTTCTTGTCCTAAGTATTATCGTTCATTACCAACCTTCGTGTGATTATTCTATTCAGTAACATCTCTAAGTTACAACAGTGTGTATCTTTTTTGTTTTTATTTTTCTTAAAATGTTCCTTTTGGTTACATGCTCTGTTCATTCTCATTGTCCTTTTATCTCGAGTATGCTTTTCGTCTCTGAGAAAACCGTTCATTGTTCACTTCTATATATAATTGATATAGCATCGTAATCTAAAGGTCTTTCTTTGTAAAGGATTTTTCCTGCTTCTTCATAATTTGCTTAAATTTTGGAAGGCATCATTTTGTGTGACAAGGTGCCTTCGGATATCTGTCTCACGTGTTCTCTTCTCTCTTTGAACGCGTACGAGATATTTCGTAATTGGTACCTTATTTGGACATACCAAGTTCGGAGTTCACATCTTGGTATTTTTCTCTTGCTGGCAACAATACATTCTCTCTTTTTACATGTGATGTAAATCTTATGTATAATTTTAGCTGTACTGTTGCTTTTATCCTAACTTCCGATGTCAAATAAACCTTCCCGTTTCTTGAATTTATTCAGCCAATACAAGGACCAAACGCCACTCAAAGTAAAGGACTACTGTATGAAATTGTCAGGGAATAAGAGGAGAAAATAATAGACGCGTTCTATGAGGCTATTTAGGATAGATAAAGGTAGTCTAGTCTTGAAGATGTTAAGATTGTAGCGATCAGGGAAGCATCCACTCGGGAGTCTGAATGAGGTTGTATGAACGCAAGAGGAGAACGTGTGAAGTGCAGATCATGAGGATATGTAGGAAATATAACAGCTGACCCTAGACTTGAAGAGGTTAAGATTATAGAGATAAGGGAAGCATCCACTCGGGAGTCTGAATGAGATTGTTGTATGAACGTAAGAGGAAGAGGTGAGAAGTTCAGTTATAAGGATATGTAAGTAAGATAACGGTTGGCCCTAGACTTGAAGAATTTAAGATTGTAGCGATCAGGGAAGCATCCTCTCGGGAGTCAGAATAAGGTTGTTGCATGAACGTAAGAGGAGAAGGTGTAGAGGACAGATTATGAGGATATGTAGGATAGATAATGGTTTACCCTTGACGTGAAGTGGGTTAAGATTGTAGCGATCAAGGAAGCATCCTCTCGGGAGTCTGAATGAGGTTGGATGTAAGAAGTGTATATTATCAGGATATGTACGAAAGATAAACGTTGAAAATCTGAATACTGAGCCTTGGTGTTGTCGCCATAGCCATTGACCTACAATTCGTCACATGGTGTGACCATTTTCAAAATGTTTTCGTCTTTCTCGATGAAGAGTGTATTTTCTCTTGATATATATATATATATATATATATATATATATATATATATATATATATATATATATATATATATATATATATATAAACTAGCATGGCCCGGCGTTGCCCGTGCTTGATTCAAAAATCGTACCACTCATACAGCAATCGCTATCACTTGACTTAAAATATTTTTGCCCTTCCTTGCCTTTAAAGGAGTGCCCTCTGTCGTGCGGATGTTGCTACATCCCTTAATTATTGCCTATCTCACACTGCGAATTTTTCTAAGCTCTATACTAAACATTAAATCTGTTACGAAAAAAGAACTAAACAAAACTAACACAAAACGATCAGCTTTAAAAAAGGACTCGTAACTGGAAAAACCGAATGAAAAAAGTATGTTAACAACAAATATTTTTTCACACCCAACCCAGTTCTGCGGAATCAGAATCAATGTTGAATTTAAGCAAGCGAATGAACAAATTGGAGTAAAGTGCCATGCAGATTTAAATTTTTCCCACTTGTGACGAATGCAGCTATCTATTTTTTTTGCATGCTAGCATGTTAGTTAAGATTCGTGTCGGTCGGCTGTTGGCTCTCACGCTGGCCAATAGAATCCTCCTGCCTATTCGTGGCATCCAGCTATAAGCTCTCACTCTGGCCAGTAGAAAATGGCCACAAACTACATGAAAACTGCCGTAGAAGCATGAAAAAATCGATTATTTCCACTATCGATGGGAGTTGGGAAATGTAATGTCGGTCCTGGCCTTCTTCATAATTTGGAGCATGTGCATGTAAATTTTGGTGCAAATCTGTCGAAAATTGCGGCGGTGCATTCGTTACACACACACACACACACATACACATACACACACACACATCTTGCCTTTTATAGATAGAGATTAATTTCATTGAATACGACAGACAAGGTGCTTTTATTTAGTCTTTTATACAATTTCTCATGCGATCTAATAATTTGTTTTTCTTTTGGGATTCTAAATTATATAAAAACAAAATTTCGTCCTAAATTTTGCTTATGAACTTAGTGAAAAAAATAAACTTCCTTTCATAGATGTTCTTGTCAATTTTAGTAATAATACTTTTAAAACTTCTGTTTATAAAAACAACTAGTAAAGACTCCTGCCATCTTAATTTCTCTAGTGAATGCCCTCTTAGATATAAAATAGGTGTTATTAAAAATTTCCTCACGAGAGCGCACAAAAACTCATCCTCTCGCACGTTTTTCTTTAATGAATTAAAAAATATAAAGCAAACGCTGATTAATAACGGATTTCCTAATCAATTGTTGGATTTAAAAATTAAGCGTTTTCTGTCTGAGGTAGCTAATACTACAACATGATTGACTCACACTACACCTTTCTGACCATAGCTCAATTAGATCTCATTTAAATATTCATGGAGAGCTACCGGACACTATTCGTAATATACTTGTTGAGAACACTAATATAATAGCATCATCTACATGTAAAGAAAAAGCTAAAATAATGGAAGCCTTATTAATAAAAACGAAAACCCAACACTTAATAATATTAACTTAGAAGATTGGACACTATATTTTAACCATGTTTTGAAAAATGAAAACATTTTATAAAATATACATACAACAAACTATTTCTTATTTTACAGTTAAAATAATTAATCCTTGAAAATGACTAAATGCATAGCCGAAAGCACTGGGATAAAAAGAACATTCGGATAGTTTTTGTATAATTTATCATCTGAAAAGAAAAAAGAAAAAGATCACATGAGAAATTATATAAAAAAGTAAATCACTGCACATTGTCTATCGTATTCAATGAAATGTGCATATATATATATATATATATATATATATATATATATATATATATATATATATATACATATATATATAATTATTTATTTGAATATTACAACATAAATATGTTATAAAATCACGACAAAAGTAGCCATTTTGTTTCAACACTTCTTGTGTCTTGTCAAGTGATAATATAGAATATAGAATAAATGGTTTTAAAAGTTTCAAATTAATCAACGATCCTTAGCTAAGAGTAAACGCTGTTACGTAAGCTAGAGTGGCCAATCAAAAAACAAGTATAGGATGATTCGAAAAATTTGACAACTAAGCAAGGTTATCTAGATATTAAAAGATTTATAAAATTTGAAATTAAAATTAAAAGTAAAAAATTAAAATTACCTATTTAGAAATCTAAATCAGATCTCTATTAAGTTTTAAATTGTAGAATTATCAAGGAGAAAAAAAATAAATATAAAAATAAAAATAAAAGATATATATGCTATTTAATTTATATTTTCATTGAAATTAAGTTGAAAGTTGTATTCAGAATCCCAGACATAGATATATACATTTTTCGTTACATTTCAACATGTTAGTCGCCTCTCACGTGAAATCATTCGAACAACGGCATGTTAAACGCTCGGACGTATTTAGATATATATACACACACATACAAAAAAGCAAACCACACATAGGCAAATGCACTATACTTACACATACACATCGATACACACAGGCACATACATCTACATTCAATATGATCTAGACGGTCAAATGTCGAAGCTATTCGTGGCTTAATATGTTATTAAACGAATTTAAACTTGAAAAATTTAAACAAATAACTATATATAAATATATATATATATATATATATATATATATATATATATATATATATACATATACACACACATACACATATATATACATATACACACACATACACTTATATATACATATATACATTTTTGAAAACATATAGTTTTCGACACATTTACAGACAAAAGTAAATAACCACCTCCACATATAATTGAACACTCGCACATCCGCATATAAATTAATACATGCACCCGCATAGACACATATAAGGATAATAGGTACGCATATACAGACCTACGTACATAAACATACACATAGATAAGCATATATAAATATATTGACCCATACGTCGACGCAGAAAAGTAAATAAGGCAAGTGAAGAAATACATATAAAGATGCAACCATATACAAGCACACACATACATACATACACATCTAGATGTACATACATAAGCACGCATGCATATATGCATATACACTAAATATATATATATAGACATTTACAAATACAAGTGTATACATGAAAAATTAAACAAACGTAAATTAAAACGACATGAGTATAAAAATGCATATACACATCCGCTAGTACATATATATACACACATACATACGCAACTACACATAGATATATACACATATATATCTACAGACATACATATACATACATACATACATACATACACACATACAAACATACATATTCACAAATATATATACGCATATATACATATATATATATATATATATATATACATACATATATAAACACACATACACATATACATACACACACATACACATATACGCACACACACATACATATACAAACACATATACATATATACATAAACATATAGACACATGCATAAAAAAGGAAAAAGAAATAAGCATACATAGACCAACTTATATTCTAATAATATTCCAACAACATTATGATAAAATATATTAAAAGTTAATCATAATTTAAGAAAAGAACAACGGTCTGTAAGCAATTAAAGGTACTTTATCAACAAAAGTAGATTTTAGTTTGTATCTATGATACACTCCAAGACACTAAAGCCTACATACAAATACACATACAATGACACACCAACATATATATATATAAATATCTAATCCTATATAAATACCCATATCGACACATCCAGATAAACAATACAGAAACAGTCGAGCTCAACCATAGTTTATCTCAGTACTATATCAACACTAGAAAATCCAAATATAAAGAAATTCTACATAGGTTGCACCATGAGACCATTCAAGGAACGCTGGTGGGGTCACCTGCAATCTTTTAATAATAGTAACTATAAATATATGACTTCATTATCCAAATACTTTTGGAGTCTAAAAGAGAAAAATAAAACACCTAAGGTTAAATGGAAATTAATTAGAAAGGCCCGGACATGTAACTCACTATATGCCCCGTGTTACTTATGCCTTAACGAGAAACTTGAAATAATTAGATTTAAAAATAAGACTGATCTTTTAAATCAAAGATATGAACTAACAGTTAACTGTAAGCATCGTCTTAAATTTAACTTAGTATAGAAATCATATACTTTCTATGATAATGATAAATGAAACTTAATAGACTATTACCTTTTTAGCATGATAGTCGCCTTATCGATATGAATGTGTACTGGGTACTTACAAAGTATCATACGTGTCTGTATTTAGATGTATATATTTGTATGTTATGTAGAGTTATTTCTACTGTAGGATATGTATATGTGTATATAGGGATATATATATGATTTTTTTTTTTTTTTATGAAGGTATATCGTTGTGTATATTGGCTTCTATCATAGGTTAACCTGTTTATATGTATGAGTAAGGGAGTAAATTCTGGTAAGTGTCTACCACTAAATGTGTGAGTATATGTATGGGTATATGGGGATATTTATGTGTACTTGTGTGAGTGTAGATATATGTATGCATATTGCATATGTATGTATATGTATGTGTGAGTGTGCATATATGTATGTATATGTAGTATGTATGTTTCTATGTGTATGTATAGGTTTATATATGCATATATATGTATATATATGTATGTTTAAATATGTATATGTTTATGTATATGTGTTTGTATATAGGTGTATATTTATATGTATGTGTGGGTGGTTATATGGTTGAGCTCGACTGTTTCTGTATTGTTTATCTGGATGTGTCGATATGGGTATTTATATAGGATTAGATATTTATATATATATGTTGGTGTGTCATTGTATGTGTATTTGTATGTAGGCTTTAGTGTCTTGGAGTGTATCATAGATACAAACTAAAATCTACTTTTGTTGATAAAGTACCTTTAATTGCTTACAGACCGTTGTTCTTTTCTTAAATTATGATTAACTTTTAATATATTTTATCATAATGTTGTTGGAATATTATTAGAATATAAGTTGGTCTATGTATGCTTATTTCTTTTTCCTTTTTTATGCATGTGTCTATATGTTTATGTATATATGTATATGTGTTTGTATATGTATGTGTGTGCGTATATGTGTATGTGTGTGTATGTATATGTGTATGTGTGTTTATATATGTATGTATATATATATATATATATGTATATGTATATATGCGTATATATATTTGTGAATATGTATGTTTGTATGTGTGTATGTATGTATGTATGTATATGTATGTCTGTAGATATATATGTGTATATATCTATGTGTAGTTGCGTATGTATGTGTGTATATATATGTACTAGCGGATGTGTATATGCATTTTTATACTCATGTCGTTTTAATTTACGTTTGTTTAATTTTTCATGTATACACTTGTATTTGTAAATGTCTATATATATATATTTAGTGTATATGCATATATGCATGCGTGCTTATGTATGTACATCTAGATGTGTATGTATGTATGTGTGTGCTTGTATATGGTTGCATCTTTATATGTATTTCTTCACTTGCCTTATTTACTTTTCTGCGTCGACGTATGGGTCAATATATTTATATATGCTTATCTATGTGTATGTTTATGTACGTAGGTCTGTATATGCGTACCTATTATCCTTATATGTGTCTATGCGGGTGCATGTATTAATTTATATGCGGATGTGCGAGTGTTCAATTATATGTGGAGGTGGTTATTTACTTTTGTCTGTAAATGTGTCGAAAACTATATGTTTTCAAAAATGTATATATGTATATATATGTGTATGTGTGTGTATATGTATATATATATATGTATATACATATATATATATATATATTTATATATAGTTATTTGTTTAAATTTTTCAAGTTTAAATTCGTTTAATAACATATTAAGCCACGAATAGCTTCGACATTTGACCGTCTAGATCATATTGAATGTAGATGTATGTGCCTGTGTGTATCGATGTGTATGTGTAAGTATAGTGCATTTGCCTATGTGTGGTTTGCTTTTTTGTATGTGTGTGTATATATATCTAAATACGTCCGAGCGTTTAACATGCCGTTGTTCGAATGATTTCACGTGAGAGGCGACTAACATGTTGAAATGTAACGAAAAATGTATACATCTATGTCTGGGATTCTGAATACAACTTTCAACTTAATTTCAATGAAAATATAAATTAAATAGCATATATATCTTTTATTTTTATTTTTATATTTATTTTTTTTCTCCTTGGTAATTCTACAATTTAAAACTTAATAGAGATCTGATTTAGATTTCTAAATAGGTAATTTTAATTTTTTACTTTTAATTTTAATTTCAAATTTTATAAATTTTTTAATATCTAGATAACCTTGCTTAGTTGTCAAATTTTTCGAATCATCCTATACTTGTTTTTTGATTGGCCACTCTAGCTTACGTAACAGCGTTTACTCTTAGCTAAGGATCGTTGATTAATTTGAAACTTTTAAAACCATTTATTCTATATTCTATATTATCACTTGACAAGACACAAGAAGTGTTGAAACAAAATGGCTACTTTTGTCGTGATTTTATAACATATTTATGTTGTAATATTCAAATAAATAATTATATCTGCTCTACTCTGTATTGAGCACTCTTTAAAGAATATTAATTGTTGGTTATTGGATTTCACTCCGTATATACCAATCCTAAACTTGGGTACATATATATATATATATATATATATATATATATATATATATATATAATTATTTATTTAAATATTATAACATAAATATGTTATAAAATCACTACAAAAATAGCCATTTTGTTTCAACACCTCTGGTGTCTTATCAAGTGATGATGTTGAATATAGAATATTCTACATTCAACATCATCACTTGATAAGACAACGGAGGTGTTCATACAAAATGGCTATTTTTGTAGTGATTTTATAACATATTTATGTTATAATATTTAAATAAATAATTATATCTGCTCTACTCTGCATTGAGCACGCTTTTAAGAATAATAATTGTTGGTTACTGGAATTTATTCCGTATATACCAATCCCACACTTGGATATATATATATATATATATATATATATATATATATATATATATATATATATATATATATATATATAATCATTTATTTGAATATTACAACATAAATATGTTATAAAATCACTACAAA
This sequence comes from Acanthosepion esculentum, assembly GCA_964036315.1. Taxonomy (NCBI): domain Eukaryota; kingdom Metazoa; phylum Mollusca; class Cephalopoda; order Sepiida; family Sepiidae; genus Acanthosepion; species Acanthosepion esculentum. The sequence continues at coordinate 13,538,644 of OZ038516.1, read as the reverse complement.
AATAGCCATTTTGTTTCAACACTTCTGATCACTTGATAAGACACCAGAAGTGTTGAAACAAAATGGCTATTTTTGTCGTGATTTTATAACATATTTATGTTGTAATATTCAAATAAATGATTATATCTGCTCTACTCTGTATTGAGCACTCTTTAAAGAATAATAATTGTTGGTTATTGGAATTTACTCCGTATATACCAATCCCAAACTTGGGTATATATATATATATATATATATATATATATATATATATATATATTATTATTATTATTATTATTATTATTATTATTAATAAATAAAGAAGATTCTTCGCAGCTGAAACCCGGTGTTCTTTCTAGTCGTCTGAAATTAGTTTTGGTTGACACATTTTTAGTAGACACGCGACTCATATCCTGAACTTCGTATATAGGTGGTCGATTTTATTTAGCAGTTCTGTCTGTTTTTCTTTGAAATTTCAGGATATTTTCCTGTTTCTTAATACATTGCTTAGCTTTTGGAAGGCATCTTTTCTTATTTCCAATGCGCGTTCATATTTCCGTGTCTATTTTATATCCTTTATTGAGATACTTCTCAGTGACTTAAACTATTCTACCTATTTGATTTTAATATCTCCAATTCCTGTAAGTGCAACATTATAAAGTGTCACTGGTTGTAGTTTAAAAGGTAAAACGAGACACTAGTGTGACGCTGGTAATATGAAAAGCTTTAAAAGAGTTCATGGAAAATCCCGTTTCGAACTTGGATAATTGGAAAAGTGAAAACATGTTGAAATATGGAGCAATGAAAAAAAAATGAAAAGTTTTTCTTTTAAACAGAACATCAGAATAGAATGTTGGGTCCAAAATATGATTTGAGAAATATGGAATGTGGATTGCGTGTCGGCCGAGAGGCAGGTGAAATTCTTTTAAATCGCAAGCCGATAATGTAAACAATCTGATGTATGGTTTTACAAGCATGCAAAGTCGACAAAATTTTATTCGATCATATTGGAAAGGTTATTCGTTGACGTCAAGGACAAAGAAATCATTTATAAACACAAACTTTGTTCAGTATCTGTCTATATTTCTGAGATAAGGTATTATGTACACTATCATCATGGTCTTGTAACAAGGCCGAGGATGATCATTAAGTTTTTGTTGTAATCCTTTTTTTTTTAGGATGACGAAAATGTTGGTCTTATCAGATATTTTTACGATTATGTCGGGGTGGTTGCGTAGTATATATATCCTTGCTCTCTCTCTCTCTCTCTCTCTCTCTCTCTCTCTATCTATCTATATATATATATATATATATATATATATATATATATATATATATTCCCATTTTCTAGCAACGTCATTTTTAGTTTTTATTCGGTCGAGTTAGCTCTGACATTCACGAGTTTATTATATCAACCATCACGGTCTTGTAACAAGGGCGAGGGTGATCATTAAGGCGGCATTTTGCGTCATAACATAACTGGTCAATGCAGTTAGTAACTGAGTGACACGCGCTATGGCTAGGTATCCAGAGCCGTAGATAAATAACGAATTCGTGTCCTGCAAAGTGCATTCCACGTTCGCGTAAGATTGTAGAAATATCATAGATAGGTCCATAGAGATGTGAGTTACTTGCATGTTGTCTCCAAGAGATGTTAATTATAGCTCTGAACATCCGAGTATAGGCTCCGTCAAGATCGAGGCTTTTAATTAATGTCCAGTCAGTAACACCATACATTAAAACCGCCTCTATAGTGGTTCGAAAGGATCTCTCGCTTGAGGTTGTCTGGTAGATCAGATTTCCAGATTACATCCATTTCACTTGAGGCGGCCCAGGCTTTTTAGCTAGGCGAATTTTCGCATCTTTTCTCTCTTTGAAAAAAAGTACTCTCTTTGTCTCTCCTTTTATGCCTTTACAACCTTACGTAGGAAACGTTTATCTTGAGTGTGTCTTTCTCATATATCATCGGGTCAATTATTATCTATCCTTCGCAACCTTTTAAAACTTGACTTCATTTATTTACGGTTAAATAACTCACCTCACACAGTAATCCTCTATCTTGAGTGGTTCTTGAGCCTTTCATTGGGCGAACTTGTTGAAAAAAAACACACAAGACGGAACAAATAAATTATAATTAAATAATGATTTATTCAAAACTAGATATTAGTTGATATAATAATGTTTTCATTTTATTTGTCAAATCCCAGATCACCGGCTTTCATTGAAATCAGTTACTTGCTTGAGGTTTCTTTCTCGCAACGGTTTCTTTCGTCTCAGGTTGCATAATAATCTACCAGTTGGTGTTGGAACGGTTCTTCAAATAACTGGCAATCTTGGGATGAGCAGCGACCCTGGTCCTCAGGGCCATCATCTTGGGATAATTACTGAACTGGGACTGGTTTTCCATGTAAGGGTTTTCCAGGCAACAGTAACACATCATGTCACACCAAGTCACCTAAGAAACAATGAAAACATGTTTTAAAAATGTTCAATTATCTAATTGAATCAAGAGATGATTAAAATTAATTTAAATCAAAAAATAATTTCAAGCAGAATAACATAATAGTTAATGTGTCACGAAAATCAATCCTACGAACGTAGGAGGCAAACCTATGTATTTCAAATACCGAACCGTTAGCAACATAAACGCTATATACCGTATTTCCAGGCTTACAAGATGCACTTTTTTCCTAAACAATAGCCTGAAAAATATGTGTGCATCTTCCAAAACTAATATAACGAAACCCCCCTGGCTCAAGTAAGCTCGGATGGTCACCTAATTGGCTTGCATGATAGGGACGTGGATTTGTATGTTGAGTCTTTATATTATAATGTTAACTATCTATCTAATTCAGCCTTTTGTATGATGGAATCTTAGTGCTTAGTTGTTACAAGTATTTCCAAGACTATAAACCTTCCTGGAGCCGAGCCACAAACTTAAACATGCTTTGTTTACTAGCAGCTGCGGAAGCCTTTCTGCTCTTGACTAATATGTCATTGCCATACAAACAAAATCGTACAAATGTTAATGTGGCGCAAATGGACGGATGGAGAATCTGTTGTTGTCGTAAAATGACTATTTTTTTCTTAAATATCTCTTTCCAATATTAGGGTGCGTCTTCCAAGCCGCAGCCTCGTGTCAGCAAGAAGATACGGTAAGTAGACATTATTCTCTAAAGCAGTAAGCGACATGAAACAAACACTAATAAAAATAATTCCTCTAACCACATCGTTGATGAACAAATAAAACTGGCCTTAAGAAAATTTAGAAAAAATAAGATCTCACCCTGATATAATGGACATATCTGTCAAAGGACAATTTTTACTACCCTTACCGCCACTAAACGAAAAAATAGTAGTAAACCTCAATAAAAACAATTAATCAAGTTTTGCTTGTTTGTCATATTCAACCAAAGACGTTTGAAAGAAAGTTTGCTATCCAAATAGACATTAAATGACAATCATGGTTGCTTCATTTACAAATTTCCACCTGACCCTAAAGGATTTATTCATTAACAAAAGACAAACTGCAAACATATCTAATTATTCTTTCTAATGTTTAAGCGAAGTGCTGTTACGTAAATATATATTCTATTTAAATTTATAACAAATTAAACAACAAAATGATGTCGAACATTATATGATGTCGTGCATTAAGTAGAAACGTTTGTTTATCTAACATAGATAACATCAGATTAAGGAAGATGCATTGTAATATATTTTCTTATCAATTAAAATAAATCAAAACAGACAACTGACGCGACAGTGCAAATTTTTAATTAACAATTGATAATTAACAAAATCCACATGATGCGTGAAATTGAGGTATTTACAAACCGAAAAAATGACATAGCACAAAAACTTAATAAATACACTTAGTCACAAGTTTATAAATAAATTAAAAAAAAAAAACTCTTTCATAATGCTTTATGAAAACCTAAATTACTAAGGTAACGGAAAATTCCAATTTTTATCAGAAACCAGGAAATTAGCTGAAAATGAAATCCTGGACAACGTAATTTCGTTGATCTTTACAAATTGTATAAACACACACACACACACACACACACACACACACACACACACACACACACACACACACACACACATGTGTTGGAGTTTTGGGGTACTCTAATGTACTAGTGAGACAACGAAAATGAGCTGAGTCATTTTATAGTTTACCAAGAGAAGGTTAACCAATCAGAAGACGTGTGGAATATTCAAACCGATGTGTATAAAGGGAGCCATTTTGTTTATTTCTTGACGGAATGTCCACTGCCAACCTCTGATATGAAAGACCTGAAGAACTACGTTTTCCTACTCTCTCCGAATATCCACTGCCAACCTCTGATATGGAAGACCTTGAGAATTCAAGAATAGCTGCTACTAGACATTGGTGCTGTTACTTTGAACAAATTACTTCCTACGTCGGATTTCTACATTCAAACTACATTAAACATATTTTACAACATATATATATATATATATATATATATATATATATATATATATATATGAGGGAACCCATCAGCAAAATTGTGGTTGATAAAACGATGATCCTTCAGAAATCTCCTAACCGAAAACATATGATAGCGAGAGAAACACTACTTATAAAACATCTGGAACCCAGTGTTAATCTCAACTTATTTAACAACGGCTTTAATAGGATTTTTTTTTAAAATAGAAGGAAGCCAACTAGAATTCCAGTCACGTTTCTTTCACCGGGCTCGGAATAAACGCTACTCTCATACAATATTCATCATAAAACTACTTCTTAAAAGACAACCGTGCAAAAAGAAATTAACAACTACACTCTTGAAAATGGCTAAAGAACTGACTAAAAGTGGTTGGAACAACAACCATGGCGCACGATCTTTGCATTCCGTTATCATCACAAAACGTTTCATTTTTATACACTTTTGAAGGCTATTTTAAGTTGATGTATGGTGATAGAGAGAAAAGAAGGAGGAGGAGGAGGACAGCAGATATGGTCAAAATTAGAGAAAGGGAGAGAGAGATGGGAATAATTTTAAATCTACATTTATTAAGATAAGAGTTAGGGAGGTGGGGTAAGCTTCAGACATTGACCTATTTAATAAATCATTTCACAGGAAACGAGAAAAAAAAAGAAGTAAAGGTATAAGAAAGCAAGAGTGGAAGCAGGGGTGTGAGGAAAGAAAGAGTCATAGAAAGTGTGGAAAAAATAAAAGGTTGAAGAAAAGGAAGAATAAATTAACATATATGGGCATATTGCGGTTAATTTGAAAAACACAGATTTATATTTGGCAGTTAATGTTTGATATTAATTTAAGAATTTAACATCTTATTAACAAAATAAGCTAGGAAATAAATATAATGTAAATAAAATATAAACAACAAATAATAATAATTATTATTATTATTAACATTATTAATATTATGAATAGTAATTAAGGAGAAAAATCTGTTTAATTAAAATCTAAAGTTTCAAATTTCAAATTTTGAATCTTAAAAAAAAGAAAGTTGAAAAAAAATTCGAAATGAAACGAGATTTAAAAGTGAGAATAAAATTATTTTTAATATAGTAATAATTATAAACAGGAAAAATAATAATAAAAAGAAGAATAAAAATTACCTATGAGAGGAATAATGACAATAATAATAGTAGTAGTATAAAAAATAATAATAATAGTAATGGTAGCGATGAGAGGAATAACGGTAGATTCATAATAAAGAAACGATAATATTAGATCAGTTATATTTTATTTAACCATATATATTCTTGTATATATGTCCATATAAACATGCTTACATATACAAATACCTATACGCCCCCATGTATATATATATATATATATATATATATATATATATATATATATATATATGCGTGTATGCATATATATATATACATACATACATACACACATACATATATATATATATATATATATATACATATACATACATATATACATACATATACACACATAAAAATATATATATATATATATATATATGTATATATATATATATA
>OZ038516.1:13500149-13527649 GCA_964036315.1 Acanthosepion esculentum | reverse complement strand
ACAACAGCCCGATTGACAAGCGCCCAATGTTTCTATACTTCTCCGTGAGAAGTGGGATGTAACATTTAGCTATTATCTATAACTTTGCTTTTAGAACAACAGAAGAAATATATAAATATTTTAAAAATATATAAACATCGGACAGTTGTCCGTCGGACATTTGGCCGTCGGTTTGTTGTCCTAGAACCTACCGCTATATATGTGCAAGATTTTTTCAGCTTTCATTTACCAGTCTTCATAGAGTTCAAAAGTTTCTCCGCGTCCTTGAGGGTCATGAATCATTTTCCACCTTACTACGCCTTCCTCATAGGCTTAAAGTCTCAAGCGTTTAGGTGCTTTATCGTCATTTCACATTGTAGCAAACCACCCTCATTCCCTTCGCATTCCATTGGTGAGATGTAAGTTCCACTCGAGCAGCCTCTTCCAACGAACCAGTGCCTTATGTCATTGACTCCAAAGAGGATGCTACCCCGACCGCTACAATGTTAACCTGTTCTAGGATTACCGTTACCTTCCTCACATATACGAACAATCTCTTCCTATTACTCTGTAAACTTCTACCTCGAGGGGCACTCAGGTCTTATAAAGGCTGAATTGTAAAAAAAGAACCTTCCCTGCTAGAAGTAAACAATCTAGCATTTTAGTTCGAATATTTAAATGTTTGGAACTCATATATCGAATAAATTGTCCTGCGTAATAATAATAATAATAATAATAATAATAATAATAATATATATATATATATATATATATATATATATATATATATATATATATATATATATATATATATATATATATATATTTGAAGGAATATACTCTTAAGGTGTGTTATATTTATGGGATAAACTGTTCAATACCAGAGATAGAGCGTGTCTAAATATAGAAGTGAACATTGACATCAACATTTAGAGGCGACAGACTGTTTCATGCTAGACGAGATCGTCAGGCCACCGATTGCGTCTATCATGAAATGGACTGTCAAAGTGTTGAATTCAATGTTCACTTACATATACATACATACATACATATATATATATATATATATATATATATATATATATATATATATATCTATATATATATATATATAGGAGTTTTAGAAAATGGAATATGTGAAGAAGTAATGCAAAGTCTTATGGAGAGTGTTTTCTTTCAAGGTCTTTTACAGTAATTTAAAAAAACAATACTTAACAAAATGTAGTTAAACATTTGCAGAAACTATTTTCTTGCAGAAAATCTAAAATGAATTTGTAAATTTATCGATAAAGCATCCTGATCCCGCCTATGCAGAGGAAGCAGAAATGGTTGTAAATTAGACTCACGTCATAGTTGTTCATTTCACCGGTATTTCCCATGTCGGTGCCAGTCATTCCATCGTTGCCAAACTGCGAAAGAAATATAACAATAAAATGGAATTACATAATATATATATATATATATATATATATATATATATATATATATATATATATATATATATATATATATGTATATATATATATATATATATATATATATATATATATATATATATATATATATATATATATATATATGTATATATATATATATATATATATATATATATATATATATATATATATATATATATATGTAGATAGATAGCTAGCTAGTTAGATATATAATATTAGTGATCTATATACATATATATATATATATATATATATATATATATATATATATATATATATATATATGTATATATATATATATATATATATATATATATATATATATATATATGTATATATATATATATATATATATGTAGATAGATAGCTAGCTAGATAGATATATAATATTAGTGATCTATATACATATATATATATATATATATATATATATATATATATATATATATATGTATATATATATATATATATATATATATATGTATATATATATATATATGTAGATAGATAGCTAGCTAGATAGATATATAATATTAGTGATCTATATACATATATATATAAATATATACATACATACATTGTGATTACGATTCCAATGTAATAAATTATAACCATGGAATATTAGTGTTTAAGCCTTTTACATATATATATATATATATATATATATATATATATATATATATGTATATATATATATATATATATATATATATATATATGTATATGTATATATATATATATATATATATATATATATATATATATACACACATATATATATATACATATATATATATATATACACACAGATATATATATATATATATACATATATATATATATATATATATATATATATATATATATATATATATATATATATATATATATGTATATATATATATATATATATATGTAGATAGATAGCTAGCTAGATAGATATATAATATTAGTGATCTATATACATATATATATAAATATATACATACATACATTGTGATTACGATTCCAATGTAATAAATTATAACCATGGAATATTAGTGTTTAAGCCTTTTACATATATATATATATATATATATATATATATATATATATATATATATATATATATATATATATATATAAGGCTAGGATAAATAAAACCCCAACTTTAAAGCTTTTAATGAGCTATTATAACCTTACTTCGTTGTCAATTTTTTTGAATTCCTGTATACTTGTATTTTGATTGGTCCTTCCTGCTTATGTTAACAGCGGTTACCATTACGAAGGATCGTTAATTAATTTGAAACTTTTAAAACACTTTATTCTACATTCAACACCATCACTTGATAAGACACCGGAGGTGTTGAAACAAAATGGCTATTTTTGTAGTGATTTCATAACATATTTATGTTATAATTTTTAAATAAACAATTATATATATATATATATATATATATATATATATATATATATATATATATATATATATAATCAAATGAATAAATATAAATAAATGAATATGTAAGTGTTCACATACAAATACATATGTATCCTATAGTTCAAGAAAAACAGTTGTCAGTGCTAAATAACAGCGCTATTATATATATTGATAAAAAATATATACTATCCCAGGCTAATAGTACAAATCGGAGATTCATGCCTAATGCAATCTTCAAGTATAGCACGTTGTTTAAAGTTTGATTCATATTTCTGGATCTCGTAAGTCCGTTGTGTTGTTTGGATGTATGTTTACTGCTGTTATATATTAAATTGCGCTATAATCTAATTTTCAATTGAATTTTAGACTCAAACTTACGCTTAAAATTGAAACTAAAGATTAGAAATTCTAATATTTGAAAAATGACATTTACGTACGTTGTTGTAAATATATGTTTAAAAATCAAGAGGGTAACTCTTTTGTGCGAAAAATAGTAAAAGTGATAAAATTAATAAAAATATTAATAAAAATATTTTCAGTGATAAAATGATAATAAAAGCAAATATAATATTAGTATAATAGTAATAATAAAAATGTTATAATGATAATAGTAATTCTAAAATGAATAATGGTGATATAGTAAGAATAAAATGATAGATCATGTTAATAATAAGAGTAATATTATAAAATAATAATAATAATAATAATAATATCAACAATAAAAGCCAGTATCTGAAATGGAGAAAACAACATTAATCTGGGTTAATATCCTTAAGTAGGAATTTATTTCTAGGTATGCAAGTGCTCATTAATTCACTTCTTTTCAAGTTAGTATATTTTTAGATTCATTAACTTCTCAGAAAGACATAAGCAACATTTATCACCTTTACCGCTGAAGCGTTTAGTTTTCTTTACATAATCCCAGGTGATAGTTGGGTTTCTATTCCCGCTTTTTATTTTCCATAAAATAATAGAGAAGGCAGTGCCGTTATTCTATTTAATATTGCCTAATGTCATTTGTTGATGTTAGAAGATTGCATTAAGCATGAAACTCGAAGACGTACTGTCAGCGTAGGGTATTAAGCTTTTTATCAATATATATATATATATATATATATATATATATATATATATAGTAAGTATGTGTACCAAACGTCTTATCTAATCATTTTACTATAGCCTCTTTGCTTATCCATTTCTATAGACAGTGTGTTGAAAGATGTAGATATGAAATGTTGAACAGATTCGAAATAACTGACTCACCCTGAAGCGTCCGTTCTTCCAGTGGTAGTACCTCATGTAATCGTGCATGATTTCATAGAAGCAGTCAGCGATGTAGTCGCATCTGAACATGTCCATGTTGTTCTTGCCATAAAAACCTAATTATAAAACAAATTCGTTGAAACCTTTTTGAAATAACCTTTGACATTGTTGTTATTTTCTTGAAAACAAAATGGAAATCAATTTTGAAGTCTCGTTTTCTTTTTTTTACAATTTTAAATGTGTCGGAAAATACTTACCATGTTCTTTGGCCAGATACCGAGCTATGGCCATGGTCTCGGGCATCTTCATACCACCTTCCATCTCCAAGACTGGCACGCACATAGTGGGCATGTCTGAAGAAAATAAAATGACGTAATTCCCAAAGAATTCAGAGTTATATTTTAAATAAGAATAAAACAAGTTCTGAACGGATGTCACTGAAGATTCTCAGATGTATTAAATTATGACAAATATGAGATTGAAAATGGCAAATAATATAGACATATTTTATCAGTTACACATTATTTTTAGTGGACAACCATATTTAAGTAGATGTTCCGTTTTTTTCTTAAACATTATATTTACTGATGTTTACCGGCCTGAATATTCGGAAAACCGTCGTGACAGCCATTGCACATTTACCAACTCGGTGACTATTCAAGAAATATATATATATATATATATATATATATATATATATATATATATATATATATATATATATATATATATATAAAACTCGCTTTCACGACGCTTGACACTACATTTGAATGATAACTCTAACATTTTTAGGCATTTAAAACAACATGCCTGGCCGCATACACAATTCCGGAAAATCCTCGTCGAAAACACAACTATATTTAAACATGAAAACAATAAACAAAAACTAAAAAATCTTGAAGCTATATACATAAAACAGTTGAAACCTAACCTGAACAAAATAAACTATGAAATCTCCACAAATATCCTTAAATGCCTATAATTAGTAACAGAAGCCATTGGTTCATACCAACGGCTTTCCATACTCAATACTCATCGGATTCACTCTCGCGTGGTCATGTGTGACGTCATGAGCTGTGATGCGATTTTCGCTTTCAGCGTCTTATATGCACGTGTTTATCGTTGCTTGGAAATCATCCATGTAAACAAAAACAGACTATCATCAATTTCTTGTTCGTGTATTGCTTAAATATATTGTGTAATTGTCATCTTTGATAATGGCTTATGTAAGCCGAAAGCTTAGATTGGATTAAAAATATGTATCAATATTTTGATTTTCTTTCTTCGTTTAATGGTAATGTTATTAAGATTATCAGACTATATGAAAAAAACTTACATAAAATATATAGACAACACTTATCTATATTATTTAATGAAACATGTATTAATGAAAAAATGCTGCCTAAATACACACAATATATATATATATATATATATATATATATATATATACTTTAAAACTTCTTTTTTTTCTTCCTCCTCATTACCTGGTCCTCTCTATTACACTCAAAGTTATGCGTTTGCCCGTTGTGCGTTTGTTTATTTATTTTTGAAAAATAATAATGCAGCGTTCTTTGTGTTTTTTCTTAAATAAAGTTTTCGATGATCAGTTGACAGAATTAGCTGATGAGCCAGTGAGGTCGAAACGAAAGTCGCGTATTCTATCTGACCTCTTAATTTTAAAGTTTAAATCTCTAAATGTTATTTTTGTTTTATTTTTTCACACGTGTAGTGGACACTGTTCAATACTACTATTTCCTTGTCCTTTTTTGCATATACTGTTTCGCCGTATCACAGTGTAATTAGACGTTCGACTTCTTCAAGCAGAGATCAAAATTCGACCGATATGTCATCAGCTATCAGCGCACAGCTGAGAAAGCGGATCTTTTAGCGCATGTTATAACAAGGAGCGATATATATACATATACATATATATATATATATATATATTATGTTTAACGTTCTTTTTATAGATACAAGTATTTAAGCAAATGCTCTGTTTTATAATAAACAGTATTAAATAACATTTACCGGCCTGAATGTCCGAGAAATTATCATAGAAAATTTTCGCTCTCAGACAGGAATCGAACCTATATCCTATACGGAACCTTGCTAACCAGACGCTGCTCTGTGGCCGAAAGGTTAAGGCACATCACGCGAAATGATGGTTCCGTATAGGATACAGGTTCGATTCCTGTCGGAGAGCGAAAATTTTCTGTGATAATTTCTCGGACATTCAGGCCGGTAAATGTTATTTAATACTGAGAGTTATTTAATAATAGAGAGAGAGACTGAGAGAGAAAGAGTTGGAATCGACCATTCTCCAAGCGTCATTTGTAAGAGAGAGAGAGAGAGTGGGAGAGATAGAGAGAATGAGAGTGAGAGAATGAGAAAGAGAATGAGAGAGAATGAGAGAGAGAATGAGAGACAGAGAATGAGAAAGAGAGAGAGAATGAGAAAGAGAGAGAAAATGAGAGAGAGATTGAGAGAGAGAATGAGAAAGAGAATGAGTGAATGAGAGAGAGAGAATGAGAGAGAGAATGAGAGAGAATGAGAGAGAGAATGAGAGAGAGAATGAGAGAGAGAATGAGAGAGAGAGAGAATTAGAAAGAGAGAGAAAATGAGAGAGAGTTTGAGAGAGAGAATGAGAAAGAGAATGAGAAAATGAGAGAGAGAGAATGAGAGAGAGAGAATGAGAGAGAGAATGAGAGAGAATGAGAGAGAGAATAAGAGAGAGAGGAAGAGAGAGATAATGAGAGAGAGTGTGACTGAGAGAGAGAGAGAGTGAATGAGAGAGAGAAAGAGACAGAGAGAGAGAGAGAGCTTTAGTCACAGCTGGTTCTCAAGGTAAATAGAGTCTTTGATAGTATGAACATTTATCGGGATTCTTGCAGATTCGGTGTTTGCCCGGTAGTAAAGAAATATTACGAATTTAGTTTTTGATTTATTGAATGAAGCCAACCGGTCTTTTCACCGATTGAACTGTAAATTGTAGATCAGAGGAGAAATCAATTGCCACGGAATTGTCATCAAGATATTTGGAGGCGCATCATTGCCGAAAGACAGCATTGACAAAATCCTCAGCAATCTCCGTTTACACGAGATTCAAAATGTAGAATTGGATGTAACTGTTCCTAATAATTAAGGAAAGGTAAACACTGTAAATGTTAATTAATATCAGAATTTATACCCTCGACTTACTATCGGTCTTCGGTAATGAACCGAGTAAAGATTCTACTGAACAGAAATAATAATAATAATAATAATAATAATAATAATAATAATAATAATAATAATAATATTGGCACCCACTGAATATAAAACCCGGCATGACAGAGTGGGCCAATATCTGCACTGGAAAATTTGCAACTCCTATGGGAAGGAAACTGGAAGAAATTGGTACGAACACCACCCTGACCCGGTTACGGAGATAGGACCTGTTACAATTCTATGGGACTACACAATACACACTGACAGAACAATCAAAGCCAACCGCTTATTAAAGACTACAAACAAAATAAGTGCCTCCTTATTGATATGGCAGTCCCTGCAGACTGCAATGTATCTTTGAAGATATTCGAAAAACTGTCAAAATACAAGGACCTTGAAATAGAAATCTCAAAAATGTGGCACATGGGAACATCAACAATTCCTGTTGTAGTTGGAGCCCTTGGACTGGTTGGAAAAGATTCCAGTAGGCTGATTGAAGGGATCCCTGGAAGTCCATGCCTCAAAGAGATACAAAAAATTGTTCTGACAAGTACAGCCCACACTTTACGAAGGGCTTTATCTATGTAATCATAACTTTGGGGTGAAGTTTCCGCCTTTTCCAGGGGATTTTTTTTCGAAAGTGAACGCTATTGACTGGGCAGGGAATCGAACTCGGGTCGACGATTCCAGTTTTCCTAGCGACAAACATTAGCCTATCCATCTTCCGGTTCATTTTTCCCCATTTCTTTTGAACAGGAGTAGAGGTTTATCCCTTGTTTCCTGTTTAGGTTTGGGTTTCCGGTTCCTTCTAAAGTTTATATCCACACTATTACTTCTAAAATCAACTGAACTCTGAAATGTTATTCACGAATTAAATCTTGTCAGCTTCAAGTCCAGAGTTCGCCATTATCGTTTCTGCATAGCTAGAACTTCACTTTTTTTACCTTTCGTATACTCATGCGATACTACACAGTAACCATCTGCCTCAAGTGGCTCTTTGGTCTTGTTTTGTGCGAACATAAGTATAAAAACATTCCAAGTATAGTGCAGTTAGATCTGTTGAACACATCTAAGAGGAACAGACCAACATGAAGCATGTTACAATTTCCGTCTCAATGTTCCAATCAATTTTTTAAGATTACCAATTTATTGGATAACACTGAAATACATTACAGTATAAAAAGAAATGGTAAGTTCAATCTAAGGGAAACAATAATTGAAACAAAGCAAGTTCAGTCGACCAATGATGACAATTCCAGAACAACGTAACTATAAACAATTTTTTCTATCCTCTGCCAGCCGCTATGATGGAGAAAGCATTACCTCGAACCGTCGCCAGTGAGACACGCTGCAAGAGCCACTCCGTTTCGCGAGGCTCGTTCCTTAATCGAGACGCAATCGCGCCAATCCTCCGAAGGAACATCATCGAACGAGGGCCAATAACTCCTGAAGTCTCCACTGCCACAGGAGTAAAAAAAAATCTATCAGCAAGAGAAGAATATTTAGCTATTTTTTTTTTATCTCTGCGTCTCGGGCGACGAACACCGGCTCAACCGCGGACCTGATCAAATTGCCGGCCGAGAATGTATCAGCACAGGACGCATCCCAAATCAACGACTTACCCATTTTAAATCACTTACCCATTTTACCAATCAATTGGTACTCAACCTAACCTGGACCCGAAATTTTGTAATCTTAAATAGTTAGCCATTTAGGGTTTAAATAAATTTTGCAAACAATGTATTAAACAAAAAGTAAAGAAATATCTTACCATTCCTGTATTTGTCCCATTCGTTGAATTCGAACCTCTTGTCGGTGTATGGGACGCCGGCAGCGGCCATCAACATACGACAGATCTCGGCACGTCCTCGGCCATTGAAGTAGTAGAGAGTGTAGTTAGGCATTGTCAGATTATCTGAGTGTTGTCAGGCTGCTGGGAGTAACAAAATGCCGCAGATATGTTCGTAAAACGAGCTGAGATCTGTTCTAACAGCGATTGCAGTGATTCTCCCATTTTATAGTTTTCATTTTTGAGTCAGAAGCAGGCGTAATTACAAATGCCAGTGAGACGGCAGCGGCTGATCAGTTGTTGAAGGTCGAATGCAACACAGTGCTGGCTACGTGTACATTTTAGAATGCGCTCTGTATCAAAGGCAGTAAAAATAGACCTTTAAAATCGTTGCAATTAGTTAGCATTGTTTTAAAACAACCACTGATGGTGCAGTAGGCAATTTCTGTGATCTTTAAATAAAACTGGGTCCTCAATTGAAGCTAGTCTGTAACAAAATGGACACTTGTCATTCGGTGATTAATACGAACGGATACAGGTTGTCCAAAAGTGCTAGACGCATTTTCTCTCATCATTGCCAGCTGTTTTTCAATGTTGTGATTTTCTAAGCGTAGCTTAGATATGACACAAGGCTGAAATTATGGAGCATCCAGTGACGATCGAACTCACTAGTGATAATTGATCTCGTCAGACAAGTTTCCGAACCATCACAAGACGTCGAGGTGCCCTAAGAAATTTTATTATATTTATTTTATTCCTTTTTTCAAAATTTATGGTAATAACCTTTAAATGCTTCAAAAATTATCAGAGGTAAGCAATTATCGAAGAGCGAATTTGTCTAGGGACGCAAATGTCCGGCGACGCAATTTTCTGCTACTCATTTGGCCGGGAAGAAAATATCCCGTACGCAACTGTCCTAGAACCATGTTGAATTTTAATATTACTTAGTAACTCTATCGCACTTCTCGTGTGTGGAAATCTCTTCCAGCTTGGATCTCCAAAAATTTAAATGCAATGTCAATCGTTATCTTCTATCTTCTGAATTCTTGTTCTTTTATTGTCCCCTCTCTTTAATAGTGTTTTCTTTTTCTCATATTCTCAATTTGATCTTCTAAAATTTAAATGCAATGTCAATCGCTATCTTCTTAATTCTTGTTCTTTTATTGTCCTCTCTCCTTAATAGTGTTTTCTTTTTCTCATATTCTCAATTTGATCTTCTCAGATTTAAATGCAATGTCAATCGTTATCTTCCGTCTTCTTAATTCTTCTTCTTTTATTGTCCTCTCTCCTTAATAGTGTTTTCTTTTTCTCATATTTTCAATTTGATCTTCAAAAATTTAAATGCAATATCAATCGTTATCTGTCTTCTTAATTCTTGTTCTTTTATTGTCCTCTCTCCTTAATAGTGTTTTCTTTTTCTCATATTCTCAATTTGATCTTCTAAAATTTAAATGCAATGTCAATCGCTATCTTCTGTCTTCTTAATTATTTTATTGTCCACTCTCAAAAAATTATGAGAGGTATTCAATTACCCAGGGACACATATGTCCAGGGACGGGAATGCTCAGGGACGCAATTGTTTAGGATGCAACTTTCCTAGAACCGAATGCAATACAGTGCTGGCTACGTGGACATTTTAGAATTCGTACCAAAGACACTAAAAATAGACCTTTAAAATCGTCGCAATTATTTCGCATCTTTTAAAAGAACCACCGGTGGTGCATTTGGCAATTCCTGTCATCTTTAAATAAAAATGGGCCCACAATTGAAGCTGGTCTGTAACAAAACGGGCACCTGTCATTTGGTGATTAACACAAACGGGTACAGGTTGTTCAAATGTGCTAGACGCCCTTTCTCTCATCATTGCCAGCCGTCTTTCAAGGTGGTGAAATTATGGGGCACCCAGTGAGAATCGATCTTACTATTCAGTGGTAAATGATCTAGCGAGACAAGCTTGCTAAGCATTGAAACGAAGTCGAAGCGACTAAAATCATTTTCTAAGCTGAGTTAGATGCAGCACAAGGCTGAAAGTGTTGAGTACCCAGTGAGGATCGAACTCACTGATAATTTATCTAAGCAGACAGGCATTCTAATCATTGCGCCCAATTGCCCTTGATTTACAAAGCGGATTATGAATGAGTCCCAAAACTTAAAGTTTGGGGCACCCAATGAGGACTTACTTATAGAACTTACTACTCAGCTGTAATTGATCTAGCAGGACAAGTTTGCTAACCATTACACCACGTAGAAGTGCCCTATGATTTTCTAGAGGTAGCAGAGGTCTGGCACAAGGCCGAATGTATGAGAAACCCAGTGAAGTTCGAAGTCACTATTCCGTCAGAACTGATTTTGTGAGGCAAACTTGCTAAACATTACATCACGTCGAAGGGTCTTGCGGTTTTATTAGTGTATATGAGATGTGGCACAAGGCTAAAAGTGTTGTGTCCCCCACCCCAGCGAGGATCGAACTCACTACTCACTACTCACTCGTAATTGTTTTACCGAGAGAAGCTTGCTAAACATTACAGTGTGTCAATGTGACGTGATTTTCTAAGCAGAGCTTACATGTGGCAC
Organism: Acanthosepion esculentum; assembly: GCA_964036315.1. Classification (NCBI taxonomy): domain Eukaryota; kingdom Metazoa; phylum Mollusca; class Cephalopoda; order Sepiida; family Sepiidae; genus Acanthosepion; species Acanthosepion esculentum. The sequence continues at coordinate 13,515,957 of OZ038516.1, read as the reverse complement.
AAGGTCGAAAGTATGGGGAACTCAGTGAAAGACAAGCACATTATTCAATGGTAAAAGACCTAGCGAGGCAAGCTTCCTATGCATTGGGACACCTGGGCGTGGTGTAATGGTTAACAAGCTTCTTTGGTTAGATCATTTAAGACTCAAAAGTGAGTTCGATTTTCACTAGGTGCCTTGTGCCGCGTCTATATTACGCTTAGAAAATTACTCCTACATCGAAGTGTCTTAGTTTTTTTTTTTAAATATGTGAAAATTGATGAGACCACATATAAATTGGAGCATAAATTATTTTAAAAAATTATTTAAAAAATTAAATAAAAAAGTAAAAGAAAGAAAAAATAATATACCGTCACCCTCCAAGACGTATGTGATCATGGCTCTCCCCAACTTTCTTGTAGATTATTCTAATACCATCGATCTACACAAGCTTAAATTACTCGTATATTTCCTCCTTTCCCTCTGGTCTCATATGAGTGTCAAAATCGCCAAGTCTGCTTTGCTCGCTAAATGTCCCTGAAATTTAACATCTTTCTGATGACTTTTTTGCTCTCATTTTTCTTAAAACATCTGTTGCATACCCTTCATTACACGAGGTACGGCGGTTGTTGGTCTCCAATCTTTTGTCTTGGTCGATGTCGCGAAATCTTCAGAGACGACATTTTCTTTGGGTTCAGAGAATTGTTTCACTGTATAGGTTGAATAAGTCCGGCGAGAAGACACACCCTTGTCTTACACCCCTTTCTATTTTCGTATATTTACTGAATTCATTTTCTATCCGTGTGCAAGCGGTTTACTCACAGTGTAGCTTAAATATTATGTCTCTATTAATTAAAATTCTAACATTCCCATAAATAGTTAATCCAGAAATAAATATATAAGATAAAAGTCAAAAATTCATACCTTGATATCCTGGAGGACACAAGACCCAATCTCTATCTATAAAAGGTAGGATGTTTGTGTGTGTAACGAATGCACGGCAGCAATTTTCGACGGATTTGCACCAAAATTTACATGCACATGCTGCAAGTTAGCGAGAAGGCTAAGACCGACTTTGCATTTCCCAACTCCCATCGATAGTAGAAATAATCGATTTTTTCATGCCTCTACGGCATTTTTCATGTAGTTTGCGGCCATTTTCTGCTGGCCAGAGTGAGAGCCTATAGCTGGCTGCCACGAATAGGCAGGAAGATTCTATTAGCCAGCGTGAGAGCCAACAGCTGACTGACACGAATATTAACTAGCATTCTAGTATGCAAAAAAAAAAATCGATAGCTGCATTCGTCACAAGTGGGACAAATTTAAATCTGCATGGCACTTTGCTCCAATTTGTTCATTCGCTTGCTTAAACTCAACGTTGATTCTGATTCCGCAGAACTGGGTTGGGTGTGAAAAAGTATTTGCTGTTAACATTCTTCTTTCACTCAGTTTTTCCAGTTACGAGTCCTTTTTTAAAGATGATCGTTTTGTGTTCATTTTGTTTAGTTCTTTTTTTCGTAACAGATTTAATGTTTAGTATAGAGCTTAGAAAAAATTCGCAGTGTGAGATAGGCAAGACGTAAGGCATGTATCAATATCAGCACGGCAAAGAGCACTCCTTTAAAGGCAAGGAAGGGCAAAAATATTTTAAGTCAAGTCATAGCGATTGCTGTATGAGTCGTACGATTTTTGAATCTAGCACGGGCAACGCCGGGCCATGCTGCTAGTAAATAAATAAAAGCGTTGGTTGAATCCAGAGTTTTGAGCTCAATACCTGGCTACAGCATAGGTGAATAAAAACTTAGAGAGTTGAGTTAAAGGGAGATAACTGATAATGTAGACGAAATAAAGTGTTCGGTTCGAATTCTAATCGCCTGAAGAAGGCCGAAGCGTACAACAGCCGAAATGTCGTGAATAGGGCAACGAAGATAAGGACAATAGACTTAACAATGTAAATAGTGTAAATAATTAAAATCATTCATCTCACAAATATAGGAAGATCCTGAAGAAGGCCGAAGCGTACAACGGCCGAAACATTGTGATTATGACCACGAACATGAGGACAATAGTCCGAACAATGTAAATATTGTAAATAATTAAAATATCTCATCTCAGAAATAGAGTCAGATCTTGAAGAATGCCGGAGCGTGCAACGGCCGAAACGTCGTGAATATGGCAACGAAGATGAGACAATAGCGAGAGAAATGTAAATAGTGTAAAATCATTACAATACCTTATCTCATAAATATAGTCATATCCTGAAGAAAGTCGGAGAGTACAACAGCCGACTCGTCGTGAATATGGCAATGAATACGAGGACAATATTTTCAACAATGTAAATAGTGTAAATAATTACAGTACTTCATCTCAGAAATATAGACAGATCCTGAAGAAGGCCGGATCGTACAACGGCCGAAACGTCGTGAATATAGCAACGAAGTTGAAGACACCAGTTCGAACAATTTAAATAGTATAATAAATGACAATACCTCGTGTCAGAAATATAGATATTAAAAAAATCGTTCTTAACATTCCTTTATTTGTCCCATTCGCTGAATTCGAATATCCTGTTCATAGAATTCTCAGTATCCTTTTGTAGAACCATATATCATCCGCCTCAATTTCTGTCTTCATCTGCGAGGAAATTGTATAGGATCCACTGTTATGTAACAGAATTGATAGTGTATCTTAATTAAGCACCATTTTATTTGTTGCTAACGAAATTTTCCTATTTCTTAATACTATGCTTAACTTTTGGAAAGCATCTTTCTCTATTCCAGTCCTCCTCCGGTGTCCCAGGGTTACATTTTCCGTGATATGTTAAAACGCTTTCCAGCTATTTAAATTTGTAATTTGCATGATGAACTGTTCTTTTTGCTAAAAACCACACATTATTTTCTTGCATTTAATGTTTAGTCCTTTCTTCTCCCCTTACTTCATTATTTTCAGCAGCAGTCTCTGTAGTTTCCTTTCTGTGTCTGCCTTCAGTACTGCGTCATCTGCATATGTTATGTTATTAAAACTATGGCCGTCAATAATGAATCCTAGTAGGACTTCTAATTCTTGCCTCGCTGTATAAGCTGAAAAGGTCTTAGGAGAAGATGCAGCATTGTTATATATCTTTATATATTATATTTTTATTTTTGTATATTTACTGAAGTCGTTTCGTATCCAAACGCTGGCGGCTCGCTGCAATTTATAGATTATGACATATTCTAATATTCTTCCAACATATGTCAAGGTTACCTAGCAGTTCCTGGAGCTATTTGGAATAAAAATAAAAATGATAAACTAAAAAATATCGTCTACCCAGAAAAGGGTTTAAATAACCTTAAACGAGAAAGAAATTACTCCCTCTGTACCGAAATAGTTGTTCCATGGCCGGAAGTCCCATGAGGAATATACTACTTCTTAGTCGAATTGTTTACATTAACAGGTTAGCATTGATGTTCCTCAAGTATTTATATTTGTAGCAGGGAAATTCAGGAGTGAATGGATCTCTCTGAAGAAAGTGAACTTTATCGGCATTTTTCATTTGTTTTTTTTTATCGTTAATTTTCGTCAGTCCTTGTGTTGGGCAAACGGCCACTTTAAAGTTGTTTATAAGATAGAGGATGGGAGATTCCTGACTTAAAAAATCATCACTATATATATATTGAAACACATCTAATTTGGTGTCAGCCAGAGCTATCTTCACTCGGTAGAGTTACACAACTAAATCTAGCGTATTGTTTTTACAAATGTAAACAAATGCCCATCAGCCAAAGTGCTCCATTCATTTTACTGAAGAGCTTTGCATTAGTGCAGGTAGCTATTGTTTATAGAATTAACTTATCACTCAACAGTGCTCAATTGAAATGTATTTTCAAGAGCTAAATTATATATATATGTATGTATGTATGTATGTATGCACATCCGTTTTCATGTGTTCTTTGTTTATAGTTATTTTTCACAGTGTATGGGGAGGATGATAAGTGATCACTAGTTGCGTACCATTTTGATTGACAAGTTGCAACCCATTCCAGCGTGAAAAAACAACGGCATCTCGGGAACAGAAATCAGCTTCAGAAATCACCACGTCTTTTTCGTAGGCAACTTCAACATGGCCTTCGGAAAAATAAAAAACAAAAAATATACTCCCTCTGTTCCGAAATAGTTATTCCATAGCCAGAAATCTCATGTGGAATATACTAATTCTTAGTCGAATTGTTTGCCGTTTGCATTAACAGGTTAGCATTGATGTTCCCCAAGTATTTATATTAGCTTATTCAGGTAGAATAATTTGAAGCGCAAATTATATCATTCTTTCACCACATTGAAATTCTATTTTTTTTCAGACCACCCGCTGGCAAGAGATTATGATGGGAGAAGAGGAGCCAATTGGCAGAAATGCTAAACGAATTTGCAAGAAGCTTGAATTGACAAATAATGAACGTAGTGCTGTGTTGCAAGCACTGCTGGAAAGATCCACAGATTGTGTCCTGAAGCGTGGTGCAATAAAACAGGTTGCAGATGAATTAAACGTAGCTGCAGAACGTCTGGGTTTGCAAATTGAATTAGTTTGCCAGCCTCCAAATAGTCCTGATCTCAATGTCCTTGATCTGGGTTATTTTAATGCAATTCAATCAATTCAGCACCAGCAAGCTCCAAATAATGTTGACCAGCTCATTGAAGCAGTGGAAGAAAGCTTCAATAAACTTCAGAAGTCGAAGCTTAACAATACTTTTCTAAGTTTGCAGTTAGCAATGGAACAAGTTATTTTAGATGACGGCGATAACAACTATAAACTCCGGCACATGTCGAAAGAGAAGCTTGAAAGAGAAGGAAAACTTGAAGTATCCATTTCTATTTCTGACGAGTTGCAACAAAAACTGCTTTTCTTAAAGTAAACCTTCCCCAGTTATTTTTGTTATTAATTTAACTGTTTATGTATATCAGTTTCGATATATTTCACACTTATTTATATGACAATTCGCTAATATTACTCATTTACTGTTGAGTATTGGAATAAATGATATTTTTTGTTCTTTTTGGTGTTTTTTTTTTATCTACTGGAACAATTATTTTGGAACAACATGAACATTTTTTAGGTACAAGTATTTCGGAACGGAGGGAGTAATTAAAAATTTGAAAAGTGGCAGCTGAAGATTGTTCTTGCTTTCAAAAACAATAGCGCCAGCACTCTCATCGTGATAAAAGTTAATAAGATTAATAAAATTTTAAAAAATGCTTAATTAATTAAGGTTGCATTAGCCCGTTACAAAACCATTTGTTTTTAATCTGCAAACATCTTCAGTGAGTGTAAATTGATTGAGAAAAAACTCGACATTTTAAACAAATAAAAATTAAATAAAATTTAAAAAAAACATAAAAACAGTTTATGTACTGACAAGTTTCGATTTTGTTTGACTTCGGTGATCGTTTGGTTTGGTTTGGTTTGTATTACGGCATATCAACACCTCAATGGGTTATTTAATGCCGACAAGATTTTTATTGCTGGTAATTGTTGAAACTTGACTAATACATGGAATAATAATGCAAACACAAAATGTAGTTAGAATAAAATGTATTGAAACAAGAAAGTGTACACAATATTTACATATAGTCTTTTGTATATTCCTGGTAAGACCGTTCCTGGAGAATATGTTGACTAAGTCGCAGTCGGGCAGAGTCTCTAGTTGGATCTCTTGATTTGCCTCCATGTCTTCCGGTACCAACCATATTTATATCGTCGGTACTCCACTATGCAAATTAGGTGGATCCTACCACAACAGTAATATTTTTTTCCAAAACTGTATTGCTGGTAATATTTTTTTCGAAAATAAATTACTGGTAATAATTTATTGTTGGTAATAATTATTTCCAAAAATGTATCATATTATTTTTCCTGTAAAATGTATTGCTGGTAATATTTTTTTCTCCAAAAATGTATTTCTGGTAATAATTTTAACTCCACACTACTGGAACAATTATTTTGGAACAATATGAAAATTTTTTTGGTACAACTATTTCGGAATGGAGGGAGTAATATAGAAAGGTTAACTTTAAAACTGTTTCTTTATCAAAACAAAACTGTTCTCTATTAATGGTCAGGTTGGAAAGACTGAATTCTGGCGTGATTTCTAATTCTCTGAGAAATGCTTAAATGTATATAATAGCTGGCCCCTCGTATTCGAGGATAACCGTCTATTTGGTTGGATATCCAATACCTATTGGTTCTTCAGCACCCACAGAGCCAAAGTGTGGTTTATACTGAAACTATGCTAAGCAGGCCTTAGTTACAATTTCTGGAAGAGAGGGTGTTATCTAGCGTGATCAACAATTTGAACAAGTCCAGCACGCTCAAACCCTCGATAGTTCGTGCTAGCAAGGGTTCCGTCTAACCAATTCCACTCAGAAGACTTGAGTCAACCCGTCGTATGGTTTTCAGACACTTTTCGAATGTGCCGTAAGCTGGGATCACACCCTCCAAATCGATAACATCAGGAAGTCTACTTCTGACCATGAGACCCGTGTTCGATTCTCACCACGAGCGAACGTTCATTGCTTCACGGTAAAGGTTGAATAAGTCCGGTGAGAAGATACAACATTGTCTTAGACAGCTTTGTATTTTTGTATATTTACTGAATTCATTATCCGTCCATATGTAGGCCGTTCACCCATACTATAAGTTCTATTCTATTTCAAGATCAATTTACTACTAATCAAAGTCATTTTGAGACTAAACAAGTTCATAATGAAATAGCCAAATTTACAATGGAATAGTCAAAATCAAAATGGATTAGGCAAATTCAATTTGGGACCGAGCAATTATTTTGCTAAAAAGACTTTAAAAATGTTCATGATAAAATAATAATGTTCAACTAAACTTTACTATTGAAAAGTTTTATCTTCTAGGAGCAATAAATAAATCAAGACAATTCATGGCAGGTGTGTCTTTTCGATGTCAGCATTCGGCGCTTAGAATCTCTCATTATACCTGACTTTTTTCAAACGCTGTCTTGATATATGCTTTCAGTTTTTCCTTGCTGCTTTTTTCTTATAACTTTCGAGATTTGCACTCTTGTTTCCCAAATCATTTCATTTTTAATACCTCTCTCTTATTCTCTCTTTTTTAACACTATATACAGTCTATCCATCTCTTTCCTTCTTCTTCTCCCTGATTGTCTTACCAATGAAAGAGCCAGGAACCCTAAGTTTGACACAAAACCATCCGATCGAGACTGGGGCCTCTTGCAAGGAATTCAGAGTAAAATCTACGCAACGCTTCGCTCCGATTTGTAATTATCTGATTTGCCGCCCACTAGATCTTTGAATGCATGACATTTGTTTATTCGAAACATTACTCCATAATGAATCTGCTTAGTCCCAATTCAAACTTGCTTTTTTAATTTTGAATTTGCTACGTCACTTGGCTATGTCGTTTGGAATTTGCTACGTCCCATTCTGTACTTGGCTATTTCATTTTGAATTTGCTACGTCCCATTCTGTACTTGGCTATTTCATTTTGAATTTGCTACGTCCCATTCTGAACTTGGTAATTTCATTTTGAATTTGCTACGTCCCATTCTGAACTTGGTAATTTCATTTTGAATTTGCTACGTCCCATTCTGAACTTGGTAATTTCATTTTGAATGTTCTACGTCCCATTCTGTACTTGGTAATTTCATTTTGAATTTGCAACGTCCCATTCTGAACTTGGCTATTTCATTTTGAATTTGCTACGTCCCATTCCGTACTTGGCTATTTCATTTTGAATTTGCCACGTCCCATTCTGAACTTGGTAATTTCATTTTGAATTTGCTACGTCCCATTCTGTACTTGGTAATTTCATTTTGAATTTGCTACGTCCCATTCTGAACTAGGTAATTTCATTTTGAATTTGCAACGTCCCATTCTGAACTTGGCTATTTCATTTTGAATTTGCTACGTCCCATTCCGTACTTGGCTATTTCATTTTGAATTTGCCACGTCCAATTCTGAACTTGGTAATTTCATTTTGAATTTGCTACGTCCCATTCTGAACTTGGTAATTTCATTTTGAATTTGCAACGTCCCATTCTGAACTTGGTAATTTCATTTTGAATTTGCAACGTCCCATTCTGAACTTGGCTATTTCATTTTGAATTTGCTACGTCCCATTCCGTACTTGGCTATTTCATTTTGAATTTGCCACGTCCAATTCTGAACTTGGTAATTTCATTTTGAATTTGCTACGTCCCATTCTGAACTTGGTAATTTCATTTTGAATTTGCAACGTCCCATTCTGAACTTGGTAATTTCATTTTGAATTTGCTACGTCCCATTCTGAACTTGGTAATTTCATTTTGAATTTGCAACGTCCCATTCTGAACTTGGCTATTTCATTTTGAATTTGCTACGTCGCATTCCGTACTTGGCTATTTCATTTTGAATTTGCCACGTCCAATTCTGAACTTGGTAATTTCATTTTGAATTTGCTACGTCCCATTCTGAACTTGGTAATTTCATTTTGAATTTGCTACGTCCCATTCTGTACTTGGCTATTTCATTTTGAATTTGCTACGTCCCATTCTGAACTTGGCTATTTCATTTTGAATTTTTCTATTGTAATGGTAGGAGGATCCAAATCCTGATGCCATAAATACCTTATTATCTTGCTTCAAGTAGGTTATTAGATAACTTATAACTTGTTGTGGTGGGATCCACCTAATCTGCATAGGTGACTACCAACTATATAAATAATGGTTGGTACCGGAAGACGAGGAAGAGGAATCACGAGATCCAACTAGAGACTCTGATCGACTGCGACTAGTCAACACATTCTCCAGGAACGTCTTCCCAGAAATATACAGAAATACTATATGTAAATATTGTGTACATTTTCTTGTTATAATACATTCTTGTTCTAAGTACATTTTGTGTTGCATTATTATTCCATGCATTAAGCGAGATTCAACAATGAGTCAAGACTCAACATAACTAATGGTAAAAATTATGTGTATCAGGGAAAAATAAATCATTCATTGATATACATGTACGAACCGACAAATCTTGGAGGGAGATAAATGGGATCAGCGATTTCATCTAAATTATTGTAAGGAGTCGAATTCTAACAAAGCCCCTACATCAGTCTATACATACATAACTATCTATCTATTCCGGTCTTTTCATATCTATCTATCTAGCTACCTAGCTAGCTATCTCAGTCTGTTCTTAGGTATCTCAGTCTGTTCCTATCTCACACTCTATCTCTATCTACTTCGGTATTTTCATATCTATCTATCTATCTATCTATCTATCTATCTATCTATCTATCTATATATATATATATATATATATATATATATATATATATATATCTCACTCTGTTCCTATCTATCTCACTCTGTTCCTATCTATTTATCTATCTTTGGACATTAATATCTATATATCTATCTCAGTCTGTTCATTTTATCTATCTATCTCTCTATCTATATAAAGGTTTTGACGAACGACATTACACAGAGGCGAAGCATCCGCATTCCGTTCGTATTCCCTTGGTTATAAAGAAATTCTAGTCGGACAGTGTTTTCCCCAAGAGCCGTTGTTTTGTGGAACATACTCCGAGTGGATCCTTTCATGACTTAACAAGTCATCTTCCAGTCTAGGATCAACCGTTATCTATCCATGATATCCACATCATCTAATTTTCCTTCATCCAGTTCTTTTTCGGTGCGCTGGTTACACCGTTCGCTTCCTGACTATGAAAACGATGGTTGGAAACTTACCAGAGACGATAAATACGGGAAGTGATCTTGTGATGATAGCGAAATAGGAAGTCGAAAACAGCCTGCAGAACACATTTAAGGGAGTGACTAAAATCCGTAGTACAGTTTGATCCGAGGTTTTTGACAGAAAATGGCCAAACAGAACATTTCAGAAGCCGTCAATGATTGTACTTCGAACAAAGTTTTTGATGTACTACGCGTGTTCAAAAATTTGATCACGCCGTATTAGGGGCCCTTCCCCAGATACGGAACCTTTAGAGAGTGTCTGAATATCACAACAGATCTTGAACCCAGTGAGTGAAACTGGTCCAACAGAAACGTTCAGAAGCCATCAACAATTCTACTTGAATAAGTGTTTGGGGTGTCCTAGGCCTGTTCAGAAATTTGATCACGCCGTATAATGGGCACTACCCCAGAAATGAAACCTTTAGAAAGTAACTGAATATCACACCAAATCTTGAACCGAGGCATGTGGGTGAACCTGGTTTAAACAGAATTGTTCAGAAGCCATCAACAATTCTACTTCAATAAGTGCTTGGGGTGTACTGGGCCTGTTCAAAAATTTGATCACGCCAGATTATGCATTATCTCCGGGAAACGGTAACTAAGACTGCTTTCTTGTTTATACTGGAACAATAAAGCAGTCACTGGCAGATGAGAGTGCTCGGCAAAATCAGCAGCCGGCCATTCGTCGATAGAACAATTACATCCAGTAATGCTATGCTTTGAATGGCTCATGGAACTTTCATTTGGTAAGCAATAACGTAAAAAAAATAACAAGTGAGGTGGCAAACAGAATTTTATTTATTTATTACATTCTCTTGATCATATTCTTTCCAAAGTGTTTCCCAAATAATTATTCGTAGATTTGTTCGCGGTTAAAATAAGGTCCTTTACCAGTTGGTATTGGAACGGCTCTTCAGGTAGCTGGAGACCTTCGGGTGGGAAGAGACGCGGTTTCTCAAGGCCATCATCTTAGGATAATTACTGAACATAGACTGATTCTCCATCATGGGGTTCTCCAGACAGCAGTAGCACATCATATCGCACCACATCAACTGAAACGAAAATAATTATTTATTTAAATATTATAACATAAATATGTTATAAAATCACTACAAAAATAGCCATTTTGTTTCAACACTTCTGGTGTCTTATCAAGTGAGGATGTTGAAAAGTTTCAAATTAATTAACGATCCTTCGCTAGGGGCAAACGCTGTTACATAAGCTAGAATGACCAATCAAAATACAAGTATATGAGAACTCAAAAAATTTGACAACTAAGCAAGGTTATCATAGATATTAAAAGATTTATAAAATTTGAAATTAAAATTAAAAGTAAAAATTACCTATTTAGAAATCTAAATCTAATCTTTATTAAGTTTAAAATTATAGAATTACTGAGGAGAAAATTAAAAAAATACATATGTTATTTAATTTATTTTTTCCTTGAAATTACGTTAAAAAGGATGTCGACAGCTCCAGACAAACATGTATACATTTTACAGTTTACTTCAACTGTGATGACCACCTCTCACGTAAAACAATCCAAACACACTCAGGTTATAATACATAAGCGCCCAGACATATTTAGATATATATATACACACAAAAAACGGTGACGAGACACGACCCTTGACAAATATATATATATATATATATTTTATACACATATTTTATTTATATTTATGTTGTAATATTCAAATAAATAATTATATATATATATATATATATATATATATATATATATATATATATATATATATATATATGATGGTTTTGACTATATTGTAACCCCATGTGCCTGTGTCATAAATCGATTAACTTTTGTTCAAAAGGAATGAAAAGGCTATTAATTTGTTTTATTTCTTGAAAAAGCTCATAGCAAACTAAAATTTGGTGTTACCATGTAGGAAATAAGGATAACAAATAAACATATCCAAAAGGTTTTACTTTTCAATTTGCTAATAATGTAATTGGATAGTACTTATGCATTTTAAATGCATTTAACAGTTGATGGCTAGAGAATAACATACAATCGTACAAATAAACAGAAATTACAAACTTGCAGAACGTTCATTTTTTAATTTTCCAAGGATGTCGTTGGATAACACTTAAGTATTTAAGGCATTTAAGAGGTTATAGCTATAGCATAAAAAGACCAAGTACAAAATTTCAAAAACAAGATCGAAGAGGTATCATTAACTCTCTAGAATGCTCCAAAACATCAGAGTACTGCGTATATAGGATTTCAGATATTTCGTGTTGCGTGTGACACTTTTAAATTCGAACTTGCCAACCGAGCGATCTTTATTCAGGACGTTGTCGAGATTTATTGTAAATTAAAACAATTATGGCACAAGGCCGAAAAGTTCAGGACGCTGTCAGCATGGCCATTGTCTTAGATATTAGATATTAGGTAACATATGATGAAAATGATTTACTTTTTCTAAAAGTAAATCATTTTTATCATGAGTTAAATGACATCGCCTGATGATCGAAAAATTTTAGTACCGAACCATAGAAATCTTTATGTAGCGATGCAAAATATTTTTTAAAGAAAAAAAACGAACGATCCTTTGTGCCCGAGCGGTTAAGGCACGTCAGGCTATATGAGGGTTCCGTATAGGATACAGGTTCGAATCCTGTCGGAGGACGAATATTTTCTATGAAAATTTCTCGGACATTCAGGCCAGTAAATGTTATTTAATACTGTTTATTATAAACAGAGCATTTTCTTAAATACTTGTATCTATAAAAAGAATGTTAAACAAAAATGTCTTTAAATAATTGTCGGACTTTGTCCATTTCATAATGTGTGACGTCATTTGTTTACATTTGATACGCTATGAGCAGTTATGAATGTACGTGAGAGATCCATGGAAGATTGAAGTTTATAAGCAGTAAATTCGACCTTGCCAACAGAATGGTCCTCAGTAGCCGAATCGGTTGAACGGCACGTCAGGCGATATGACGGTTCCGTATATGATACAGGTTGGAATCCTGTCGAGGGCGAATATTTTCTACGAAAATTTCTCGGACATTCAGGCCGGTAAATGTTATTTAATACTGTTTATTATAAACAGAGAATTTACTTAAATAATTGTATCCATACAAACAATGTTAAACATAAAAATGTCTTTATATATATATATCATTGAATACGACAGAAATGTGTTATTATTTAGTTTTTTTTATATAATTTCTCATGCGATCTAATGTTTTCTTTTCTTTTCAGATGATAAATTATATAAAAACTGTTCTAATGTTCTTTTTATCCGAGCGCTTTCGGCTATACATTTAGCTATTTTCAAGGATTAAATATTTTAACTGTTCTTTCTAAGAGTTCTTTGGGTGTATGTACTCATAGAATGTTTTCATTTTTCAAAACACGGTCAAGATATTGTGTTCATATTCAAAATGGCTAAATGTATAGCCGAAAGCATTCGAATAAAAATAACATTCTGACAGTTTTTATTTAATTTATCATATGAACAGAAAAATTACTAGATCGCAGGATAAATTGTATTAAAAAAAATAAATAAAATGACCTTGTCTATCGTATTCAATGAAATATACATGAAAGGAGGATTGCTGTCTAAATACACAAATTACATATATATATATATATATATATATATATATATATATATATATATATATATTAAAAAGAAGAGAGGTACCGCAAACTTTTTTGGTTGTAATGTGGGTTTTTAAAAAAATATATTATTCTTTATTTTTCATAGTTTTACATAGTACCTCTCTTCTTTTTAATATACACACTTTTCTCTCGTTGGAACCATTATAACCTCTTCATTTCATTTTATATATATATATATATATATATATGGCCTCTCATGCAGTATATCTTTACAAAGATTTATTAATTCTACATGACAGATAAATGAAAATAAATGTATGCAGTATTCAATAAATAAGTGGAGTGAATAATCACGTGTGCGTATCAACTAAAAATAACTAATAGTGATTTTATTGAATAAGTTTACTCTTCATTATTTCAATATATGTTTGTGTAATTTTTATTTTTATTTCTCAGTTTTGCGTCATTTAGGCAACAATTTATTCTGTAGATATATTTAGCGATAAAGCGATAGAAAAATAAATAGATTTACCTGATCCCCCATGAAGAAACTCTTTCCGCCATTCTGCATGTCTAGGGTTCTCTCCAAGAATGGCAGAACACGTTGACAGGTATTCATATATCTCCATTGCATATAGTTCTGCAGAAAATATAGAACATTATAATAAAAGAAGTGAATTGTTTAATTTCAAAACATGTTAACCATTCGGGAAAACGTTGTCGAAACACATACAAATAATTTTAAAAAAAAATTCTTGCATCCTTTTAATATTCAATAAACACACAAAAATATAGTTTGTAACTGAATCAATTACGATATTTAAAATCACATTGTCTAGCGATAATATACAATGAATGGTAAAAGTAACATGAACCTGTTACAATGAGACATATTTTTCAACCTGCCCACTGGATAACACCACAATTTACTCCTGCCTCAAAAACAAATCTAGTGATGCTGACAAAGTTAACCTGGCAGTTCGTCTCAAAAAGGACCTACAATCGGTTGTGAACTGGGGCAAGAATTGGTTGGTTAACTTTAACCCCTCTAAAAAAAAACTGCTCTCTATTAACCACCACAGGGATCCATCCTTGCATCCCATTAGAATGTCTGAAGACCAACTTCTCGAGAGCTCCTCTCTGCGGCTGCTCGGTCTCACGCTGTCCGCTGACCTGAGATGGAACAAATACATCGAGTCAATTGCTTCATCCACCGCAAGGAAAGTTGGCTCCCTGTGCCGAGCCAGGAAATTTTTTCTCCACGGAATCGATCCTCCAAATCTATAAATCAACCATTCGCCCTTGCATGGAGTATTGCTGCCATATATGTTCTGGAACCCCTGCTGTTTGCCTCAGGGTTCTTGATAAGATCCAGAGACGGATATGCAATGTAATTGGCCCTGATCTGTCATCTCGTCTGCAGTCGCTCTCTCACAGACGCGCCATTGCCTCGCTCTTACTTTTTTACAAATACTTTCACGGTAATTGCTCCGAGGAGCTGCTTTCGCTGGTTCCCAGGCCTCATGAATGTAAGCGTCCTACGAGGCTGGCATCCCGTTCCCAAACCATCACCGTTGAAACTGTTAGATGTAGACGTCTCTTCTACTCCAATAGCTTCATGTCTCGCACATCTCGCCTGTGGAACTCTCTTCCTTATTCCTGTTTCCCTGACAAATATAATTTCCAACTATTTAAGTGTAACGTCAATCGACATCTCCAGTTGCCTTGATCTATCCACTTCCCTTCTCCACATCCTTTCACCTTTCATTCCTATCTGCTCTCGCTCCAAATCTTCTGTAACCCCCTTGCCTTGATCGATCCACTATCTTTCTCCACATCCTCTCCTTTACCACTCCTATCTGCTGTTCCTCCAAACCTTCTGTAACCCCTTGCGTGCTAGTGGCTTCCAGCCTTGCTTGGGGTGAAAAGCTTAAGAAAAAAATGACCTGAAGGGGAACAACTACATTGAATCTATAGCTTTATCTACCGCAAGAAAAGTTGGTTCTCTGTGTCGCGCCAAAAGGTTTTTCTCGCCTGAGACCATTCTTCAAATCTACAAATCAAGCATTCGTCTTTGCATGGAATTCTGCTGTCGTGCAGGATCCTGTGCCCCCGCTGTTCATCTCGTAGTCTTCGACAAAATCCAGAGACGGATATGCAACGTGATTGGTTCTAATCTGGCAACACGTCTACACTGACCTTCTTACAGACGTGCTGTGGCTACCCTCTGTCTTTTCTATAAGTATTTCCATGGTAACTGCTCGGACGAGCTACTTTCACTGGTTCCTAATCTGCATGAATTGTAAACGTGCTACTAGGTTGGCATCTCGGTTCCACCCTTTCACTGTCGAAACGGATAAATATAGTTATCTCTTCTGCTCCAAGAGGGTCTTATCTCGCACGTCCTGTCATTGGAACTCCTTTCCTATCATTTGCGTCCCTGGTAGCTATAACCAGCAAATATTCAAATGTAATGTCAATC
>OZ038516.1:13492649-13495149 GCA_964036315.1 Acanthosepion esculentum | reverse complement strand
TTTTGTTAAGTGTTTATTTGCGGTTGTAATTAAATACTGTTTTATTTTAACATTGAAGTCTGGAGTTATACTTAATTATTTACGGCTACCGTATATCACAAAACAAAATAATAAAGTATAATCGTGTATAATTTCATAGAAGCAGTATATCTCGCCATCTTAGCTAATGTCTTTTAGCCTTAATAATCATTAGCCTCTTTGCTTATCCATTTCTATAGATAGTGTGTTGAAAGATGTAGATATGAAATGTTGAACAGATTCGAAATAACTGACTCACCCTGAAGCGTCCGTTCTTCCAGTGGAAGTACCTCATGTAATCGTGCATGATTTCATAGAAGCAGTCATTATTTACAAAGCACTCGACACTCGTCTTAGCTAATGTCTTTTAGTCTTAATAATCATTTTACTATAGCCTCTTTGCTTATCCATTTCTATAGATAGTGTGTTGAAAGATGTAGATATGAAATGTTGAACACATTCGAAATAACTGACTCACCCTGAAGCGTCCGTTCTTCCAGTGGAAGTACCTCATGTAATCGTGCATGATTTCATAGAAGCAGTCATTATTTACAAAGCACTCGACACTCGTCTTAGCTAATGTCTTTTAGTCTTAATAATCATTTTACTATAGACTCTTTGCTTATCCATTTCCATAGATAATGTGTTGAAAGATGTAGATATGAAATGCTGAACAGATTCGAAATAACTGACTCACCCAAAAGCGTCCGTTCTTCCAGTGGAAGTACCTCATGTAATCGTGCATGATTTCATAGAAGCAGTCATTATTTACAAAGCACTCGACACTCGTCTTAGCTAATAGCCTCTTTGCTTATTCATTTCTATAGATAGTGTGTTGAAAGATGTAGATATGAAATGTTGAACAGATTCGAAATAATTGACTCACCCTGAAGCGTCCGTTCTTCCAGTGGTAGTACCTCATGTAATCGTGCATGATTTCGTAGAAGCAGTCAGCGATGTAGTCACACCTCATCATCTCCATACTGTTCTTGGGGTAGAAATCTGGAATTAAATTAATTTATTTTAGTTTTCATATATATATATATATATTATCCATGCACTTTAGAAATTTCCCATCAAAAATAATGTCAGCATTTTAATTTAATTTAATTTGGTTAACATGTTCAGCATCGATTTTTTATTGCTTAAGCAGCGCTGACGTACATCTGACTAGTCGAGGAGTGTTTATTTATCATGTATATATGTATATTAGAATTCTACTTTGCCCATGCAGGTTTCGAATGTTTATGTGTATTCGTTAGTATGTGTGCATGCTAGCATGTATGTGGGTGTGTGTGTATGCGTGAGTTCAGTTATTAGGCTTTGTCTTGTTTTGAGTGGTTGTTAAAGTGTTGCTTTGATGACGTTTTCCGTAAGGATGAAAGAATTCAAGTTACACTGGTTGAGGTAGTAGGTAAACCTATGGAAAATAATGAAAAATAAAAAACGCAACAATTGAAATTGACAGAATATTCTATTCTCCCCCATAATTCACTCTCTGATGAAGCTTTAATACAAGTGAAACATGTTAGATTGAAAAACGTTTCCAATATTTCCAAAATACAATTTGTTTCTAAACGCATTCCAATCATTATTTGATTCCAAATGACACACACACGGGCACACTCAACACACACACACACACGCACACACACACACACACACACACACATATACACAACACACACATACACTCAAGGAGCCACGATAGAGGTCTCTAGTGAAAAGGCTAATTTTAAAAACAGTGTCTGCTGCTGCTATAAATGTATGTTGTCGGCATTAAATAACCCATTGAAGTTGATATGCCGTAAAACAAAATAAACCAAACCAATCTAAACCAAAGAATACATATTCCATTCATACAAATCTGTCCGAAAAATGTTGTTGGCATTAAATAACCCATTGAGGTTGATATGCCGTATAACAAAATAAACCAAACCAATCTAAACCAAAGAATACATATTCTATTCATACGAATCTATCCTAAAAATGTTGTTGGCATTAAATAACCCATTGAGGTTGATATGCCGTAAAACAAAATAAACCGAACCAATCTAAACGAAAGAATACATATTCTATTCATACGAATCTATCCTAAAAATGTTGTCAGCATTAAATAACCCATTGAGGTTGATATGCCGTAAAACAAAATAAACCAAACCAAGCCCAACTGGTGTTAATTAGTATGACTTCTATCAGTAAAAATTCCTGTTATCTCGAAAAAAATTGATATTAAAAATTACTTTCTGTCTTTAAATAACCCGCAAATAGGTCTATAAGCCCTAAAAAAAGTAATATACCTGACGAACCTGTGTCATGGGATGGCAGAACTTGTACTTGGAGGGGAAGTAAGGGGATAAATACTTGTCAAGCTATAACAAAAGGTATGAGGTGTCAATTTCAAATTCTTCTTCATCAAAAGATACCCTCTTCAAACGCAGTTTGAAAGCAAAGAAATAAAAATGCCGAAAGCAAAATGGCG
>OZ038516.1:13485149-13487649 GCA_964036315.1 Acanthosepion esculentum | reverse complement strand
TTCTAAAGTAAACTTTCTCCGATGTGATTTTCGATCTATGTAATACATGTTGAGAACTGAAGTAAGTTCATTGATAAGTTAATCGATCTGCTGGCACTGACGCGAGTAAGGAGATTCTGTTTTGTCTTATGAAAATAAATGTTATTTTATCTGTAGTTTGCTTATTACTTTCCTTCTATGCATGAATATATATATATATATATATATATATATATATATAAATATATATATATATATATGTATGTATGTATGTATATATGTACTAGCAGCATGGCCCGGCGTTGCCTGTGCTTGATTCAAAAATCGTACGACTCCTATAGCAATCGATATCACTTGACTTAAAATATGTTTGCCCTTCCTTGCCTTTAAAGGAGTGCCCTTTGCCGTGCTGATGTTGCTACATGCCTTAATTCTTGCCTATCTCACACTGCGATTTTTTTCTAAGCTCTTTACTAAACATTAAATCTCTTACGAAAAAAGAACTAAACAAAATGAACACAAAACGATCAGCTTTAGAAAAGGACTCGTAACTGGAAAAACCGAATGAAAAAAGAATGTTAACAACAAATACTTTTTCACACCCAACCCAGTTCTGCGGAATCAGAACCAACGTTGAGTTTAAGCAAGCGAATGAGCCAATTGGAGTAAAGTGCCATGCAGATTTAAATTTGTCCAACTTGTGACGAATTCAGCTATCGATTTTTTTTGCATGCTAGTTAACATTCGTTCAGTCAGCTGTTGGCTCTCAGGCTGGCCAATAGAATGTTCCTGCCTATTCGTGGCAGCAAGCTATAGGCTCTCACTCTGGCCAGTAGAAAATGGCCGCAAACTACATGAAAACTGCCGTAGAAGCATGAAAAAATCGATTATTTCCACTATCCATCGAAGTTGGGAAATGCAAAGTCGGTCTTGGCCTTCCTGCTAACTTGAAGCATGTGCATGTAAATCTTGGTGCAAATCCGTCGAAAATTGCGGCCGTACACTTGTTGCTTATATGGTTTTCTTTTTCTAGCACGCGTACTGTGACGTATTCGAAATTTTGCATAATTCGGGTTCCTTAATGTCTTTTAAGAGAGTCTTTATGTGAAGGGATAATAAATAATGTTGATTGTTAAAAGAAAATGATAATTATGCATAAAATAAATGTAAACAAACTACAGAAATCGGTTACGTAAAGGAAGAAAGATTATGCCGAATTAAGGTGTCGAACAAAGATAAAACAATTTTATTATTTCTAAATTCTTATAAATTATCACCTTCCAATGTTCAGACACAACGAGACTGTCTGACCGTTTGTTTTATCGATCGTTTCGGATTATTGAATTTCTGTTCTAATATCTAAAATAAAATCATAATAATATAATGGTCTACTTTGTATTGAGTACTGTTTAAAAAATAAAGAGGATTTTTTTTTATTGCAATGTATCTTTTGTGTTCATAGGTGAGTTTTTTAAAAATTTCAGTAAATAACTTAGCTAATGCCCTAGTAATACATAGGAATAAATTCAACTATAATTTTGATTTTAAAAATGCTATACTTATAAAAAAAAAGAAAATAACTCGCTCAGAAGGAAAATTCTACAGAGTGCCGCCATAGAACATTACCCAAATATTAATCTACGCCCAGGC
This sequence comes from Acanthosepion esculentum, assembly GCA_964036315.1. Lineage (NCBI taxonomy): Eukaryota > Metazoa > Mollusca > Cephalopoda > Sepiida > Sepiidae > Acanthosepion > Acanthosepion esculentum. The sequence continues at coordinate 13,486,020 of OZ038516.1, read as the reverse complement.
TTTTTCCCTATTTCACCTTTCTTAACAAAATTACTGCTCTCACAAACAAATGTACACAAAAACATTAAAATCAAAAGAAAATAGTTGATTCCATCCACACAGATATAATGATAATATTCTCCACGCGTCACATTAACTGACGTTATTTTCAGTTAACAATATGAAAATAGCGTTCCCTACATTCCAGTTGCTAAGAACACTCTGTCTTTTGTTTTTATTAATTTCCTTGTTTAATTAAATTCATTTCGTTTCTTGCTTTGAGAAAGTCCACATTGGACGAAACGCGTCAGCAATTAATAGTGTTTACCTATTGTCATTCATATTTATAAAGATTGTCTTATCTACAGGTTAACTCTGAGAAATTTTCATATATATATATATATATATATATATATATATATATATATATATATATATATATATATATATATATATATAACTGTACATGTGGTAATACATAAACGTTTATTTGTGTTTGTCCGAAATAGTTATAACTATGTATAAGTGTGTAACAAGTATATATAAAAAATAGGCACTATGATGTGTGTAAACGTATGGGTGTAGGTTTGTATGCACTATCTATATACTTGTGTGTGCATATGTACACGTATATGCAAGAAGATATATATATATACAAAATTGAAAAATTAATATAATATATAAAAAACCTTAAATTCATTATATCTAATTCAAACCCCATAATAATGAATTAAATCATATATATATATATATATATATATATATATATATATATATATATATATATATATATATATATATATGTGTGTGTGTGTGTGTGTGTGTGTGTGTGTGTGTGTAACGTAAATCATTCAAACGAAAAACAAATACTGAAGCTAATTATACGGCAAGA
>OZ038516.1:13455149-13480149 GCA_964036315.1 Acanthosepion esculentum | reverse complement strand
CTGATACAAGATGATCAATGGTTTCTGGATATTTATCACAGATTATTATTATTATTATTATTATTATTATTATTATTATTATTATTATTATTATTATTATTATTTCATTTGATTTCTGCCCAGGGACCTAAGGTTAGAAATGGCATCATGACACTTTCCCCTGCAAAAAAAAAAAATTCTGATCTGTCATCTCGTCTGCAGTTGCCTCGCTTTGTCTTTTTTACAAATACTTTCACGGTAATTGCTCCGATGAGCTGTTTTCCCTGGTTCCCAGACCTCATGAATTTAAGCGTCCTACGAGGCTGGCATCCCGTTCCCACCCCTTCACCGTTGAAACTGTTAGATGTAGACGTCTCTTCTACTCCAATAGCTTCATGTCTCGCACATCTAGCCCGTGGAACTCCCTTCCTTATTCCTGTTTCCCTGACAAATATAATCTCCAACTATTTAAGTGTAACGTCAATCGACATCTCCAGTTGCCTTGATCTATCCACTTCCCTTCTCCACATCCTTTCCCCCTTTCATTCCTATCTGCTCTCGATCCAAATCTTCTGTAACCCCCTTGCCTTGATCGATCCACTATCTTTCTCCACATCCTCTCCTTTACCACTCCTATCTGCTGTTCCTCCAAACCTTCTGTAACCCCTTGCGTGCTAGTGGCTTCCAGTCTTGCTTGGGGTGAAAAGCTTAAAAAATCAACAAAAAAAACCCATAGATAAAGCCCTTCGTAAAGTGTGGGCTCTACTTGTCACAACAATTTTTTGTATCTTTTTGAGGCTTGGACTTCCAGGGATTCCTTCAATTAGTCTACTGGAATCTTTTCCAACCAATCCTAGGGCTCTAACTACAACAGGGATTGTTGATGTTCCCATGTGCCACATTTTTGAGATTTCTAGGTCCTTGTATTTTGACAGTTTTTCGAATATCTTCAAAGATACATTGATGTCTGCAGGGACTGCCATATCAATAAGGATGCACTTATTTTGTTTTTGGTCTTTAATAACAATGTCTGGGCGGTTGGCTTTCATTGTTCTGTCAATTCGGTTATTATTATTATTATTATTATTATAGTAGTAATAGTAGTAGTAGTAGCAATAGTGATTAGTGACAAAGGACCACAAAAAATGTGAGTCCGGGAAACATATATACTAAGATCACATGGGAAACGTGGCAACCAGTCTAATAATGATGTAACTGGGACATATATACTATAATAATTCTGCTTGTCATTCCCTTCGTACTGTTTGCACGACTGTTACACCTTGTCAATTAATCATAAATAATGGTTATTCTGGATTTGATTGCGTGGAAGAAGGGAAAAAGACACCAGTTCATATCTGTCTCCTTATCCATTGTTATCTCTCTTATTATCTATATCTCAATATCCTATTATAATTGTGCTTGTCTCTCCCATCGTAGTGTATGAGCGACCGTTACGCCCTGCCAATACCTCATAAATAATGGATTATTCCGTTTTGATTAATTTGAAATTGAGCGAAGCCATTATTTCGTATCTGTCTCTTTATCCCATGATATCTCTTCTATTACCAGTGTCAAAACATCCCATTGTAATTAAGCTTATCCCTCCCTTCGTAGTGTTCGAGCGACCGTTACGTCCTGCCGATACCATATAAATAATAGACTATTCAGATTGATCGCATGGAAAGCGTTTTAATGACACTAGTTCATATCTAACTCTTTATCCGATATTATTTTTTAAATTTATTTATGTGTCAGTATCCTTTTATAATTGTGCCTGTACATGCTTTCGTAGTGTTCCAGGGACCGTTACTCTCTCTCAATAGCTCATATATAATGGACTATTCTGTTTCCTTGCGTGGAAATCTGCAAGGGACAACTTCGTAGAATGGACATACAAAATACTAATATGTGCATTGGATTATGATTCATTGGAAAAATATTAAAAAAATAAATAATGAAGGAATTATTCTTTTTGTTTCAATTAATTTGCACAAGGTTGCACAAGATTGCACATTGAAAATAAATTTAAGCTCTTCCAATGGCGTAATTACAAGATTTTACTCAATTGAAGTTTTAAGACCGAAAGCGTTTTTCCTTCATTGTCAGATTTTTCTAACATTTGCAGGCTTATTCAAATATTGGAATATTGTAATTGTTTCGCAATTAGTCCGAAGACCACAATTACCCGGCTTCGACAATTCTTTTCGTCAAAGGTGCTTAGTGTTCATTCTTCAGTTAAGATTTCTTTATTAGTCATCACAGACAACAGATAATCTATTAGGTTGGTGCAAAAATAATGTCGTTTTTTGACGTTCAACTTCATGTGAGAAAACGACATTATTTTTGCACCAACCTAATATCTGCAGACATTTTAGGAATTATTCATTCATACTTTTAGACTTATTTGTATGGATTTTTATTTTTCAAAACTATTAAACCAAAAAAGTAGAAATGGAGTTAATCTATAATTACTGAAGTTTCGGGCATTGGATTTTTTTATTTATTAGGAAATAAGTATTCAAGGTCATGATCATTAAAAAATTGGAAAATTAAAACAATTATTCTGAAATATAAAATAATCTAAGAAGAAAATATGTAAGATTCGAAAAATTACAGATTTATTTAAATGTTCTTATTCTATAGTTTACAATGTTCTTATTCTATAGTTTATATATTATTCTATAATTTAAAGTTATCTATAGTTTTATAGTTTATATAAAATAAATATAATAAACTTATGAATTTACTTATTAATAATAATAATAATAATAATTTATAATATGATGTGATATATAATATATATATATAATATATATCTATCTATCTATCTATCTATCTATCTATGTATATATATATATATATATATATATATATATATATATATATATATATATATATATATATGTATATATATATATATAATATTATATATATATAATATAATATGTATATATAATATAATAATATATATCAATAAAAAATGTATATATAAAGAATAGGATATATAAAATAGTTTATATTGTCGATAAAATTCTATAATTTACAATGTTCTTAATCTCGAGTTAAATATATTCTTATTCTGTAATTTAAACTGTTCTTATTCTATAGTTTTTATATTCTTATTCTATAATTTACTATATTCTTAATCTATAGTTTACAGTGTTCTTATTCTATAGTTTTTATATTCTTATTCTATAATTTACTATATTCTTAATCTATAGTTTACAATGTTTTTATTCTATAGTTTTTATATTCTTAATCTATAATTTACTATATTCTTAATCTATAGTTTACAGAGTTCTTATCCTATAGTTTTTATATTCTTATTCTATAATTTACTATATTCTTAATCTATAGTTTACAATGTTCTTATTCTATAGTTTTTATATTCTTATTCTATAATTTACTATATTCTTAATCTATAGTTTACAATGTTTTTATTCTATAGTTTTTATATTCTTAATCTATAATTTACTATATTCTTAATCTATAGTTTACAGAGTTCTTATCCTATAGTTTTTATATTCTTATTCTATAATTTACTATATTCTTAATCTATAGTTTACAGTGTTCTTATTCTATAGTTTTTATATTCTTATTCTATAATTTACTATATTCTTAATCTATAGTTTACAATGTTCTTATTCTATAGTTTTTATATTCTTATTCTATAATTTACTATATTCTTAATCTATACTTTACAATGTTCTTATTCTATAGTTTTTATATTCTTATTCTATAATTTACTATATTCTTAATCTATACTTTACAATGTTCTTATTCTATAGTTTTTATATTCTTATTCTATAATTTACTATATTCTTAATCTATAGTTTACAATGTTCTTATTCTATAGTTTTTATATTCTTATTCTATAATTTACTATATTCTTAATCTATAGTTTACAATGTTCTTATTCTATAGTTTTTATATTCTTATTCTATAATTTACTATATTCTTAATCTATAGTTTACAATGTTCTTATTCTATAGTTTTTATATTCTTATTCTATAATTTACTATATTCTTAATCTATACTTTACAATGTTCTTATTCTATAGTTTTTATATTCTTATTCTATAATTTACTATATTCTTAATCTATAGTTTACAATGTTCTTATTCTATAGTTTTTATATTCTTATTCTATAATTTACTATATTCTTAATCTATAGTTTACAATGTTCTTATTCTATAGTTTTTATATTCTTATTCTATAATTTACTATATTCTTAATCTATAGTTTACAATGTTCTTATTCTATAGTTTTTATATTCTTATTCTATAATTTACTATATTCTTAATCTATAGTTTACAATGTTCTTATTCTATAGTTTTTATATTCTTATTCTATAATTTACTATATTCTTAATCTATAGTTTACAATGTTCTTATTCTATAGTTTTTATATTCTTATTCTATAATTTACTATATTCTTAATCTATACTTTACAATGTTCTTATTCTATAGTTTTTATATTCTTATTCTATAATTTACTATATTCTTAATCTATACTTTACAATGTTCTTATTCTATAGTTTTTATATTCTTATTCTATAATTTACTATATTCTTAATCTATAGTTTACAATGTTCTTATTCTATAGTTTTTATATTCTTATTCTATAATTTACTATATTCTTAATCTATAGTTTACAATGTTCTTATTCTATAGTTTTTATATTCTTATTCTATAATTTACTATATTCTTAATCTATACTTTACAATGTTCTTATTCTATAGTTTTTATATTCTTATTCTATAATTTACTATATTCTTAATCTATAGTTTACAATGTTCTTATTCTATAGTTTTTATATTCTTATTCTATAATTTACTATATTCTTAATCTATACTTTACAATGTTCTTATTCTATAGTTTTTATATTCTTATTCTATAATTTACTATATTCTTAATCTATAGTTTACAATGTTCTTATTCTATAGTTTTTCTATTCTTATTCTATAATTTACTATATTCTTAATCTATAGTTTACAATGTTCTTATTCTATAGTTTTTATATTCTTATACTATAATTTACTATATTCTTAATCTATAGTTTACAATGTTCTTATTCTATAGTTTTTATATTCTTATTCTATAATTTACTATATTCTTAATCTATAGTTTACAATGTTCTTATTCTATAGTTTTTATATTCTTATTCTATAATTTACTATATTCTTAATCTATAGTTTACAATGTTCTTATTCTATAGTTTTTATATTCTTATACTATAATTTACTATATTCTTAATCTATAGTTTACAATGTTCTTATTCTATAGTTTTTATATTCTTATTCTATAATTTACTATATTCTTAATCTATAGTTTACAATGTTCTTATTCTATAGTTTTTATATTCTTATTCTATAATTTACTATATTCTTAATCTATAGTTTACAATGTTCTTATCCTATAGTTTTTATATTCTTATTCTATAATTTACTATATTCTTAATCTATAGTTTACAGTGTTCTTATCCTATAGTTTTTATATTCTTATTCTATAATTTAGTATATTCTTAATCTATAGTTTACAATGTTCTTATTCTATAGTTTTTATATTCTTATTCTATAATTTACTATATTCTTAATCTATAGTTTACAATGTTCTTATTCTATAGTTTTTATATTCTTATTCTATAATTTACTATATTCTTAATCTATAGTTTACAATGTTCTTATTCTATAGTTTTTATATTCTTATTCTATAATTTACTATATTCTTAATCTATAGTTTACAATGTTCTTATTCTATAGTTTTTATATTCTTATTCTATAATTTACTATATTCTTAATCTATAGTTTACAATGTTCTTATTCTATAGTTTTTATATTCTTATTCTATAATTTACTATATTCTTAATCTATAGTTTACAGTGTTCTTATCCTATAGTTTTTATATTCTTATTCTATAATTTACTATATTCTTAATCTATAGTTTACAGTGTTCTTATTCTATAGTTTTTATATTCTTATTCTATAATTTACTATACTCTTAATCTATAATTCCTTTAGTTTACTTGTTTGTATATTTTAAAAGAGATTTCATGAGTTTATTTTAATCATTTTACCCCAAGCAATGCGATAAACAACTAAAATGGACACGGGTTACTGAATGTTAACGAATATGAGAGGAGCAAAGACATTATAAATGAAAATGAAAATGAAAAGAATAGGAATTAAGAAGACAGATGATAAACATTGCAATTGTATTTAAATGTTTAAACTTCAAAGTTGACAGGATAATAAAAAGCCGGAAGTGTGTTCCACAGATGAGAAGTGTGATAGAAAAAAGTGTCAACATAGAACTTACGGTTACATCTAACCATTTCAACTGTAAAATATTGAGACCTTACAGCCAATAGAGTACTGCTTTGAAATACATTTTTTACGTAATTCGCCCCAAGCAATGCGGGAGTACCACTAGTACGCAAGAGGTTACAGAGAGTGGGAGCAAGAGTAAAGAGGGGTGTTCGAGGAAAGGATATAGAGAAGCACGTGGATGAGGATCAAGGCATCAGAAGATGTCGATTGACATTATATTTGAATATTTAAAGATTATAGCTATTAGGGAAGCGAAGAAGAGAGTTGCACTGGCGGGAAATTCGTGAGAAGAAGCTGTTGGAGTAGAAAAGGCGTTTATTTATTCTGTAAACTATAAAAATGTGGCACAAGGCCAAAAATAGGGATGGGGAAGTTTGATCTTCTTCTGTCTTTATAATTAAACTTAGCTGACCACAATTGCCGACCCAAACATAACACAATATTCCTTACATAAAAACAACGCGTTTTACTACGATTCTTACGACAGACACCATAATACCTCCGGGTCTCTATGAAGTTCTAACTAGTTCCCATATGTAAAATATGTCTATAGGATGTGATGAAAAACATAACGACTTAGAGGAAATTTCAACAGAACAATTACAGTGAAAGTATTTATAGAAAAAGGACACGGAAGTTACGGTGAGATAGTGGTACGTTTCATGTAAGCCCATTTCGCGTGGTTGATTCGGCGTCAGAAAAAAATAATTCAACTATTCGGCAGTGCCGTTTCGGCGTCTGACTGTTTCGACGTCACTGTCTTTGACACCAAACTTTCAATATGACTTTTTATTCATTTAGGGAATTAAGGATCCTATTAAAACACTAATGGAATAATGTAAATTAAAATCTTAAATTACAAATATTTTATTTGAAATTTCTGTTCACATCGCCAAAACTTTAATTCAGGATACCTCTTGCTCATTGCATCAAAAATAAAAAAAGTATATATTTCTGAGATGAGTTATTATGTACATTATCTACATTATTCGGACTATTGTCCTCATCTTTGTCGCCATATTTATTACAACGTTTCGGCCGTTGTACGCTCCGGCTTTCTTCAGGTAGTTGGAATGTCGAACTAAACCCTTTATTTCGTTCACTGGGGTAGACTGTTCTAGTTCCACGTAATGGATGTCAGTTATCAATCTCCTGTTAATTTCCCTCTGAAAGTTCTCCACTGCCTTAGCTGGGTATTGAACTCACACTGGATCTAACTATACCCACTGTGCTATGTGTTCTTGAGGACATATATAAAAATAAAAAGGTTTCCATTGTGTATCATTTTGTTTCTTCCACGTTTTCATTAAATATTTGCTTCCATTTTGGAATAAAAGAGCTTTGGCGACTGAAAAATAAGAAGCTGCACTGAAGGAAATATATTATAAAAATGCCTCCGACTACACTTTTTCTTAAAATATAAAAATGCATCCAACTATACTTTTTCTTAAAATATAAAAATGCCTTAAATTACACTTTTTCTTAAAATATAAAAATACCTCCAACAACACTTTTTCTTAAAATATAAAAATACCTCCAACTACGCCTTTTCTTAAAATATAAAAATACCTTCAATTACAAATTTTCTTAAAATATAAAAATAACTCCAACTACACCTTTTCTTAAAATATAAAAATACCTCCAACTACGCCTTTTCTTAAAATATAAAAATACCTCCAACTACACCTTTTCTTAAAATATAAAAATACCTCCAACTACACCTTTTCTTAAAATATAAAAATGCCTACAATTACACCTTTTCTTAAAATATAAAAATACCTCCAACTACACTTTTTCTTAAAATATAAAAATGCCTTCAATTACACCTTTTCTTAAAATATAAAAATACCTCCAACTACACCTTTTCTTAAAATATAAAAATACCTCCAACTACACCTTTTCTTAAAATATAAAAATGCCTCCAACTACGCCTTTTCTTAAAATATAAAAATACCTTCAATTACACCTTTTCTTAAAATATAAAAATACCTCCAACTACACCTTTTCTTAAAATATAAAAATACCTCCAACTACACCTTTTCTTAAAATATAAAAATACCTCCAACTACGCCTTTTCTTAAAATATAAAAATGCCTCCAACTACACTTTTTCTTAAAATATAAAAATGCCTTCAATTACACCTTTTCTTAAAATATAAAAATACCTCCAACTACACCTTTTCTTAAAATATAAAAATACCTCCAACTACACCTTTTCTTAAAATATAAAAATGCCTCCAACTACGCCTTTTCTTAAAATATAAAAATACCTCCAACTACACCTTTTCTTAAAATATAAAAATACATCCAACTACACCTTTTCTTAAAATATAAAAATACTTCCAACTACACCTTTTCTTAAAATATAAAAATGCCTCCAACTACACCTTTTCTTAAAATATAAAAATACCTCCAACTACACCTTTTCTTAAAATATAAAAATACCTCCAACTACGCCTTTGCTTAAAATGTAAAAATGCCTCCAACTACACTTTTTCTTAAAATATAAAAATGCCTTCAATTACACCTTTTCTTAAAATATAAAAATACATCCAACTACACATTTTCTTAAAATATAAAAGTACCTCCAACTACACCTTTTCTTAAAATATAAAAATGCCTCCAACTACGCCTTTTCTTAAAATATAAAAATACCTCCAACTACACCTTTTCTTAAAATATAAAAATACATCCAACTACACCTTTTCTTAAAATATGAAAATACTTCCAACTACACCTTTTCTTAAAATATAAAAATGCCTCCAACTACACCTTTTCTTAAAATATAAAAATACCTCCAACTACACTTTTTCTTAAAATATAAAAATACCTCCAACTACACCTTTTCTTAAAATATAAAAATGCCTCCAACTACACATTTTCTTAAAATATAAAAATACCTCCAACTACACCTTTTCTTCAAATATAAAAATACCTCCAACTACACGTTTTCTTAAAATATAAAAATGCCTCCAATTACACCTTTTCTTAAAATATAAAAATACCTCCAACTACACCTTTTCTTAAAATATAAAAATACATCTAACTACACCTTTTCTTAAAATATAAATATACATCCAACTACACCTTTTCTTAAAATATAAAAATGCCTCCAACTACTCTTTTTCTTAAAATATAAAAATACTTCCAACTACTCTTTTCTTAAATATAAAAATACATCCAATTACTCTTCTTCTTAAAATATAAAAATGCCTCCAACTACCCGTTTTCTTAAAATATAAAAATGCCTCCAACTACTCTTTTTCTTAAATATAAAGATGCCTCCAACTACTCGTTTTTTTAATATAAAAATACCCTACGACTACGCCTTTTCTTAAATTTAAAAATACCCCCAACTACTCCTTTTCTTAAATATAAAAATGACTCCGACTACTCCTTTCCTTAAATTTAAAAATACCTCCGACTACTCCTTTTCTTAAATATAAAAATGCCTCCAACTATTCTTTTTTTTAAATTGGTCTTCTCGAGCATATAACGATGAAGTGCTAATCGGAGAGCCGAGTTCGAATTCCAGTCGAATCCGTTGTATTCAGTTACGTGCTATTACCCTTGGGAAAGGTGTGAATCCTATTCTTCTCCTCCCAGCTATGGGTAAATGGCAGAACAGACCGGGTTCTATAACCTTGGATGGCAACTGGTCTACAACTGAAAGAAATGGCAACCTACTACGGGAAAAAATCTGCCTCGTCAGTCATGTATCGAAAGATACATGATCGCCTACGCGTGTATCACGCATGGCACATAACTGACTAACTAATTTGACTACTAAACGAGAGAGAGAGAGAGAGATAGAGAGAGAGAGAGAGATAGAGATAGATAGAGAGAGAGAGAGAAAACAAATTTGATAATAACGACGAAGTAGTAATCTGAGGCCTAATTGTCGCCCTGCCGAAAAATTCCTGTGACGAATCGGCGAGGCCAAAAAGTGACTGAAGCGTAGATGCCAGGTCATCTTTGGATTTTATCAACTTATCTTTATATTTTCATAGTTATTTAAATGGTAAATAATAAATTGCATAGGTCGTAAGTCGACGGCAATGTGTATATACAACGACTCTAATAGCTGTGTCAAGAAAATAACATCTTTTAGACTATCCCTCTTGGCATGTACGAAGGCTAAACTTTGCCAAATAAACTTTGCTGCATAATCCTGTCGGATTAATAATTTAAAAATGCCTCCAACTACGACTATTCTTAAATTGGACTATTCGAGCATATAACGGTGAAGTAGTAATTTGAGTACTAAATGAGAGAGAAAGAGAGAGAGAGGGAGCATTTTTTTACGATAACAACGAAGTAGTAACTGACCGCTAATCGTCCCTCCGTCGAAAAATTACTATATCGAAGTGGTTACGCCGTCAGCGACGCCAAATGGGTGCCACCGGAACTTGAGAAAGTGACTGAAGCGTAGATGCCAGGTCATCTTTGAATTTTATCAATTTATGTTTATATTCTCATAGTTATTTAAATGGTAAATAATAAATTGAATAGGTCGTAAGTCGACGGCAATGTGTATATACAACGACTGTAATAGCTGTGTCAAGAAAATAACATCTTTTAGACCATCTTTTTTTTGGCGTGTACGAAGGTTAAACTTTGCCAAATAATTTTTACTGAATGATACTGTCGATGTTATTTATACTCATTGTGAGCTAATCTATAGCTCTCACTAGTTTCATCATTTTTTTAAAAATTTCCAAATACAATAATGCCTTGAGATACGTGTTTAATTCGTTCCAAGAACGAGTTCGTAACTCAAAACACTCGTAAATTAAATCAATAAAAAACGTGGGAATAAACAATGAATGTAGTTCACAAATCTAAAATACAAGAGAAAAAGCAAATTGTAAAGAAATAAACTGTACTGAACCATGAAGTACAGACGAGTCATAGGCCAAATGGCGGAGAAGAGAGAAGGACAGCAGCAGCTATCCCAGCAATCGCTGACCTAGCAACGGCTAGACTAGTCTACGATACCGAAGATTAACTTTATTACTTCATTTTTAAATGTTTTTAAAACATTTATATTTTATCCATTACTATAACTAGTTTTTTTTTTAATTTTTTAAATTTTAGATTTTTATTTATTTATCGTAAATGTAGAACCCTCACGCAGTCTCGCCAAATTCATTACTCGTACGTCTTCCTCATTTTTTTTTGTCTGTATATTAAGCTAAACTTATTGTTTTTATTATTATAACATTTTCCGAATAATGATTATCTGAATAAGAAGAAGCTTATAACTGAAATCAATTTTCGCAATTTAAATGAATGGGAATATTTCCAATCCCTTCCAGTCCCCTAAAAACTACCTTATTTTCCTAAAAATCCTCTCATTTTTGTATTTGTAAAAACGTGTGAATAAACAATAAATGTAGTTTACAAACAATATAAAATAGAAGAGAAAGAACAAATTGCAAAGAACTATGAAGTTCAGACGAGTCATAGGCCAACTGGCAGAGGAGAGAGAAGGACAACAGCAGCTAACCCAGCAATCTCTGACCTAGCCTAGCAACGGCTACACTAGTCTACAATACCGAAGATTGAAAACATTAAAAAAAGATTTTTTAAAATCTACATTTTCTGTAAATTTTAAATGTAAATAATTATACATTATTTACATTATTCGGAATATTGTCCTCATCTTTGTCGCCATATTTATTACAACGTTTCGGTCGTTGTACGCTCCGGCCTTCTTCAGGTGGTTGGAATGTGGAACTGAACCCTTTATTTCGCTCACTGTGATAGACTGTTCTAGTTCCACGTGCCATGTTTTAAGGGATATCAGTCAATTTGTTACAGGCCCTTTTCGTAAACAGGTTGTGGTGGTGTTCATATCAATTTCTATCAGTTTCCTTTCCATAAAAGTTTCAGATATTCCAATGCAGATATTGACCCACTCTGTCATGCCGAGTTTAATATTCAGTCGGTGCCAATACCGTGCAATCTGATAAAAGTTAATCAATTGTTTTTTGGATATTTATCACGGAATCTGCGTTTTGGGCTAATATAATTTTTCAGAATGTGTTTTTGTTAATTTCTAGTGAATTTTTTTCTCTATTTTTTTAGCAAGAATTGGTTCTGTGCAGCAAGAATAAAACCGTCGGTTGCCGCTTGTAACCCTGCACTACGAAGCCACTGATGCGCACCGGGTTTATCTATATAAGTTTGTTTGCTACAGGGGGAGTATTGACCATGAAGAGGTAGATTTTGACTTCGTTTCTTTTATATCATTTTGTCCCTTATTATTATTATTTTTAATTATCTTTAATATCTGGCGTTTACACATTTCTTTCCGGGTCCTAGCCAGGGACCTAAGGTTAGAAATGGTATCATGACACTTTCCACTGCAAAAAAAATGACATAGATAAAGCCCTTCGTAAAGTGTAGGCTGTACTTGTCAGAATTATTTTTTGTATCTATTTGAGGCATGGACTTCCAGGGATCCCTTCAATTAATCTACTGGAACCTTTTCCAACCAATCCTAAGGCTCCAACTGCAACAGGGATTGTTGATGTTCCCATGTGCCACATTTTTGAGATTTCTATTTCAAGGTCCTTGTATTTTGACAGATTTTCGAATATCTTCAAAGATACATTGCAGTCTGCAGGGACTGCAATATTAATAAGGAAGCATTTTTTTTGTTTGTGATCTTTAATAACAATGTCTGGGCGATTGGCTTTGATTGTTCTGTCAGTGTGTATTGTGTAGTCCCATAGAATTGTAACAGGTCCTATCTCCGTAACCGGGTCTAGGTGGTGTTCGTACCAGTTTCTTTCAGTTTCCTTCCCGTAGAAGTTGCAAATTTTCCAGTGCAGATATTGGCCCACTCTGTCATGCCGGTTTTTTTATTCAGTGGGTGCCAATAACGTGCAACCTGGTACAAGGTGATCAATGGTTTCTGGGTATTTATCACAGATTATTATTATTATTATTATTATTATTATTATTATTATTATTATTATTTCATTCGATTTCTGATCTGTACTAATTTCTTTCCGGGTCCCACCCAGGGACCTAAGGTCAGAAATGTCTTCATGACATTTTCCCCTGAGCAATTAAAAAAATAAACAAAAAAAAGCAAATTTTACATACATGAAGCCCTTTGTAAGGGCATTATAATAATAATAATAATAATAATAATAATAATTTTTATTATCATTATTATTATTATTATTATTATTATTATTATTATTATCTCGATTATACCTTTCTAAGGACAAAAGTACGCAGGTGCAGGCTTTAAGAAAGCTTAATTCAACTGAGAATACAAGATTCGTGTATAGTGTTCTTTTATAGTCCCAGTAAACAGAAATACCTCTCTCAAAGAGGAGAGGAACAATATAAGGGGAGACCACTCTTGATTCTTCATAACAAACTTAATGGCCATTAGCCTTAGAAAAACACTTGAGAAAAAATCTGTGACCCTGAAAACGAACTGAAGCTTGAAAGAGAATTAAATAAACAATGGCATTTGATATATTCTAAAACTAAAAAAAATAAACCCTAAAATATACACTTAAAATATAGCCCCAAAAAATAAACAAAATAAGAACAATAAACAAATCGTTTTTAATAAACAAGCCTTTATTCATTCACAGTGTCTAAAATCTAATTCCGAGGCCAAATATTTGTCATAAAATGACATAACTTGACCACGATCGATTGTATTTTCCAATGTACGTATGATGAAGTTCGTTTCAATATCAACTGGATTTTTCTTACCAGCTGGTGTTACAACGGCTCTTCAAGTAAGAAGAGATCTTGGGGTGACCAGCAACTCTGGTCCTCAAGGCCATCAACTTGGGATAGCTGCTGAACATGGACTGGTTCTCCATGTAGGGGTTCTCCAGGCAACAGTAGCACATCATGTCACACCACATCATCTGCAGAAGAAACAAGGGGAATTTTTAATAAGGCAGAAATTTCTAGAAGACAAAGGAATTGTAGTCAGGTCAAGATTATCACCCTATAATGCGTACACTATGGAAGAAATGCATACTCTCCCGTTTGATTCCCGTCGTTATTACTATTATTATGCTCATGACATAATAATGATAATAATATTATATTCATGATATAATAACACATTATTTCACGAACGGAGCGGAATGGCTGAAAGGAAAAGGTATGACAAACAGGGTTTGTTTTTAGAAAGAGTTTTACAATGCTAAGTAATTCAAAGAATTATATAAATATATATATATATAGTCAAACCTAATGAGCCAGACAAACCTACCAAGGTTTCATTTAGGCAGATCGTTGGTAGGTTTGTCTGGCTCATTAGGTGTAACTAGGTTTGCTCTACGTTTGTATCGAGCTCTTTAGTTAGTTGTTTACTCGTATTGGGTTTTTTTTCTTTGGGCCTTGAACCTGTATCAGTGCGATTATTTTCGACAGACTTCCATGTTCCTGGCTCTTTCTTTTTTAAAGCCTTTTTTTCCCTTCGTGAAATCAAGAATTCGAATGTTTTTCGACACGAGTATAGTTACCTATATATATATATATATATATATATATATATATATATATATATATATATATATATATATGTATAAAATAACTGAAAAAAAATTGGGTGTTTTTTTGCGAAAGTATTTATTTATATAAATAAATACTTTCGCAAAAAACACCCAATTTTTTTTCAGTTATTTTATACATATATTATATACAGATCAAGAAAGTATACGTGGCTTCTCATTATGCTATATATATATATATATATATATATATATATATATATATATATATATATATATATATATTTGTCCTCCACAGAGAAATTATAACATGTATGCAGCGACAAACAGTGTGTATAAAAACGGAGCAATACTTAATAATACTTAGTAATATTTCCTGAAGAGATAGCTGGAGTTGCAGCGATTTCTCTATGGACCTGGTGAGGCCATGTGATTTTTCCTGTAAGCTCTATCGCTTTGGGCTAGGGACGTCCTTCTTCTCCGGGATATCATCGCAACTACGTGACGTTCGTTTCGTTGAGATAGTCACCGGTTCACGTGACTAATCTCAACGAAAAGGATATAATCTCCTTTTGTATCGTTACACAAATAAACGGGTAAATGCAACTGATGTATTTTATGGGACAGAGCAGTGTTATCCCAGAATTATTCAATCTCACATCTCTCTCAATGTAGCCCAGGCTTTTTCAGTACCTTCATCTCCTTTTATGTTGTATTTTGTGTTGATTTTCTATAAAATACGTTTAACACAATGATTTCTAGAGTAAAACTATGAAGTGGTTACTCACTACACGCACCTAGCCACGCCTTACATTTACGAAAAAATCTAACCTTTTATTTTATACATAGCTGTCGGGAGAAAGGATAAATTTATGCTTTTCCCAAGAGTGCAAAAATGAACGCAAGAAACGAAGTCGGGTCTTGAACACGGTTCACTGATAAAATAAAAGATTGGTTGTTATATTGAGAAAATAAGAATTTATTTTAAAATAGGTAATATTTTATTTACACTATTTAGATTTGGACTATTGTCCTCATCTTTGTTGTTTTTATCACAGCGTTTCAGACATTGTGCTCTGTGCCCTCGGGTGTATATTGATCTGGGTAACTTACATGGAATTTAAATTCGGATTACTGTCCTCATTATCTGTTTATGTCTCTGAGGTGAGTTACTAGTATTGCTTGCGTTATTTACATTATTCGGTCTGTTATCATCATCTCAATTGCCAGATTTACAACATTTCGGCCTCAATATCTCTGAGATGAGGTATTAAGATTACTTGCATTATTTCTATTATTAGGACTGTTATCGTCATCTTCATTGCCATGTTCACAAAGTCTTCGCCGTTTTACGCTCCAGTATTATTCAAGAGATTGGAATTTCGAATCAAACCCTTTATGCCCTTGTGGATAAAGATATTGGTTAGATCCAGTGACTAGATCCAACGAGTTGTGAGTTCAATACCAAGCCACAGCGATGGTGAACCAAAAACTTGGACAGTTGAGTTAAAGGAAAATAAATAAAAAATCCGGAAGAGGTATGGCATGTGGAACTGGAACAATGTACCCCGGTGGACAGAATAAATGGTTCAGTTAGAAATTTCATTTACCCGAAGAAGACCGGAGCGGACAACTTGCCGAAACGTTGTGAATATTACAATGGAGATGAAGATAACAGTCCGAATAATGTAAATAATGCAAGTATTGTCCTCATCTTTGTTGTTTTTATCATAACGTTTCGGAGGTTGTGGCCTGTGGCCTTCCTCAGTTGTACATCGATTTCGGTAACTTACAGAGAATTCAGAACCGAGCCCTTTATTTAATTTACGGGGATAGACCAGCGTTTCTCAATCTGTGTGTCCGGGCAAACTAAGACACACTTAAAGGTAGCCTGCTGCGCCCGAGTTAATAGAAGAATAATTCATGAATTATTTGTATATTAAAAAAAAAACATTTATTTCTTTAAAAGCTGGAGACACTAAGATTTCATATCAAAGTCAAGTCTTTTTTTTTCTTTGATATTATAAACTGGATGCTAATTTCAAATTCCCTGGCTAGTTTTTCTTTATTAAAATTTGACGTGTGCCCTAGACACTTCGGTATTTCTGCTCATTTCTAGCTATATATAATTTTTATTGCGTACTATTTAGTTATTGCTCACCCGTTTCGACTGAATGAAAGTACACCCTGCCTGACCCTGGAACTAATCACACTATCACTATAGCTCTAGGTAACATTTTAATAAAACATATAATATTTTAATTTACTTAATATACAGAGTCGGGGGAGTAAATGGTCGCCATTTTATATTTCTAATTTCACGCATGCGCCTTGTTTGATGTTGTTGCCTGTACTGTAGAGTAGTGTCAGTTGGACATCGTCTGTGACGAAAAGAGCACCAGGACGCAATTGACCCCACTCAAATTTGGAAACGGCATGCTCTACTGCTTGGCATTCGACCTGGAATATCCAGTACGAACATTTCGAAATGGTTGAGTGGAAATCTGTGGACAGTCAAGAGATTCGGAAAATGTTGGGTGAGTCTAATGGTGATTACGTATCTATTTCGGGTGATCACTAGTGATGTCGAAGTTTAAGCCTCCATTCATCTTTCCACAGGACCTCAAAACAGGCCTACATCAAGTCTTGGGGGTGGTAGTTCTGCCCTGGGTCAAGAGGGTGGCTGCTGGAAGACCTTATATCTAGAAAAAGGACTCTACTCCATGCCACACAAGCAGGAGAACCCAGTCATGGCTGTCAGATAATTTTTTTGCATGCACATCATCCTTTACATCTAGCCACCTAACTCGCCATACTGTAACACCCTTGATTATTATGTGTAGGGAGGTTGTGCAAGAGACCAAGAAAACTCATTGTGACACCAAAGATGAACTGAAGGAAAAGCACAATGGCAGCATTCACATGTCGCAGATCCTCTTCCTGTTGTCGGTTGGACTCGAAAGACTCGGTCCTATGCCACGAAGGTCAATTTGCAGCAATGTATTCCCAGGTCTCAGTGACGATGTTGGCCTGTGTCAGGGATGATTTCAACTGATCCTTGAAGCGCCCCTTGGGGACTCCGAGTAGCGTTTGGAATGTTCTCCAAACAACATGATATGTGCGAGTCGATTGGGACTGATTCTGGACAGGTGACCCGACCAGCGGAGGCGATGTTGAAGATTGATGCAGGGGAGATATATCCGAGAGGGTACCTCGTTGTTGGTGATGCGGTCCTCCCAACTGATACCTCGGATTATAAATCGTACATTACCGCATTAAGTACATTAAAATGTTTCCAACTTTATTACATTTTTATTCGACCATCCACTCACTCTTTAGGTCTATTATTCACTATTTAACCATTGCGTCTTTGTCCCATCAGTGTTAAATTCTCTTTGCCGAGATTGCCAACATCCTGAAAGGACATGTCACATAGAAGAAAAAGAAGACCCTTTATATTGTGAATATATATCTATTGAGCAAATTCACGACAAATAAATATCATAAAAACATACCTTTTTTATTTAGTAATGTCCGACAAAGGGATTGAACTCAAAATGAATGTCATAAAACATACCTGGTCTCCCATGAAGTAGTTATTTCCGCTGTTACGCATGCACAGGCTCTTCTCCAAGAATGGCATCACTCTGTTGAAGGTGTTCATGTATCTCCATTGCATGTAATTCTATAAAACAATATTGAATACAATTTAATAATTTTTTTTTTAAGCGTATCACCCCAAGCAAGGCTGGAGGCCACTATCACGCAAGGGGTTAAAGAAGGGTTGGAGGAAGAGCAGATAGGAGTGGTAAAGGAGAGGATGTGGAGAAAGAGAAAGACAGTGGGTCGATCAAGGCAAGGGGGTTACAGAAGATTTGGAGCGAGAGCAGATAGGAATGAAAGGTGAAAGGATGTGGAGAAGGGAAGTGGATAGATCAAGGCAACTGGAGATGTCGATTGACGCTACACTTAAGCCGTTGGAGATTGTATTTGTCAGGGAAACATTAATAGGGAAGGGAGTTCCATAAGCGAGATGTGCGAGACATGAAGCTATTGGAGTAGAAGAGACGTCTACATCTAACAGTTTCCACGGTGTAGGGGTGGGAGCGGGATGCCAGCCTCGTGGGACGTTTAAATTCACGAAGCCTAGGGACAAGCGAAAGTAGCTCCTGGGTGCAATTACCGTGAAAGTACTTGCAAAAAAGGCAGAGCGAGGCAACATCGCGTCTGTGAGAGGAATAGTGACAAAATAAACGACTTTAAATAATGAGATATTGTTTACTGTAAATAAACACTGTCTCATTATTTAAAGTAGTGGTGATCAGGTTGCGTGACCAATACATTGTTAACATTATAATTTGATACATTGATTTTTATTTCACGGAGCCAAATCAACGTCATATGTTCCATATTCCAAACTTAAAGAGAAAGTTTAATTCATACAATTTTTTTTTACCAAGATTATTTTTTTATAATGTTCACTCTGTATAAGGACCGGGAGCCACTCGAAGCAAAGTGTTACAGAGTAAGAGGTGTATGTTAGGAAGATAACGGTAAACCCTAGACTTTCCATTTTTTCCCTTCTGAAGCATTTACTAGTACAGTCCAACAACTTTAATACGACAAACTGCAATTTTCCAACTCACTGTGTTAAGCACTTTCTTGTATCAGCCGCCATTAATTCATTGATCAGCTCCGAATGCAGCGCCACATGTTTAAACTTTCCGCAGCAGCAGAGTGTTTTAGTGATACGGTTTGGTTTATTTCGTATATATAGCTACATATTTGCCTATTGAGGACAGTAAGCATATATTAATTTTTGGTTTTAGGCATTTTTAAGCCTTTGTATTGCATGAAACAATACAAACACCTTGTTTGGAAGCATTAATGATTATTTTATTTCCTGATTAATCTTTGCTTTATGTTTAATAACACAGCAATACATGTATGTTCGTCCTGAGTAAGACGATAAACTACATCCAGCAGCAAGGACTCTGATCAGGAGGTTTTTAGGAGCATGGAACCACCTTTTAATTGCAGTTGTTCCTAAGTCCACCCAGACCCAGAGTGGTAGCACCAGTTAGGGTCCCAACTATGGTTAAATAGTGAACACCCCAAACTGGGATTAAAACATGAAAATGTAAAATACATTAAAAAAAATTACCAGCAAAATGACCTCCTTTACCAAAATCTGACGAATTGATCAAATATTAGATCATTTGCAAAGGGCTTCTTGGTTGGGCCAAGAACTCCTTTTATATTTGGATCTCCTAATCAAATAGTTTATGGGTATTTTTGTTAAAATTCCCAGGTAAAAATAAATAAATAAAAATAAATATATTAAGATTCCCAAATTATCAAAATTCAATCAAAATATTTTCCTAAATTTTTCCCCCTCTGTAAACTGTGATCCACCAACTCCGATGGTCCGGCACTATTTATTTAATCTGCAATTATTAGTTCATTGAACGTCGACAACGGCAGTGCCACACGTATTTTACAACATTCCACAGCAACCTGTTTTGATGATACACTCTTTTTCATTTCCTACATATAGCTGCATATTTATCAAATTCAGGATAGTAAATATATATTATTTTTTTTGTTTTTAGGCTATTTTTTAGCCTTTGTCTTTTATGAAGCAATAAAAAGCTTGATTGGAATCATTAATGATTATTTTATTTCCTGTTTAATCTTTAATAATACGGCAATATACGAATTCTCGTCCTGAGTATAACAATAAACTACATCCGGCAGGGTGGCCTCTGATGCGAACTGAAGCTGATACCTGATCGATTCGAAATGGCTTCAAAATAGTTTGCATGAAAATCAGTCTCCACAAGACTGAACTACTTTATCAGCTTGCAACAGACACGAACCACTCCCTGCAACAGATGTCAGCGTAGATGGCACCCCGCCAGTAAAGGATGACGCCTTCAAATAGCTGGTTACCGCCATCTCTCGGAACAATCCTGGGTGTGACGATAAACTACATCTGCGTCCTGGGTAAGACGATAAACTACGTCCAACAGCAAGGCCTCTGAGCAGGAGGTTTTGAGGAGCATGGAACCACCTCTAAATTGTTGACTTACACAGGTCCACTCTGACCCAAACTGGTGAACCTGTTAGGGCCGCAAGGATGGGTAAATAATGAACAACCAACCTGGGGGAAAAAACATGAAAATATAAGATATATTAGTTACGTTACGAGGGTGGGTAAGGAACTGAAGCCGATATGTCACGACAGGAACAATAATATTGCGTGATTCTTCTTCGGATTTTATCAAGTATCTCTCAATATATAGCAGCAACAGCACCAGACCGAATGTGGCAGGAATATTCAAAGCAACGGCGAATGATAGATTTACAAATTAAGTTGAGGCGATGCGAAATTGACTGAAGCCTATATGCCAGGTCAGGAGAATTAACATTGCAGATCTTTCATTGGATTTTATCAAGAATCTCCAAATATATAGCCCCAGACAAGATGTGGTAGCAATATTTCAAGCAAGGACAATTTGTAGACTTAGAACTATGTAAGAGAGATTCTGGCGAGAAAAATTGAAAAATTAAAACTGAGCGGTTTCGTTCAGATGTGTTTACTGGCGAGTTAGTTTGAGTGACAGTTAGGTTGGCCACGGCAAAGCGAAATGAATCATTTGGAATTAAATGAAACTGAATGCAAACAGAAAGAAAGTATTTACTTACGTCATAGTTAGAAGACATATTACCGTTGTTCCCCATGTCAGAACTCATGGAACCATTATTTCCAAACTGCAATTAGAAAAGCGGGATATTTTTTTAATTCTAATTACATTATTGCCGCAAACAATGCACCATATTTACTCGCGTAGTTGTTATTATTTACAAAGCACTCGACACTCGTCTCAGCTAATGTCTTTTAGTCTTAATAATCATTTTACTATAGCCTCTTTGCTTATCCTTTTCTATAGATAGTGTGTTGAAAGATGTAGATATGAAATGTTGAACAGATTCGAAATAACTGATTCACCCTGAAGTGTCCGTTCTTCCAGTGGTAGTACCTCATGTAATCGTGCATGATTTCATAGAAGCAGTCATTATTTACAAAGCACTCGACACTCGTCTCAGCTAATGTCTTTTAGTCTTAATAATCATTTTACTATAGCCTCTTTGCTTATCCTTTTCTATAGATAGTGTGTTGAAAGATGTAGATATGAAATGTTGAACAGATTCGAAATAACTGATTCACCCTGAAGTGTCCGTTCTTCCAGTGGTAGTACCTCATGTAATCGTGCATGATTTCATAGAAGCAGTCATTATTTACAAAGCACTCGACACTCGTCTTAGATAATGTCTTTTAGTCTTGATAATCATTTTATTATAGCCTCTTTGCTTATCAATTTCTATAGATAGTGTGTTGAAAGATGTAGATATGAAATGTTGAACAGATTCGAAATAACTGACTCACCCTGAAGCGTCCGTTCTTCCAGTGGAAGTACCTCATATAATCGTGCATGATTTCATAGAAGCAGTCAGCGATGTAGTCACACCTCATCATGTCCATACTGTTCTTGGGGTAGTAACCTATAAGTAATACACATTCAGTATTTATAAAATTATACGGACACCTAAACACAAGAATCCTAATTTTACATACATGGTTAAAGAACATATCTCAGACTCATTTATTGGGTGTTTATTCTAAATATACGAGGGTCATTCAATAAATAAGTTGAATTTTTCGGTATAAGGACTTCTAATACAGATAGAAGCTTACTTTTTTTTGTTTTACTTCTTTTTCACATGGATTTAATTTCTTTTGCAGATTAAAAAAAAACTTTGAGAGTTTTGGCGAATAACAAAGATGGCCGACCAAGAAGCATGCTCCAGGATTGAACAGCGGTCAGTTATCAAGTTTTTGATTGCTGAAGGGTGCATTCATAGGAGAATGTCAAGTGTGTATGGTGCCACATGTTTCAGCCAAAAAAAATGTCTACAAGTGGGCTAAATTGTTTAAAGAAGGACGGAGCAGTGTTAAGGATGAAGACAGGCCAGGGAGACCTACAGAAGTGATGTCTCCTGAGGTGATCGAATCAATCAATGACCTCATTCAGTCTGACAGTAGGGTGACAGTGGATGACATTGCAAGGACATTGAGCTTATCTGTTGAGACAAACGCAGGGGTCATCAGTCAGAAGGAGTGATCTTGCATCATGACAACGCAAGGCCTCACACAGCAGCCCAAACGGTGCAGACCATCAACGAGCTGGGTTGGGAACTGCTCCCTCATCCCCCTTACAGCCCAGACCTTGCCCCTTCAGGCTTTCACCTGTTGGGTCCCTTGAAAGCGTTCACGAGATGCACGAAGTTTAAAAGTGACGATGAAGTCAAAAGTCTTGTGAGCGACTGGCTGAGACATCAGTCCAAAGATTTTTACACTGAGGGAATACAGAAGCTTGTGCACAGATGGGAAAAGTGTGTGACAGTGCTGGGAGACTACGCTGAAAAATTAAAAAAATGTAAGCTTCTATCTGTATTAGAAGTCCTTATACCGAAAAATTCACCTTATTTATTGAATGACCCTCGGATATCATTTTCTTTTACAGTGACTCAACATGGAGAAATTCTTTTAGAAAATCTAAATTTTGTTGAAAGGTGAAATAAAATTTACGACAATCGTACTAATTAACCTATAGCTGAGGGGGAAAATGGTAGATTCATACCTTTCCCAAGGGTATTTGAGCGTAAGTGAATACAACGAACCCGACTGGAATTGGAACTTGGCTCTCTGATTGCCGAGTCTTCTTATAATGAGGAATGACGACTTGGAAAAATTGACATTTAATTGCGACCCTTTTTTGTAAGTAGCTATTTATTTTAAACTAGCAGCATGGCCCGGCGTTGTCCGTGCTTGATTCAAAAACCGTACGACTCATACAGCAATCGCTATCACTTGACATAAAATATGTTTGCCCTTCCCTGCCTTTAAAGGAGTGCCCTTTGCCGTGCTGATGTTGCTACATGCCTTACTTCTTTCCTATCTCACACTGCGAATTTCTTCTAAGCTCTATACTAAATATTAAATCCGTTACGAAAAAAGAACTAAACAAAATGAATACAAAACGATCAGCTTTAAAAAAGGACTCGTAACTGGAAAAACCGAATGAAAAAAGAATGTTAACAACAAATACTTTTTCACACCCAACCCAGTTCTGCGGAATCAGAATGAACGTTGAGTTTAAACAAGCGAATGAGCCAATTGGAATAAAGTGCCATGCAGATTTAAATTTTTCCAACTTGTGACGAATGCAACTATCGATTTTCTTTGCATGCTAGCATGCTAGTTAACATTCGTGTCAGTCAGCTGCTGGCTCTCACGCTGACAAAATAGAATCTTCCTGCCTATTCGTGGCAGCCAGCTACAGGCTCTCACTCTGGCCAGTAGAAAAGGGCCGCAAACTGCCGTAGAAGCATGAAAAAATCGATTATTTCCACTATCGATGGGAGTTGGGAGATGCAAAGTCGGTCTTGGCCTTCTACTAACTTGGAGCATGTGCATGTAAATTTTGGTGCAAATCCGTCCATAATTGCGGCCGTGCATTCGTTACACACACACACACACACACACACACACACACACACACACACACACACACACACACACACACACACACACACACAAACACATCCTGCCTTTTATAGATAGAGATATTAAACTAGACTGCCCGTAACCCATTGGTTATGAAACATTTGAAGAAAGTTGAAATAATAATACATACTATATGAACACCTATTAATTTTAAAATCTGATTCCCTTAAATTTTTTTAAAAATCTGATTAACTTAAAAATATTTCATAAATATTTAAACTAATTTTATAAATATTTAAAATATTGTCCGTTTAATATGAAATATAAATAATTACTCTACGAAAAACTGGAAGGAACAGCAAACTGAGATCGGTTTTTGTCTGTCATTAACTTAAAAATATAACTAAAAAAACTGTATAGTTACTGTATAAGCAACTAGTATTTTGAAATCTGATTCACTTAAATCAGATTATTCGACGAATGGACGCAACACACAAGCACACACGCAATCTCAGAGCGGTGGAAAGAGAGACGGGTGGAATAGGAGAGAGAAGTGGTGAGAGTTGAAAAGAAAGAGGTATAAAGAGGGAGAAGTGGAGAGACAGAGACGTGTAAAAAGA
>OZ038516.1:13407649-13450149 GCA_964036315.1 Acanthosepion esculentum | reverse complement strand
AGTTCAAATCATATGTATGTATATTCAATACTTAATGAGATATCTTAATCAGATTTTTTCTACGTACTCAGTTGTTATCAAAGTTTTTAATCATGTTGTATTTGGGTATTTCAGGTAGCCTGTTGATGAAAGAGGTGCTGTTAAATGAAACCCTAATATTTACAAAACGGTGGATTCGAAGCGAGGGCCCAATTCCCTGGCCACGTCGTTCACCAGATATCACTCCCCTGGACTTCTTTCTACGGGATTATTTTAAAGATACTATGTATCAGTGACCTAAACCAAAAGATCACTGATGCCATTGCTACCGGCTATATTACCGCGAACATAGCAAGACTCGGGTACCGTCTTAATTTGATTCGTGCAGCTAATGGTGACCTTGTAGAGGTGTATTAAATTAGTTTTAAAAAAACTTCAATATCTTCTCCTCATATTCTAATAATTTCCACACATTTGCCTGTTAATTTGCTTTTATAAAAAATTAAGGGACTTTATGAACTCCCTGTACTTTAAACTCTCTATCTACTTACCATATTCCCTGGACAAGTACCTGGCAATGGCCATGGTCTCTGGCATCCTCATGCCACCATCCATCTCCAAGACAGGGACACAAAGGCATGGCATATCTGAAAATAAGCAAAGAAAAAAATGTGAATTTAACGGCATACATCTTGAAAGAAAATTATTGATTTTTTGCGGGCTATCAACCCTTTGTTGGTGATTAAAAGCCGGCACATATACTTTGGATTTTAAAAATAATTATTCTTCTGTGATTATCTTGGAGATAATGATTTTCCCAAATATATCTTCTACTATTTAACCCATAGTTGGTTGGAAGAAAAACATGGATTCAGATCATTCCCAAATGGTATTTAGACAAAACTAAGTGAATGTTCCTCACTAGCATGCCGTCGGTCGATCGAGCGCGCACCACGACCGGAAGTGGCCCCGCTGCTGGTAAGACGCCCAGCTGCCTTTGAAGGTGGATCACAAGTCACAAAGTCGGACAGACCAAGAGAACTAGGTTATGCACTTCTGATCGGCCGACGGTTAGAGTCTCGTTTGGGGTGGAAGACAGCTACGGGGTCTACGGGTAATGTTTGCCCGTGCGTACGGGCTCGGATTTGGTCCGCATTAAAAAAACGGCCTTGTGCCACATCCTGCCTCGCGGGGAGGCAAGGTAAATAACCTTGCTTCGGCAATTAGTTGGAGATTCGTCTCCAGCTGTGCTGGTCGAACTCATTGACTCCGGGCAGAGAGGGTCCCCAAACGAGTCTATTTCGAAAGGGCAGAGTCTCTTCTCGGGAAACAGCTACACGAGCCCGTTTTCCGGGGAATTTTTGGCTGGGTCTACAGGCTTGGATACTTCACGTTAAATTCGTCCTTGTGCCACATCTGACGGCGTGGGGCGGTTGGTAGACACACTTACTTCGGGAATTCGAGTGGGCGTTCAGGATAACTTTCGTTTCACGATTTGATAGGAAAACTGGATCAGTTCAAAAATGTGTACGGAGACACCGGAAAGTTTCGTGGAGAAGATATCACAGGTCACTTACCCTTGGACCTCTTAATTCTCAATGACCTTTTCGGTGTCATCAGTACTTAATTCGGTATTCATGCTGATGGCACAAATATTTACTCCTACCGTAATTGTAAGTTAGATACGGTTAAATTGACAGAGCTGGTTTCGTAAAATGACCTATAACACTGGTCAACAGAAGTTTTGGTGCCAAGAAACAAAACACGTTTTTTAGGTAATTTTATGGTGCTGATTCCGAAAAAGATCTTAGTTTCCCGTGGTTAGCTACAAAATTTAAAATTTTGTTATTACAGGTCGTAGAAAGCCATCAATTTCAGGTAGGCCGAGCTATTTATGTCAGCTACTTGAAATAAACTATTTCTATAAGAAAAAATGTTTTTGAGTAAAAAAAAAACAAACAAAAAACAACGTGTTGGAGATTATCGTCCTGTTTGTTACCAAACTAAAAGTTCACTAATTTGGACCAACAGGCATTTTGCGCTGATTGTGATATTTCGCAAAATTATTATAGACTAGCAGCATGGTCCGGCGTTGCCCGACTCTTGATTAAAAAATCGTACGAATACAACGAACGCGACTGGAATTGGAACGTGGCTCTCGGATTGTATAATGAGGAATGATGACTTGGAAAAATCAACATGTAATTGCGATCCTTTTTGTAAGTAGCTATTTATTTTAAACTAGCAGCATGGCCCGGCGTTGCCCGTTCTTGATTCAAAAATCGTACGACTCATACAGCAATAGCTATCACTTGACTTAAAATATTTTTGCCCTTCCTTGCCTTTAAAGGAGTGCCCTTTCCCGTGCTGATGTTGCTACAAGCCTTACTTCTTGCCTATCTCACACTGCGAATTTTTTCTAAGCTCTATACTAAACATTAAATCTGTTACGAAAAAAGAACTAAACAAAATGAACACAAAACGATCAGCATTAAAAAAGGACTCGTAACTGGAAAAACCGAATGAAAAAATAATGTTAACAACAAATACTTTTTCACACCCAACCCAGTTCTGCGGAATCAGAATCAACGTTAAGTTTAAGCAAGCGAGTGATTCAATTGGAGTAAAGTGCCATGCAGATTTAAATTTTTCCCACTTGTGATGAATGCAGCTATCAATTTTTTTTGCATGCTAGCATGCTAGTTAAGATTCGTGTCAGTCGGCTGTTGGTTCTCACGCTGGCCAATAGAATCGTCCTGCCTATTCGTGGAATCCAGCTATAAGCTCTCACTCTGGCCAGTAGAAAATGGCCGCAAACTACATGAAAACTGCTGTAGAAGCATGAAAAAATCGATTATTTCCACTATTGATGGGAATTGGGAAATGCAAAGTTAGTCTTGGAGCATGTGCATGTAAATTTTGGTGCAAATCCATCGAACATTGCGGCCGTGCATTCGTTACACACACACACACACACACACACACACACACACACTCTCTCTCTCTCTCTCTCTCTCTCTCTCTCTCACACAGACACACACATCCTGCCTTTTATAGATATAGATACAGTATGAAAGTTAATCAATTTGGGCTAGCAGGTGCTGTATACTGCTCGTAACAATGTACGAAACTACCGAAATTATAAAATCTAAAATTGAGCAATTCGGACCACTATGTAATGAGCGCTTCTTCTGGTGTACCAAATTGTAGACGGTATATAATATAAAAATTAGACTACCAATACATTGCATATTTTGTATGGTATTGTACTGAATTAAAACGAATATAGTGTCTAAAGGTTCGCCAATTTGGACAACACTCCTTGTGACATTTTACAATAAAATTTCAGGAGAATAAAATTAACCTATTTGGACTAACAGGCTACTAATGTGAATTAATTGTGCCATTGTAAAAAAAAAATAAAAAAATAAGGAAATACAGAGATAGACAAATTCGGACCACCAGGTACTGTAAGGCTACTTCTGGTATCTTACCAAACAAAAAGAGATACATAATATTAAAGTTGGCCAATTCGGACCACAAGGTACTGTAAGGCTACTTCTGGTATTTTACCAAACTAAAAGAGATACATAATATTAAAGTTGACAAATTCGGACCACCAGGTACTGTAAGGCTACTTCTGGTATCTTACCAAACTAAAAGAGATACATAATATTAAAGTTGGCCAATTCGGACCACCAGGTACTGTAAGGCTACTTCTGGTATCTTACCAAACTAAAAGAGATACATAATATTAAAGTTGGCCAATTCGGACCACCAGGTACTGTAAGGCTACTTCTGGTATCTTACCAAACTAAAAGAGATACATAATATTAAAGTTGGCCAATTCGGACCACCAGTTACTGTAAGGCTACTTCTGGTATCTTACCAAACAAAAAGAGATACATAATATTAAAGTTGGCCAATTCGGACCACCAGTTACTGTAAGGCTACTTCTGGTATCTTACCAAACAAAAAGAGATACATAATATTAAAGTTTGCCAATTCGGACCACCAGGTACTGTAAGGCTACTTCTGGTATCTTACCAAACTAAAAGAGATACATAATATTAAAGTTGGCCAATTCGGACCACCAGGTACTGTAAGGCTACTTCTGGTATCTTACCAAACTAAAAGAGATACATAATATTAAAGTTGGCCAATTCGGACCACCAGGTACTGTAAGGCTACTTCTGGTATCTTACCAAACAAAAAGAGATACATAATATTAAAGTTGCCCAATTCGGACCACCAGGTACTGTAAGGCTACTTCTGGTATCTTACCAAACTAAAAGAGATACATAATATTAAAGTTGGCCAATTCGGACCACCAGGTACTGTAAGGCTACTTCTGGTATCTTACCAAACTAAAAGAGATACATAATATTAAAGTTGGCCAATTCGGACCACCAGGTACTGTAAGGCTACTTCTGGTATCTTACCAAACAAAAAGAGATACATAATATTAAAGTTGGCCAATTCGGACCACCAGGTACTGTAAGGCTACTTCTGGTATTTTACCAAACTAAAAGAGATACATAATATTAAAGTTGACAAATTCGGACCACCAGGTACTGTAAGGCTACTTCTGGTATCTTACCAAACTAAAAGAGATACATAATATTAAAGTTGGCCAATTCGGACCACCAGGTACTGTAAGGCTACTTCTGGTATCTTACCAAACTAAAAGAGATACATAATATTAAAGTTGGCCAATTCGGACCACCAGGTACTGTAAGGCTACTTCTGGTATCTTACCAAACTAAAAGAGATACATAATATTAAAGTTGGCCAATTCGGACCACCAGTTACTGTAAGGCTACTTCTGGTATCTTACCAAACAAAAAGAGATACATAATATTAAAGTTGGCCAATTCGGACCACCAGTTACTGTAAGGCTACTTCTGGTATCTTACCAAACAAAAAGAGATACATAATATTAAAGTTTGCCAATTCGGACCACCAGGTACTGTAAGGCTACTTCTGGTATCTTACCAAACTAAAAGAGATACATAATATTAAAGTTGGCCAATTCGGACCACCAGGTACTGTAAGGCTACTTCTGGTATCTTACCAAACAAAAAGAGATACATAATATTAAAGTTGCCCAATTCGGACCACCAGGTACTGTAAGGCTACTTCTGGTATCTTACCAAACTAAAAGAGATACATAATATTAAAGTTGCCCAATTCGGACCACCAGGTACTGTAAGGCTACTTCTGGTATCTTACCAAACTAAAAGAGATACATAATATTAAAGTTGGCCAATTCGGACCACCAGGTACTGTAAGGCTACTTCTGGTATCTTACCAAACAAAAAGAGATACATAATATTAAAGTTGGCCAATTCGGACCACCAGGTACTGTAAGGCTACTTCTGGTATCTTACCAAACTAAAAGAGATACATAATATTAAAGTTGGCCAATTCGGACCACCAGGTACTGTAAGGCTACTTCTGGTATCTTACCAAACTAAAAGAGATACATAATATTAAAGTTGGCCAATTCGGACCACCAGGTACTGTAAGGCTACTTCTGGTATCTTACCAAACTAAAAGAGATACATAATATTAAAGTTGGCCAATTCGGACCACCAGGTACTGTAAGGCTACTTCTGGTATCTTACCAAACTAAAAGAGATACATAATATTAAAGTTGGCCAATTCGGACCACCAGGTACTGTAAGGCTACTTCTGGTATCTTACCAAACTAAAAGAGATACATAATATTAAAGTTGGCCAATTCGGACCACCAGGTACTGTAAGGCTACTTCTGGTATCTTACCAAACTAAAAGAGATACATAATATTAAAGTTGGCCAATTCGGACCACCAGGTACTGTAAGGCTACTTCTGGTATCTTACCAAACTAAAAGAGATACATAATAATAAAGTTGGCCAATTCGGACCACCAGGTACTGTAAGGCTACTTCTGGTATCTTACCAAACTAAAAGAGATACATAATATTAAAGTTGGCCAATTCGGACCACCAGGTACTGTAAGGCTACTTCTGGTATCTTACCAAACTAAAAGAGATACATAATATTAAAGTTGACAAATTCGGACCACCAGGTACTGTAAGGCTACTTCTGGTATCTTACCAAACAAAAAGAGATACATAATATTAAAGTTGGCCAATTCGGACCACCAGTTACTGTAAGGCTACTTCTGGTATCTTACCAAACTAAAAGAGATACATAATATTAAAGTTGGCCAATTCGGACCACCAGGTACTGTAAGGCTACTTCTGGTATCTTACCAAACTAAAAGAGATACATAATATTAAAGTTGGCCAATTCGGACCACCAGGTACTGTAAGGCTACTTCTGGTATCTTACCAAACAAAAAGAGATACATAATATTAAAGTTGGCCAATTCGGACCACCAGGTACTGTAAGGCTACTTCTGGTATTTTACCAAACTAAAAGAGATACATAATATTAAAGTTGACAAATTCGGACCACCAGGTACTGTAAGGCTACTTCTGGTATCTTACCAAACTAAAAGAGATACATAATATTAAAGTTGGCCAATTCGGACCACCAGGTACTGTAAGGCTACTTCTGGTATCTTACCAAACTAAAAGAGATACATAATATTAAAGTTGGCCAATTCGGACCACCAGGTACTGTAAGGCTACTTCTGGTATCTTACCAAACTAAAAGAGATACATAATATTAAAGTTGGCCAATTCGGACCACCAGTTACTGTAAGGCTACTTCTGGTATCTTACCAAACAAAAAGAGATACATAATATTAAAGTTGGCCAATTCGGACCACCAGTTACTGTAAGGCTACTTCTGGTATCTTACCAAACAAAAAGAGATACATAATATTAAAGTTTGCCAATTCGGACCACCAGGTACTGTAAGGCTACTTCTGGTATCTTACCAAACTAAAAGAGATACATAATATTAAAGTTGGCCAATTCGGACCACCAGGTACTGTAAGGCTACTTCTGGTATCTTACCAAACTAAAAGAGATACATAATATTAAAGTTGGCCAATTCGGACCACCAGGTACTGTAAGGCTACTTCTGGTATCTTACCAAACAAAAAGAGATACATAATATTAAAGTTGCCCAATTCGGACCACCAGGTACTGTAAGGCTACTTCTGGTATCTTACCAAACTAAAAGAGATACATAATATTAAAGTTGGCCAATTCGGACCACCAGGTACTGTAAGGCTACTTCTGGTATCTTACCAAACTAAAAGAGATACATAATATTAAAGTTGGCCAATTCGGACCACCAGGTACTGTAAGGCTACTTCTGGTATCTTACCAAACAAAAAGAGATACATAATATTAAAGTTGGCCAATTCGGACCACCAGGTACTGTAAGGCTACTTCTGGTATCTTACCAAACTAAAAGAGATACATAATATTAAAGTTGGCCAATTCGGACCACCAGGTACTGTAAGGCTACTTCTGGTATCTTACCAAACTAAAAGAGATACATAATATTAAAGTTGGCCAATTCGGACCACCAGGTACTGTAAGGCTACTTCTGGTATCTTACCAAACTAAAAGAGATACATAATATTAAAGTTGGCCAATTCGGACCACCAGTTACTGTAAGGCTACTTCTGGTATCTTACCAAACAAAAAGAGATACATAATATTAAAGTTTGCCAATTCGGACCACCAGGTACTGTAAGGCTACTTCTGGTATCTTACCAAACTAAAAGAGATACATAATATTAAAGTTGGCCAATTCGGACCACCAGGTACTGTAAGGCTACTTCTGGTATCTTACCAAACTAAAAGAGATACATAATATTAAAGTTGGCCAATTCGGACCACCAGGTACTGTAAGGCTACTTCTGGTATCTTACCAAACAAAAAGAGATACATAATATTAAAGTTGCCCAATTCGGACCACCAGGTACTGTAAGGCTACTTCTGGTATCTTACCAAACTAAAAGAGATACATAATATTAAAGTTGGCCAATTCGGACCACCAGGTACTGTAAGGCTACTTCTGGTATCTTACCAAACTAAAAGAGATACATAATATTAAAGTTGGCCAATTCGGACCACCAGGTACTGTAAGGCTACTTCTGGTATCTTACCAAACAAAAAGAGATACATAATATTAAAGTTGGCCAATTCGGACCACCAGGTACTGTAAGGCTACTTCTGGTATCTTACCAAACTAAAAGAGATACATAATATTAAAGTTGGCCAATTCGGACCACCAGGTACTGTAAGGCTACTTCTGGTATCTTACCAAACTAAAAGAGATACATAATATTAAAGTTGGCCAATTCGGACCACCAGGTACTGTAAGGCTACTTCTGGTATCTTACCAAACTAAAAGAGATACATAATATTAAAGTTGGCCAATTCGGACCACCAGGTACTGTAAGGCTACTTCTGGTATCTTACCAAACTAAAAGAGATACATAATATTAAAGTTGGCCAATTCGGACCACCAGGTACTGTAAGGCTACTTCTGGTATCTTACCAAACTAAAAGAGATACATAATATTAAAGTTGGCCAATTCGGACCACCAGGTACTGTAAGGCTACTTCTGGTATCTTACCAAACTAAAAGAGATACATAATATTAAAGTTGGCCAATTCGGACCACCAGGTACTGTAAGGCTACTTCTGGTATCTTACCAAACTAAAAGAGATACATAATAATAAAGTTGGCCAATTCGGACCACCAGGTACTGTAAGGCTACTTCTGGTATCTTACCAAACTAAAAGAGATACATAATATTAAAGTTGGCCAATTCGGACCACCAGTTACTGTAAGGCTACTTCTGGTATCTTACCAAACAAAAAGAGATACATAATATTAAAGTTGGCCAATTCGGACCACCAGTTACTGTAAGGCTACTTCTGGTATCTTACCAAACAAAAAGAGATACATAATATTAAAGTTTGCCAATTCGGACCACCAGGTACTGTAAGGCTACTTCTGGTATCTTACCAAACTAAAAGAGATACATAATATTAAAGTTGGCCAATTCGGACCACCAGGTACTGTAAGGCTACTTCTGGTATCTTACCAAACTAAAAGAGATACATAATATTAAAGTTGGCCAATTCGGACCACCAGGTACTGTAAGGCTACTTCTGGTATCTTACCAAACAAAAAGAGATACATAATATTAAAGTTGCCCAATTCGGACCACCAGGTACTGTAAGGCTACTTCTGGTATCTTACCAAACTAAAAGAGATACATAATATTAAAGTTGGCCAATTCGGACCACCAGGTACTGTAAGGCTACTTCTGGTATCTTACCAAACTAAAAGAGATACATAATATTAAAGTTGGCCAATTCGGACCACCAGGTACTGTAAGGCTACTTCTGGTATCTTACCAAACAAAAAGAGATACATAATATTAAAGTTGGCCAATTCGGACCACCAGGTACTGTAAGGCTACTTCTGGTATCTTACCAAACTAAAAGAGATACATAATATTAAAGTTGGCCAATTCGGACCACCAGGTACTGTAAGGCTACTTCTGGTATCTTACCAAACTAAAAGAGATACATAATATTAAAGTTGGCCAATTCGGACCACCAGGTACTGTAAGGCTACTTCTGGTATCTTACCAAACTAAAAGAGATACATAATATTAAAGTTGGCCAATTCGGACCACCAGGTACTGTAAGGCTACTTCTGGTATCTTACCAAACTAAAAGAGATACATAATATTAAAGTTGGCCAATTCGGACCACCAGGTACTGTAAGGCTACTTCTGGTATCTTACCAAACTAAAAGAGATACATAATATTAAAGTTGGCCAATTCGGACCACCAGGTACTGTAAGGCTACTTCTGGTATCTTACCAAACTAAAAGAGATACATAATATTAAAGTTGGCCAATTCGGACCACCAGGTACTGTAAGGCTACTTCTGGTATCTTACCAAACTAAAAGAGATACATAATAATAAAGTTGGCCAATTCGGACCACCAGTTACTGTATGGCTACTTCTGGTATCTTACCAAACTAAAAGAGATACATAATATTAAAGTTGGCCAATTCGGACCACCAGGTACTGTAAGGCTACTTCTGGTATCTTACCAAACTAAAAGAGATACATAATATTAAAGTTGGCCAATTCGGACCACCAGGTACTGTAAGGCTACTTCTGGTATCTTACCAAACTAAAAGAGATACATAATATTAAAGTTGACAAATTCGGACCGCCAGGTACTGTAAGGCTACTTCTGGTATCTTACCAAACTAAAAGAGATACATAATATTAAAGTTGGCCAATTCGGACCACCAGGTACTGTAAGGCTACTCCTGGTATCTTACCAAACTAAAAGAGATACATAATATTAAAGTTGTCCAATTCGGACCACCAGGTACTGTAAGGCTACTTCTGGTATCTTACCAAACTAAAAGAGATACATAATATTAAAGTTGGCCAATTCGGACCACCAGATACTGTAAGGCTACTTCTGGTATCTTACCAAACTAAAAGAGATACATAATATTAAAGTTGGCCAATTCGGACCACCAGTTACTGTAAGGCTACTTCTGGTATCTTACCAAACAAAAAGAGATACATAATATTAAAGTTGGCCAATTCGGACCACCAGTTACTGTAAGGCTACTTCTGGTATCTTACCAAACAAAAAGAGATACATAATATTAAAGTTTGCCAATTCGGACCACCAGGTACTGTAAGGCTACTTCTGGTATCTTACCAAACTAAAAGAGATACATAATATTAAAGTTGGCCAATTCGGACCACCAGGTACTGTAAGGCTACTTCTGGTATCTTACCAAACTAAAAGAGATACATAATATTAAAGTTGGCCAATTCGGACCACCAGGTACTGTAAGGCTACTTCTGGTATCTTACCAAACAAAAAGTGATACATAATATTAAAGTTGCCCAATTCGGACCACCAGGTACTGTAAGGCTACTTCTGGTATCTTACCAAACTAAAAGAGATACATAATATTAAAGTTGGCCAATTCGGACCACCAGGTACTGTAAGGCTACTTCTGGTATCTTACCAAACTAAAAGAGATACATAATATTAAAGTTGGCCAATTCGGACCACCAGGTACTGTAAGGCTACTTCTGGTATCTTACCAAACAAAAAGAGATACATAATATTAAAGTTGGCCAATTCGGACCACCAGGTACTGTAAGGCTACTCCTGGTATCTTACCAAACTAAAAGAGATACATAATATTAAAGTTGGCCAATTCGGACCAC
This sequence comes from Acanthosepion esculentum, assembly GCA_964036315.1. Taxonomy (NCBI): domain Eukaryota; kingdom Metazoa; phylum Mollusca; class Cephalopoda; order Sepiida; family Sepiidae; genus Acanthosepion; species Acanthosepion esculentum. The sequence continues at coordinate 13,438,966 of OZ038516.1, read as the reverse complement.
CAGGTACTGTAAGGCTACTTCTGGTATCTTACCAAACTAAAAGAGATACATAATATTAAAGTTGGCCAATTCGGACCACCAGGTACTGTAAGGCTACTTCTGGTATCTTACCAAACTAAAAGAGATACATAATATTAAAGTTGACAAATTCGGACCTCCAGGTACTGTAAGGCTACTTCTGGTATCTTACCAAACTAAAAGAGATACATAATATTAAAGTTGGCCAATTCGGACCACCAGGTACTGTAAGGCTACTTCTGGTATCTTACCAAACTAAACGAGATACATAATATTAAAGTTGACAAATTCGGACCACCAGGTACTCTAAGGCTACTTCTGGTATCTTACCAAACTAAAAGAGATACATAATATTAAAGTTGGCCAATTCGGACCACCAGGTACTGTAAGGCTACTTCTGGTATCTTACCAAACTAAAAGAGATACATAATATTAAAGTTGACAAATTCGGACCACCAGTTACTGTAAGGCTACTTCTGGTATCTTACCAAACTAAAAGAGATACATAATATTAAAGTTGGCCAATTCGGACCACCAGGTACTGTAAGGCTACTTCTGGTATCTTACCAAACTAAAAGAGATACATAATATTAAAGTTGGCCAATTTGGACCACCAAGTACTGTAAGGCTACTTCTGGTATCTTACCAAACTAAAAGAGATACATAATATTAAAGTTGGCCAATTCGGACCACCAGGTACTGTAAGGCTACTTCTGGTATCTTACCAAACTAAAAGAGATACATAATATTAAAGTTGGCCAATTCGGACCACCAGGTACTGTAAGGCTACTTCTGGTATCTTACCAAACTAAAAGAGATACATAATATTAAAGTTGACAAATTCGGACCACCAGGTACTGTAAGGCTACTTCTGGTATCTTACCAAACTAAAAGAGATACATAATATTAAAGTTGGCCAATTCGGACCACCAGGTACTGTAAGGCTACTTCTGGTATCTTACCAAACTAAAAGAGATACCTAATATTAAAGTTGACAAATTCGGACCACCAGGTACTGTAAGGCTACTTCTGGTATCTTACCAAACTAAAAGAGATACATAATATTAAAGTTGACAAATTCGGACCACCAGTTACTGTAAGGCTACTTCTGGTATCTTACCAAACTAAAAGAGATACATAATATTAAAGTTGGCCAATTCGGACCACCAGGTACTGTAAGGCTACTTCTGGTATCTTACCAAACTAAAAGAGATACATAATATTAAAGTTGGCCAATTCGGACCACCAGGTACTGTAAGGCTACTTCTGGTATCTTACCAAACTAAAAGAGATACATAATATTAAAGTTGGCCAATTCGGACCACCAGATAATGTACTCTACTTTTGCTATTTTACAAAAGTAAAAGAGATACAAAACATTAAAGTTGGCCAATTCGGACCACCAGGTACTTTACCCTTCTTGTGGCATTGTGCCAAAATAATAAAAATTCATAATATAATAAGGTGAATTTGGACCACAATATTTACTACGCTACTCGTGGAATTCCACCAAACTAAAAATATATAGAATATAAATCAAGTCAATTTGGACTACCAAATGTTTTAACCAATACATGACTTGTAGCAAACAATATTCCATACTCCATAAAGAAGCACTTTGAAGAATTTTAAAAATGTAAGTAATAAATACCATTCCTGTATTTGTCCCATTCATTGAACTCGAACCTCTTGTCCATGTACTTGACGCCGGCAGCGGCGAACAACATGCGTAGGATCTCGGCACGTCCGCGGCCATTGAAGTAGTACAGAGTGTAGTTAGGCATGGTGGTGGGCTTGGTTGGAAGATCTCAGATACTGTAGATTTAAGAACTGCGCTTACTGCCTGATCCAAAGACGCCTAGCGAATGGTGTTCCTGAAGAAAAGCCGGCAAATTTATATACTTTATCTGACTCACAGATATGATGGGTTGTCATTGGGGATATAGTGAGGGTTCGAGCCAGGCCCAAGGACGCTAATTTTATGTGTACCAACTGGCTGATTTATAATACCCATTGTACATTGTAAGCTGAAATGTTAAAGTACACGTATTCTGTGATTGCGTCGGTGTTTTATTTTTACCTTTTTTTAAAATTTTTATTTCCCCTTAATTAGGATCAATCCGAAAGTGTAAAATACTTTTCGTTCGTGTGTAATTCACCGAACACAAGACTGCAGTCTACTGTGAGTAATTGTTTACGTAATAGACCCAGTTTGTTCTGGCCTTAATTCCTTGTCGCTGGCAAACCGTTTTCGCTCATTTGCAATGCATTTCTATCGTATATTTATTTACTGTTTATTTCTCGGGAAAATGTCATTAACAAGAGAGATTTCTAGTTCGTTGATTTTGTTTACCGACATATCAACACATATATGGGTTATTTAATGCCGGAATTTTAATGTTTTGAACCCAGTTGTATGCCCTCAACTACAGATAGTGTGTTGATCACTCTATTATATTGCTTGTCCTTTTCTTTAACCCTTTCCCGCTAATTATTGTGGGTAAAACGTTTCATTTTCAAACATTTTTTTTATTTAGTTTTAATATAGTAACTAAGAAGATGAGGCAGCTGGAAGTACCTGAGCGGTGGCTAACACATCTATCAGACGTATCAGTTGACAATTGGCCTCGTTTCAAGCTCAGAAGGGCATAAAATGAATCAAAATCGGCTAAGACGCTAAGGCTCCTTGAAGTACCCTAGCAGTGACTAACACCTCTTCCAGAAGTATGAGTTGACAACTGGACTCTTTTCAAGCTCAGAAGGGCATAAAATGAATCAAGATCGGCTGAGAACAGAGACAACTTGAAATATCCGAAAGGTGGTTAACACCTTTACAAGAGGTATGAATCGGCAAGTGGAATCATTTCTTCCTCAGAAAGGCCATAATAACAATCAAGATCGACGTATACACACGTCTGTAGCTGTTTCTTTGAAAGTTATGTTTTGGACATGTTCATTCGTCTGTGTCTGAAAAAAGACACTTTCGGTAAAAACATACATACACGTCTGCGCTAGGTTCAAGGTTAAAATGTATTGCTGGTAATTTTTACTATAAAAATGTCTTTTTATACGTTCATTGTGAAGTATTTTTAAGCTCCCTATTTACCCAGAGCTGTAAAATGCTACTACCCCGAGTAAGTGCGGTCCTGGGAACAGCAGCAGTTGTGCTACGCTCCTCAAAACATCCAAACTCCCTATTAGAGTCCAAGCTGCTGGATGTAGTTTATCGTCACACACAGGACTAAAGAACATACTCAATAATAACAATAATGCCGTACACTGAAAATCCCATATTTTTCAACTAAGAGTATTTTACACACATATATAGATATATTAGGACATTTTTATGTTTATACATTCTTTTTATAGATACAAATATTTAAGTAAATGCTCTGTTTTATAATAGACACTATTAAACGACATTTACTGGCCTGAATATCCGAGTCATTTTCATAGAAAATGTTCGTCCTCCGACAGGAATCGAACCTGTATCCTATACGGAACCGTCATATAGCATGACGCGCCTTAATCGTTTCAGCAACAGAAGAACGTTGATTTTACTGTCTTTAAACTTTAATCTTCCATGAATCTCTCACGTACATTCATATCTGTGACGTCATATATATATATATATATATATATATATATATATATATATATATATATATATATATATATATATATATATATATATATATATATATATATATATATATATATATATATATATATATATATATATATATATATATATATATATATTCAAATCAAGGCAATGAAGCCACTTGGATGCAAGGCGTTACAGGGTGTTACAGAATATGAGAAAAAACTATTATTAAAACGAGAGGGCAATAAAGAACAAGAATTCAGAAAATATAAAATTAAATAAGTGGGGGGACATAAAAGAAAAACGTATTTTACCAATATTTTACAGAAAGAAACGTATCTGAAATTATTTAATTCATATGTGAATAGGTTGTTAAAATATTATTTTATCGTTGCAAGAATTTAAAAATCGATTTTTGTCATCACAAAAAGTCGCTAAAGTGTCCTATACTAAATTATAGTCATTAGCTGACGAAAAAAACAAAACAGAATTGAACCAAAATTTTGAAGTTTCTGAAAAGGATCCTTTCGTCGTTTTACTTAGTAATATCAGAAAGATTGTGGTTTTATTAAGTTTTGGTACGTTTTTCATCATGGAGGCCCATTTTTAGCGCCTATTTGTAGGTACCTAAATATTATATCATTATTATATTTGCTGTCTTCTTACATTGAGCTCTATTTGGATTTATATCCTTCATGGAATTATCCCTACTAATTATCAAATAATATATATATATATATATATATATATATATATATATATATATATATATATATATATATATATATATATATATGTACAAGTATAGGATTGGTATATACGGAATAAAATCCAATAACCAACAATTATTATTCTTAAAAGAGTGCTCAATACAGAGTAGAGCAGATATAATAATTTATTTAAATATTATAACATAAATATTATAACATAAATATGTTATAAAATCACAACAAATGTGGATGTATGTGTTTATCGATGTCTATGTGTAAGGAAAGTGCATGTACGTTTGGTTGTGTGTGTGTGTGTGTGTGTGCGTGTTGTTCGTTTTTTTTTTTTTTTATCAAGGGTCGTGTCTCGTCACCGTTTTTTGTGTGTATATATCTCTAAATATGTCTGGGCGCTTATGTATTATAACCTGAGTGTGTTTGGATTGTTTTACGTTAGAGGTGAACATAGTTGAATCAAAATGTATACATTTTTGTCTGGAGATATCAACATCTTTTTTAACGTAATTTTAATGAAAAAATAAATTAAGTAGCATATGTATTTTTTATTTTCTCCTCAGTAATTCTATAATTTTAAACTTAATAGAGATTAGATTTAGATTTCTAAATGGGTAATTTTTTACTTTTACTTTTAATTTCAAATTTTATCATATAATTTAATACTTATTAGTTAGGACATATTCTATTTTACTAGAACCCCAACTTTAAAGCTTTTAATATCTATGATAACCTTGCTTCGTTGTCAAATTTTTTGAATTCTCATATACTTGTATTTTGATTGGTCATTCTAGCTTATGTAACAGCATTTACCCCTAGCGAAGGATCGTTAATTAATTTGAAACTTTTAAAACCATTTATTCTACATTCAACATCATCACTTGATAAGACAGCAGAAGTGTTGAAACAAAATGGCTATTTTTGTAATGATTTTATAACATATTTGTGTTATAATATTTAAATATATATATGTATATATATATATATATATATATATATATATATATATATATATATATATATATATATTGTGTGTATTTAGGCAGCAATTCATCATTAATGCATGTTTCATTAAATAATATAGACAAGTTTTGTCTATTTATTTTAAGTAAGTTTCTTTCATATTGTCTGGTAAGCTTAATCACATCGTTAAAAGACGGAAGGAAATCACCATATTGATACATGTTTAAATCCAATCTTAATATGAAAATAATAAACAAAAATTAAAAATCCTTGAAGCTATATACATAAAACAGTTGAAACCTAACCTGAACAAAATAAACAATGAAATCTCCACAAATATTCTTAAATGCCTATAATTGGTAACAGAATCCACTGGTTTTTACCAACGGCTTCTGATACTTAATACTTCTTGTTTTCACTCTCGCGTGGTCATGTGACGTCACGAATGCGACGCGATTTTCGTTTCCGCGTCTCGTATACACGAGTTTGTCGTTGCTTTGAAATTTTTCATGCGGCAAGGGCGGAATATCATGTTTTTTTCGTCCGTGTTGTTTGATATATTGAAATTGTCATCTTTGATAATGTCTTATGTAAGCCGAAAGCTTATATTGGATTTAAATATATATCAATATGGTGTTTTCCTTTCGTCTTTCAACGATAATGTGATTAAGCATATCAGACAATATGAAAGGAACTTACTTAAAATAAATAGACATAACTTGAAACATGCATTAATATATATATATATATATATATATATATATATATATATATATAGACAAGTTTTCTCTCTCTCTCTCTCTCTCTCTATCTCTGTATTTGCCAACCTATGTAGTCTGTGTGTGTTTTTTTTCTGTCTGTTTGACTAATCTGACGTATTTATTTGCATTCTAATTTTTCTAACCTAATTTGTAACCCCTGTATGTTCGTTTAGTTGGAAACCCCTCTTCACCGCCCCCCCCAAATGTCTTAGACAGCAGGCGAACGTAGGTCGTCAGTATTCTTATGTTCTTTTTGGTCGAATATCTTGCTATATAAAATTCCAGCGTGGAATTGTTTAGCCGTATCTTTCTTCCCACTGTTTTTAATTTTATTGAAAGCAACTCCCCCAAGCCCATTGTTGGTGGTGGGGAGGAATGCCCGTTGCCCCCCCCCCCCAGCTCTGCGTTCATTGAAACAAGAAACTTGGTGATAAAGGAAGCCGGAACTTTCACTAGTATCCATGAGAATGAACGCGGACGAACATAAACACTTGCTGCCATAAGTGAGTTGGCTCTTATGCCATATCCACAAAGCTGGATAACCATATATTTTTTTTAATTTCTTTTTTAGAATAGGACAAGTGGGATATACTTTTGTGTTCATATCTATCTGAGTGGGATATCCAGTAACAAAAATGATGGATACTAAAAGAAAAAGAATCTAAATGAAATCGAGTAAATAACAAATTTAGAATTCCCAGCATCCTTCGTTCGTGTGGATCTGAATTGGCATCAACATAACATAATTAAATCCGTTGAAGTCCTAAAGTCACTCGAAATCTTTTTCCAATTTGTCGTACACGTTTCCCTAGTATGTATGTGTATAGGTTTGAATCTCATCTCGATATCAAAGTATGAGGATTTGACAACCTCATTCAGTTTTTATGTTTGTGTCGTATGTGACACTTCAGTCCTGCTCGTGACCTGCAAAGAAGTCCACATTTTGTGCAAAAGCGAAGATCTCGGGACATAACAACAGAAATACTTGCTGATGCTTTTCGCCATGTTGTATTCTCTCTTAGCCGATCAATACGACTGATTTCAAAATGTCTGATACAGACCCGGCAAAAATATCTCCAATAATTTCTATCACTGTCAAGCTGGCTATACATGAGAATATGTACCGTATATACTCGTGTAACACGTGAACCTTCAATTTTCACTCATGAAAAATGATTTTATCATGTATCTCGTGTGTATCATTCGGGTTTCTTTTTAGGAAGACCAAATTACAATAGACTAACCTCTTTTCCTATATCTCTTCATCCCATCTTCTAGTTAAATAAATTAAAAATGATTTTATTATGTATCTCGTGTATTATGCGAGTTCCTATTTTGAGAGACCAAATTACAATAGACTAACCTCTTTTCCTCTATCTCTTTATCCCATCTTCTAGTTAAATAAGTTAAAAATGATTTTATCATGTATCTCGTGTATTATGCGAGTTCCTTTTTCGAGAGACCAAATTACAATAGACTAACCTCTTTTTCTTTATCTCTTTATCCCATCTTCTAGTTAAATAAGTTAAAAAAGTAAAAGAGAATGATAAAATTGTCGTTAGTAACGCTATACTCGTTGCGTAAACACGTACAGCCATAAACAACCGAACAAGAAACAGCTAGACATCTTAGAAACAATGGAAAAGATGCATATTCGCCATGTTTGTATTTTATAATACAATACTAATATGGGAATATTACATGTATTATTATTGGATACAATTAAGTAAATCATCAGTTTTTTCAAAGCCATGTTTATTTTAACCTCATTCTGTTTTTATGTTTGTATCGTATGTGACACTTCAGTCCTGCTAGTGACCTGCAAAGAAGTCCACATGTTGTGCAAAAGCAAGGATCTCGGGACATAGCAACAGAAATATTTGCTGATGCTTTTCGCCATGTTGTATTCTCTCTTAGCCGGTCAATACGATTGATTTCGAAATTTATGATACAGACCCGGCACAAACATCTCCAATAATTTCTATGCAGGGAATTCGTTCGAAGATAGTATGAGGCATATTTAAGAGAGTTACTCTTTATCTTGTCTTTATACCTGAGCCACGGACGTCCAACAGTCCTTTGTTCACTGTCAAGCTGGCTATACATGAGGATATATACCGTATGTACTCGTGTAACACGTGCACTCCCAATTTTCTCTTATGAAAAAAAAATATTATCATGTATCTCGTGTGTATCATTCGGGTTCCTATTTTGAGAGACCAAATTACAATAGACTAACCTCTTTTGCTCTATCTCTTTATCCCATCTTCCAGTTAAATAAGTTAAAAAAAAGTAAAAGAGAAAGATAAAAGTATCGTTAGTAACGCTATACTCGTTGCGTAAATACGTACAGCCATAAACAACCGAACGAGAAACAGCTCGACATCTTAGAAACGTATTGCTTGCTGTAGAGTGTTATTAACTTTATAGTTGCATATAACCTTTTCTTGTGTGTAAATAATGAAAGATGCTGTAGCAGTGGAAGACAGAAAAGAAGAATGATTAACAGAGAGAAAATAAAAATATTTACCGTATATACTCATGTAACACATGACCCCTAAATGCTCACTTATAAGAGTGATTTCATCATGTATTTCGTGTATGATGCGAGTTACTTTTTTTGAGAGACCAAATTACATTAGACTAACCTCTTTTCCTCTCTTTATCTCATCTTCTAGTAAAATAAGTTAAAAGAATAAAAGAGACTGATAAATGTATCGTTAGTAAACATATACTTGCTGCGTAAACGCGTAAAGCAATAAAAATCCGAACGAGAAACCACTAAACATCTTATAAACGTAAACAATGGAAAAGATGCATATTCGCCATGTTTGTATTTTATAATAAGATATTAATATGTGAATATTACATGCATTATTATTGGGTACAGTAAGTAAAACATCAGTTTTGTCAAATAATGATTATCTTAAATGCAGCTGTAACTTTGACTACAGTAAATGCATATATACTTTGCTTAACGGCGTAGCTATGGTCAGCAGTACGTACGCTTCTTTTATATTTCGTGTTTGATGTAACCTCTTTCAAATTAGCTTCAAAATGAGGTCATCAAAATTCGACTTATACGCCAGTATATACGGTATATATAACAAAACAAACTATAAAAATATTTTTTGAAAGTTACTTAAATCCTGTCTAGATTATAGAAATGGTTAGCATATACAGTGGCCAGGAAATTGAGGATGAGTTCAATACTAAACAACAATATAAAACTGATCCCTCACTTTCTATCATCCTATGATTTGGTTACCTATGAGAATGTCTTAGCATTTCATCGATGAATCTACTATCGCCAAGAATAGGGGGATGTGATTCCTATTAAAGAACAATAAAAAACTGATCCCCAACTTTTTTACCATCCTTTTCTTTGAATATCTATAATGATTTTTTTTAGTTACCTTATATACTCGCGTATCATGCAACTTTGAAGACCTAATTTTGAAGTTTATTTGACTACAGTAAATGGATATATACTTTGGTCAATGGTATATCCAGGGCCAGCAGTACATACGCTAATTTTATATCTCGTGTATGATGTGACCCCCTTAAAATTAGCTTCAAAATGAGGTCTTCAAAAGTCGCATGATACGCGAGTATATACGGTATATGTAATAAATCCAGGAGAATTTATTTGTGAATTTCATTGACACTATCGGGTTTGCAATCTATTCTGTGTACAAACACACCCTGTCTGAATTTATTAGGCAAATCAGATAAACTTCAATAATTCAAATTTGGTTTGAATAAATTGTCAAATTTTAAACAATTTAAATGTCGAAGTAAAAAGTCTGAGTTATAATTTTAGGTAGTATCAATATGTTTTATTGAAGTTATTTTATGTATTCCTTAAAAACTGCCGTCTGAAGTTACAAAACCAAATAAACACATTTTACTTTAATGAAAACATAATAAAATCATGAAAAATCATCATTATTTGTAATAAAACAAATAACAAACACATATAAGTCTTCGAATCCTTTACATTTTAATATAGTGACCCTTCTTCTCAATAACACCCACCAATCTATTATCTGTTGATTCCGTTTTTTTTACTTCACCTTGTTTCCATTTTTTGATTTTACATTGTTTATCACATTCATATACTTTCTTCACAATTGACCATAGATTTTCGATTGGATTCAGATCAGGATTTGATGGTGACTACTCTATTATCTTTTCTACTGTAAATCTTCTGTGATCAAAGAATTCACAGATAAGCCTAGATATACGAGAAGGAGCATTGTCATGCATAAATACTGTTATGGGTCCTTACCTATAACTACAGAATGAACTCTTCCTAACACTATGTATATTACGCCTCTAAAGAGAGAGAGAGAGAGAGAGAGAGAGAGAGACGAATCGAGTCGAGCCGATAGAAGTTCAGTCCAAACCAGTCTGACAGTCATACCAACACCTTCCACATCTATTATTATTCCGTGTAATATAACTTCGTTATTTCTACTCTTGTGTTCATGTTGTTCTTCCTTGGTCCTAACCTGGACTATAACAAATACACATTTCACTTTAAAACTGCGTAACTGGGATTTGGTACCATGCAAAGAAAGTCTTGTTCATAAAATCGCAATATTTAGCACTGTTCAGTTTAATTCTTTCATCGATTTTGAATGGTCCAATAATGGTTTTGTCGACAATTCCAGCCTATATCATAACACTACCGCTTCCTTGTTGCCTTCTTTTATCCACAGGCAAGTCTGAAATGGATAAAATCCATCCTTTTTCCTATCCATCAGGTCAATAAAATGTCACTTGAGATTCGTTTGTGAAAATTACTTTAGAAAAGTCAATTTTTATGCAATTCATAGACCAAGTTTAAAGTTTTAAATTTGTTTCGTTAGTGAGAAGGATGACTTAGGAGATTTTTTGCAGAAACCCAAATCACAAAGTATTCTACACCTTTTGTCCTTGACTTCTTCAGTTCTTCAAAGATCTGAGCGTTTGGTCAAAAGTAATTGTTTCGGTATAACTCTCTTGAGTTTACTTTCATCTCGAGGGAGCAAGTTCTTAAAGCCCTTTCCTTTGATTCGAGTTCTCAACTTATTTTTTCAGCAGCCATCTTTATCATTCGATGATCCCTATAAAGCTTTGATATCTTCTAAGTAGACATTCACTCATTGAATAACTTTGTTATTTTCTGTTTTTCATCAGTTGTTAAATCCTTCCCATTATCCATATTTTAACATATAGACAAAAAGACAAAAATAGTTTTCATTAGATTTCACAGGTCTTAAGCTAATATGTATTTAATCTGCATATTAACTTCAGTCAGTTCATCTTTGTAAAATCCAAATAGATCAAAAACTAACCAATAAAAATGGTAGAAAATTTAGTTAAATATTTAACTAAAGGTGGAAACAGACGAGATTAAATTTGAAAAATATTGGTTCAGAACTTTTTGAGTTATTAAAGTTTATTTGATTTGCATAATAATTTCAGACAGGGTGTAGAATTCGTCATCTTAAAATGGCCTTTCAAGCATCTTTTTCGCCTGTGAGGAAATTGTCTATATTTCTGAGATGAGGTATTATGTACAGTATTTACATTATTCGGACTATTGTCCTCATCTTTGTCGCCATATTTGTCACAACGTTTCGGCCGTTGTACGCTCCGGCCTTCTTCAGGTGGTTGGAATTTCGAACCGAACCCTTTATTTCGATCACTGGGGTAGACTGTTCTAGTTCCACGAGCCATGTTTGATGGATGTCAGTTATCAGTTATCTCCTGCTAATTTTCCCTCTGAAAGTTCTCCACTGCCTTAACCGGGAATTGAACTCACACTCTTTGGGTCTGTCACTGGATCTAACCAATGCCTTTATCCACTGTGCCATGTGTCCTTGAGGCAGTGGAGAACTTTCAGAGGGAAAATTAGCAGGAGATAACTGATAACTGACATCCATCAAACATGGCTCGTGGAACTAGAACAGTCTACCCCAGTGATCGAAATAAAGGGTTCGGTTCGAAATTCCAACCACCTGAAGAAGGCCGGAGCGTATAACGGCCGAAACGTTGTGACAAATATGGCGACAAAGATGAGGACAATAGTCCGACTAATGTAAATACTGTGAGGAAATTATTCTGCATTCACTGCCATATAAAAGATTAGATATTAAATAACAGTTTAACACTTTGTCCTATGATATTTTTTCTGTCTGTTAATATCTGGCTTCTTTCCTGAAAGATATAATTAGCAATTCTGCTGAGCCTTTGAATTTCAGGTAATGTTTTCTAATGGTTAAGCAACCCTTAGCTCCTATTCCCTTTCACTGATGCTCCCTTTGTGTAATCTTGCTAATAAGGAGCGTGAAATCACCTCGTAATTGCTGGTGTTCCCAGGTATTTTCTAGGGTTTTCAAAGATCTGACCGCTGGTCAAAAGTAGTTGTTTCGGTATAACATGCTTTAGCTTACGCTGATTCTTAAAGTCTTTTCCTTTGTTTCGAATTCTCAACTTATACTTTCAGCAGCCATGTTTATCGTTCGATGTTCTCCGCAAAGCTCTTCTGACAGCTCCAATATGGACATTCTCTCATTCAATAACATTGTTATTTTCTTTTTTCACCATTTGTAAAATCTTTTCCTTTACCCATGTTTCAACATATATTATTGAAATAAAATAGGTTTTTATTAAATTTCAGGGGTCTGAAGCTAATATTAGTTTAATCTGCATCCTACTTCAGTCATTCCATTTTCGTAAATTCCAAATAGATAAAAAAGCTAACCAATAAAAATGGTAGAAAATCTGTATTTACTCAACACCCCACGAGGTCAGGTTATGACAGAAGGTCTGTTTAATGTGGGGAGCCCGAGCGCGTACACCCGGGCAAGGAATAAAAATTCTCCGAGTCCCCGCAACCATCGATTGCGCTGGCCTCGGTGCGTGCGCCGATCCATCTCTCTAATGCAACGAGAAGGCGCGGTCACGGGGAGCTGTTCCCCAGGACCGGCACCTTTCAGTATAATTTTCCTCAGTTGCGAATCCGTCCTTTGATGGAGTCGCCCCTGAGCGCACTCTGCCCAAAGACAGAGACGCTACTGAAAGATGATAAGTAGACGTGTACCTACTCAAAAAGAATAATTTATACACAAACACACACACAAAAAAATTCCAAATAGATAAAAAAGATAACCAATAAAAATGGTAGAAAATTTGTATTTACTCAACACCCCACGAGGTCAGGTTATGACAGAAGGTCGGTTTAATGTGGGGAGCCCGAGCGCGTACACCCGGGCAAGGAATAAAAATTCTCCGAGTCCCCGCAACCATCGGTTGCGCTGGCCTCGGTGCGTGCGCCGATCCATCTCTCTAATGCAACGAGAAGGCGCGGTCACGGGGAGCTGTTCCCCAGGACCGGCACCTTTCAGTATAATTTTCCTCAGTTGCGAATCCGTCCTTTGATGGAGTCGCCCCTGAGCGCACTCTGCCCAAAGACAGAGACGCTACTGAGAGATGATAAGTAGACGTGTACCTACTCAAAAAGAATAATTTATACACAAACACACACACAAAAAAAAAATGGTAGAAAATTTAGTTACATATTTTATTAAGGGTGGCAATAGACGAGTTTAATTTTGACAAATATTGGATCAGAATTTTTTGAGTTATTGACGTTTCTTTGATTTGCATAATAACTTCAGACGGGCTGTAGACAGCAATGTTCCCTCATGTCGTTAGTAAAACATTCAACTAAATAATATCAAATTACGATCAACACGTGTTTTCTTTTGCAGGTTGGTCCTGTGCACAGTGAAGTAGCAACAGAGAATATCAATAGTTGTTGTCTAAGCGGCTTTGACTTAACAAGAGTTACACATTTACGTTGGCTGCAAATTACAGGGATTCGATTTTACACCTCATCTCGGCGCAAATCTTAATCACTATTTCATGTTTGGTATCGGCGAGGTGCTTATTACATACCGAAACTCTTTCGTATGAAAATATCCCGTACTTATTCAGTGTCCTTGAACGTTCGTACTAATTCACCATCTAACAGAATTCTTTATCTACCGCCCCTAGCCGTGAGTCAGAAATTAGGGTATAAAATTAAAAAAAAAAAAATGATCTGTTTCTCGATTTTCCAGTGCCAAAAAAAATATAACCTCCAATGCCTGCGATCAATCAATCGATCGATTTATGCTTTTAGCTGACGGTGTAAAATATACTCTTGTTTAGCATTGTTTCAATGTCTGCAACCGGGCCGGGCTGGGCCACGCTGGGCCGGGCTGGGCCGGGCTGGGCCGGGCTGGGCCGGGCTGTGCCGAGCCATGTTGTGCCGGGCCAAGAATGATGCTCATCGTTACGGGCTTAAAATTCATGGACTGCTTTCTATCGACTTCAGCAAGGGGTAAGCATTTACTTGTTCGCGATAATCATATTTTCAAATATGGTTCTTCGGTGGAGGGGGTAAGGGACAGCGACACTGAAAAAAAAGAAATCGGAGGGCCCAGTTCGAATTCTGATCGAGTTCGTTACATACCACTAAGAATGTATGAATCTATTTCATTTCCCCAGCTATGGATCAAATAGTAGAAGGAAAAAAATCAATGTTATTCTCAAAAAATTGTTAAATCATTCAAAAAGATAAATAAAATGAATCGTTCATACAATCTAAAATGTGTTAAATAACCTAGAAAGGGTTGATAAGCCGTAAAATATTTATTTGTTTTTTACGGCTTATTAACCTTTTGCATGTTATTTAAAGCTGGAAAATATTTTTGGATTGCAATAATTTGTTGGAGACAATAATGATTTTCTGACACAGGTTCTTTTGGCGGATGGGCATTTGGGATGGAGACATTTGGCCGAATGGACATTTGACCGAACGGACATTTGATCGAACGGACATTTGGCCGAACGGACATTTGACCGAGTGATATTTGGCCGAACGTACATTTGGCCGAAAGATATTTGGCCGAACGGACATTTGGCCGAACGGACATTTGACCGAGGGACATTTGGCCGAACGGACATTTGGCCGAACGGACATTTGGCCGAACGGATATTTGACCGAATTATATTTGACCGAACGTACATTTGGCCTAAAGATATTTGTCCGAACGGATATTTGGCCGAACAGACATTTGGCCGAGAGACATTTGGCCGAACGGACATTTGACCGAATGATATTTGGCCGAACGTACATTTGGCCTAAAGATATTTGGCCGAACGGACATTTGGCTCACGGACATTTGGCCGAGAGACATTTGGCCGAACGGACATTTTGCCGAAAGATATTTGGCCGAAGGATAATTTCACCGAAAAAGTACGAGTAAAAACAGTAACAAGGAACACTTTAATTATTTTAATTAGGAGTATTATAAGGTAGAATAGGACTAATAATTACCACCGTATTTCAAGTGATTAAATTACTAAATCAAAATTGAAAGTTAAAAGTTTTCTTATTTCAATATTTGTTTATTGAAATTAGTATTTATAACGGTATTATTTTTACTCATTACGTTTTTCGTAAAGATTATTGTTTTAAAAGCGATTATTATAAATGTAATACAACCTAAACATATGATGAAAGTGAATTTATACATGTATAATTCATCTACCTTCACTCTTCGGCAATGTTCATTGTTTTAAAAAGCGAGGATTAGAATTGGAATAAAACCTAAACATATGATGAAAGTGAATTTATACATGTATAATTCATCTGCCTTCACTCTTCGGCAATGTTCATTGTTTTAAAAAGCGATGATTAGAATTGGAATAAAACCTAAACATATGATGAAAGTGAATTTATACATGTATAATTCATCTACCCTCACTCTTCGACAATGTTCATTGTTTTAAAAAGCGATGATTAGAATTGGAATAAAACCTAAACATATGATGAAAGGGAATTTATACATGTATAATTCATCTCCCTTCACTCTCCGGCAATGTTCATTGTTTTAAAAAGCGATGATTAGAATTGGAATAAAACCTAAACATATGATGAAAGTGAATTTATACATGTATAATTCATCTCCCTTCACTCTTCGGCAATGTTCATTGTTTTAAAAAGCGATGATTAGAATTGAAATAAAACCTAAACATATGATGAAAGTGAATTTATACATGTATAATTCATCTACCCTCACTCTTCGACAATGTTCATTGTTTTAAAAAGCGATGATTAGAATTGGAATAAAACCTAAACATATGATGAAAGTGAATTTATACATGTATAATTCATCTCCCTTCACTCTTCAACAATGTTCATTGTTTTAAAAAGCGATGATTAGAATTGGAATAAAACCTAAACATATGATGAAAGTGAATTTATACATGTATAATTCATCTCCCTTCACTCTTCGGCAATGTTCATTGTTTTAAAATGCGATGATTACAATTGGAATAAAACCTAAACAAATGATGAAAGTGAATTTATACATGTATAATTCATCTCCCTTCACTCTTCGGCAATGTTCATTGTTTTAAAATGCGATGATTAGAATTGGAATAAAACCTAAACAAATGATGAAAGTGAATTTATACATGTATAATTCATCTCCCTTCACTCTTCGGCAATGTTCATTGTTTTAAAATGCGATGATTAGAATTGGAATAAAACCTAAACATATGATGAAAGTGAATTTATACATGTATAATTCATCTACCTTCACTCTTCGGCAATGTTCATTGTTTTAAAAAGCGAGGATTAGAATTGGAATAAAACCTAAACATATGATGAAAGTGAATTTATACATGTATAATTCATCTACCCTCACTCTTCGACAATGTTCATTGTTTTAAAAAGCGATGATTAGAATTGGAATAAAACCTAAACATATGATGAAAGTGAATTTATACATGTATAATTCATCTCCCTTCACTCTTCAACAATGTTCATTGTTTTAAAAAGCGATGATTAGAATTGGAATAAAACCTAAACATATGATGAAAGTGAATTTATACATGTATAATTCATCTCCCTTCACTCTTCGGCAATGTTCATTGTTTTAAAATGCGATGATTAGAATTGGAATAAAACCTAAACAAATGATGAAAGTGAATTTATACATGTATAATTCATCTCCCTTCACTCTTCGGCAATGTTCATTGTTTTAAAATGCGATGATTAGAATTGGAATAAAACCTAAACAAATGATGAAAGTGAATTTATACATGTATAATTCATCTCCCTTCACTCTTCGGCAATGTTCATTGTTTTAAAATGCGATGATTAGAATTGGAATAAAACCTAAACATATGATGAAAGTGAATTTATACATGTATAATTCATCTACCTTCACTCTTCGGCAATGTTCATTGTTTTAAAAAGCGAGGATTAGAATTGGAATAAAACCTAAACATATGATGAAAGTGAATTTATACATGTATAATTCATCTACCTTCACTCTTCGGCAATGTTCATTGTTTTAAAAAGCGATGATTAGAATTGGAATAAAACCTAACATTTGATGAAAGTGAATTTATACATGTATAATTCATCTGCCTTCACTCTTCGGCAATGTTCATTGTTTTAAAAAGCGATGATTAGAATTGGAATAAAACCTAAACATATGATGAAAGTGAATTTATACATGTATAATTCATCTACCTTCACTCTTCGGCAATGTTCATTGTTTTAAAAAGCGATGATTAGAATTGGAATAAAACCTAAACATATGATGAAAGTGAATTTATACATGTATAATTCATCTACCTTCACTCTTCGGCAATGTTCATTGTTTTAAAAAGCGATGATTAGAATTGGAATAAAACCTAAACATATGATGAAAGTGAATTTATACATGTATAATTCATCTACCTTCACTCTTCGGCAATGTTCATTGTTTTAAAAAGCGATGATTAGAATTGGAATAAAACCTAAACATATGATGAAAGTGAATTTATACATGTATAATTCATCTGCCTTCACTCTTCGGCAATGTTCATTGTTTTAAAAAGCGATGATTAGAATTGGAATAAAACCTAAACATATGATGAAAGTGAATTTATACATGTATAATTCATCTCCCTTCACTCTTCGGCAATGTTCATTGTTTTAAAAAGCGATGATTAGAATTGGAATAAAACCTAAACATATGATGAAAGGGAATTTATACATGTATAATTCATCTCCCTTCACTCTCCGGCAATGTTCATTGTTTTAAAAAGCGATGATTAGAATTGAAATAAAACCTAAACATATGATGAAAGTGAATTTATACATGTATAATTCATCTCCCTTCACTCTTCGGCAATGTTCATTGTTTTAAAATGCGATGATTAGAATTGGAATAAAACCTAAACATATGATGAAAGTGAATTTATACATGTATAATTCATCTACCTTCACTCTTCGGCAATGTTCATTGTTTTAAAATGCGATGATTAGAATTGAAATAAAACCTAAACATATGATGAAAGTGAATTTATACATGTATAATTCATCTACCCTCACTCTTCGACAATGTTCATTGTTTTAAAAAGCGATGATTAGAATTGGAATAAAACCTAAACATATGATGAAAGTGAATTTATACATGTATAATTCATCTCCCTTCACTCTTCAACAATGTTCATTGTTTTAAAAAGCGATGATTAGAATTGGAATAAAACCTAAACATATGATGAAAGTGAATTTATACATGTATAATTCATCTCCCTTCACTCTTCGGCAATGTTCATTGTTTTAAAATGCGATGATTAGAATTGGAATAAAACCTAAACAAATGATGAAAGTGAATTTATACATGTATAATTCATCTCCCTTCACTCTTCGGCAATGTTCATTGTTTTAAAATGCGATGATTAGAATTGGAATAAAACCTAAACATATGATGAAAGTGAATTTATACATGTATAATTCATCTCCCTTCACTCTTCGGCAATGTTCATTGTTTTAAAAAGCGATGATTAGAATTGGAATAAAACCTAAACAAATGATGAAAGTGAATTTATACATGTATAATTCATCTCCCTTCACTCTTCGGCAATGTTCATTGTTTTAAAAAGCGATGATTAGAATTGGAATAAAACCTAAACATATTATGAAAGTGAATTTATACATGTATAATTCATCTACCTTCACTCTTCGGCAATGTTCATTGTTTTAAAAAGCGATGATTAGAATTCGAATAAAACCTAAACATATGATGAAAGTGAATTTATACATGTATAATTCATCTACATTCACTCTTCGGCAATGTTCATTGTTTTAAAAAGCGATGATTAGAATTGGAATAAAACCTAAACATATGATGAAAGGGAATTTATACATGTATAATTCATCTCCCTTCACTCTCCGGCAATGTTCATTGTTTTAAAAAGCGATGATTAGAATTGGAATAAAACCTAAACATATGATGAAAGTGAATTTATACATGTATAATTCATCTCCCTTCACTCTTCGGCAATGTTCATTGTTTTAAAAAGCGATGATTAGAATTGAAATAAAACCTAAACATATGATGAAAGTGAATTTATACATGTATAATTCATCTACCCTCACTCTTCGACAATGTTCATTGTTTTAAAAAGCGATGATTAGAATTGGAATAAAACCTAAACATATGATGAAAGTGAATTTATACATGTATAATTCATCTACCTTCACTCTCCGGCAATGTTTATTGTTTTAAAAAGCGATGATTAGAATTGGAATAAAACCTAAACATATGATGAAAGTGAATTTATACATGTATAATTCATCTACCTTCACTCTTCGGCAATGTTCATTGTTTTAAAAAGCGATGATTAGAATTGGAATAAAACCTAAACATATGATGAAAGTGAATTTATACATGTATAATTCATCTACCTTCACTCTTCGGCAATGTTTATTGTTTTAAAAAGCGATGATTAGAATTGGAATAAAACCTAAACATATGATGAAAGTGAATTTATACATGTATAATTCATCTACCTTCACTCTTCGGCAATGTTCATTGTTTTAAAAAGCGATGATTAGAATTGGAATAAAACCTAAAAATATGATGAAAGTGAATTTATACATGTATAATTCATCTACCTTCACTCTTCGGCAATGTTCATTGTTTTCAAAAGCGATGATTAGAATTGGAATAAAACCTAAACATATGATAAAAGTGAATTTATACATGTATAATTCATCTACCTTCACTCTTCGGCAATGTTCATTGTTTTAAAAAGCGATGATTAGAATTGGAATAAAACCTAAACATATGATAAAAGTGAATTTATACATGTATAATTCATCTACCTTCACTCTCCGGCAATGTTTATTGTTTTCAAAAGCGATGATTAGAATTGGAATAAAACCTAAACATATGATAAAAGTGAATTTATACATGTATAATTCATCTACCTTCACTCTTCGGCAATGTTCATTATTTTAAAAAGCGATGATTAGAATTGGAATAAAACCTAAACATATGATGAAAGTGAATTTATACATGTATAATTCATATCCCTTCACTCTTCGGCAATGTTCATTGTTTTAAAAAGCGATGATTAGAATTGGAATAAAACCTAAACATATGATGAAAGTGAATTTATACATGTATAATTCATATCCCTTCACTCTTCAGCAATGTTCATTGTTTTAAAAAGCGATGATTAAGAACACCGGTTTATAAATTTTACTCTTCTTTCTCATAATTTCATATATATATATATATATATATATATATATATATATATATATATATATATATATATATATATATATATATATATATATATATATATATATATGTAATTATTATTATTATTAATATTACTTGGTAAAATAAAATGAATGAGAAAGATGATACCGTCTTTCTCCATGAATTTTATAACAACACTAAGAAACTGATAGGTGAATATGAGAGGATCAAAATAAATAGACATAATATATGCAGACTGTTCAATCGAGCATACTTGAATATATGCTGCACACACACACACACACACACACACACAAACACCCACATATATATATATATATATATATATATATATATGAAGAAATATAATTTTAGGATATGCTATATTTATGGAATAAAGTGCTCAATTTCAGAGATAGAACGTATGTAAATATAAAAGTGAACATTGAAGTCAACACTCAGAGGCGACAGGCTGTTTCATGCTAAATTCAATCATCAGGCCACATGTATGGGTTTATATATTTAATTGGATTTATTATTTTCACCTGTAAAAATACTCAATCTAAATAAATAAATAAATGAAGTAAATGATAAAGAAAGTAACGTATCACAACTGCCAAAATAATCTTTTGATTAGACGACTGCAACAATCAACACACAAAGTGAACGAAAAATAGCTATAATTATCTTCACAGACAAAAAAAAATCTAAAGAAATGATATGTATACATACATATTGTGACTAAAGTAATGATTAGAATTCATCTATAATAATTACTACATTACGAAAAATAACGAAAAATATAAAATAAAAATAAAGAAAAAAAAACAACTAAAATAAACTAATCCAAATAAATAATTAAACAAAAGCCGTTAAAATAGACCACCTACAATGTAACATTGACCCGTATATATAAATAGTTGAGAAAAAAATAACACATGTGGCCTGATGATTGCATTTAGCATGAAATAGTCTGTCACCTCAAGTGTTAACTTTAATGCTCACTTATATATATATATATATATATATATATATATATATATATATATATATATATATATATATATATATATATATATATAGTTGGACTGATGTGAGTTTGTCACATCAATCCAAATTTATCACTGATATTGAGCGCTTTCCAATAAGTACAGTGCATATAAAATATATAAATAATATATTTAAAATATTGCATATATATATGTATATATATTTATATTTATATACATACACATTTTACACACACACACACATATACACATATACATATATATATATATATATATATATATATATATATATATATATATATATATATATATATAGATATATATATATAGTGACACTGCTTCAACTATAAAAGAGATGAATCATTTAGATTGATATATGTTTCTTGTTTGTTCCTTATCTTTTCATTCTCTGGAATTCACATACACAATTGACCTGCATTTGATAATTATCACACACACACACACACACACACACACACACATACATATATATACATATATATATATATATATATATATATATATATATATATATATATATATATATATATATATGTATATATATATACCTAAGTTTGGGTTGCGAATGAAGTTTGTTTTATCAACTCGTAAAGCACAAAATATTACTTATGATTTAAAAATATATATATATATATATATTTTTCTTAGCTCTGTCTAACGACATCGAGCACTGTTATGTTTTCACTTTAAAGTAAATTTAGTAAATACTTATTTGCTTACCTGTGTACGTACCCTAACGCAGGTATTGGATTGCAAATATCTAGTTATGTCATTTACTCACATAAAATTAATTGAGCACTTTGGCTGCTTGGCGTTTGTATACATTTGTAAAAACAATACACTAGATTTGGCTGGTTTGTTCATTTGAGTGAAGATGGCTCAGTGGTAGAAGCTTTGACTGGCACCAAATCGATTGGGTTTCGATCCGGGCTTGAGGCATTCGTTTGTCAAGTCTCACTGAATAGCTGTGAAACAGTACTGTTTGCGAATGATATATATATGTATGTAACATAGCGTTCAAAACATTAATTTAAAAATAGTGCTTAATACAGAAACTAGAGCAGTAAATATTTATTTATCTTATGCAGTGTGACATTAGGACATGCACATATCCACTACAAAATTGTATATTTTTGTTTCAACGTCAAAAAAGGAAAACTTTTTCTAGACGTTTCATCAGGTGGGAAAATCACGGTGTTATTTTTATAGGTGCATGTTCCAATCTAACACTGTATAACACACACACACACACACACACACACACACACACACACACACATACATATATATATATATATATATATATATATATATATATATAAAACATTAGGCAGCATGTATTTTATATACAAAGAAATAATCATGCATAGAATCAATCAGCAATATTAATGCTATTATTGGCGATATCACATCGCTAGTAGAATATAATGTACGCATTAAAATACTGTTAATCCTTAGAATGGTGTGATCCTCATTGTCAGTTGTTTCCAGTTTATATTTTTTTTTTAAATGCGAGTACTTTCGAATAATCCTTTATTCATCCTCAGGCATATTTTTTCCATTAAAATTAAAACTTGGAGATGAAATAATTGTTTGTAGACCGAAAGATGTTTTTTCTTTAAGAATGTGCTATTATTGACGGTTGTATATAATATCGGAACGTGCAAAGTCGCAACGCTAGGTTTTTCAAATTTTAAGTGAGAATTTTTTATTTGAATATATATATACAGTTCGAGGTAAAAAAAAAAAATGGACGCGCCATGGCAAGTCTATTTTTGTATTTTTACCGAGACAAGTGGGTTATTGAATTCGTTTATTAAAACAGGGTATTAATATAGGTATATATATATGTACATTATACATGTCAAAAGTGATTGAGTAACGATATCGATCCGAAATATAATACATTAAACGTTGAACGATTACGGTGAATTTGCAATTCTTCCATTGGTCAAGGTAAGTGTTCTGACCGTAACCCAATTGAAAACCTTGGGTCGATAATGGACACACGGACCCGTAATAGGAAAGTTAACACAGAAGATGAGATTTCGCGGATTAAAGAAATACTGGAAAAATCTGGCGAAGGACGTTGATTTAACTAAAGAATTTAGCATGCCACAAAGAATTAAGGACGTTATTAAAGCGAAAGGTTACCCAACAAAATACTAAATCATTTTTAATTTCAGTATCTGTCTATATTTCTGAGATGAAGTATCTGTCTATATTTCTGAGATGAAGTATTATTTACATTATTCGGACTATTGGCCTCATCTTTGTCGCCATATTTATTACAACGTTTCTGCCTTTCAGTATCTGTCTATATTTCTGAGATGAAGTATTATGTACATTATTTACATTATTCGGACTATTGTTCTCATCTTTGTCGCCATATTGATTACAACGTTTCGGCCCTTCAGTATCTGTCTATATTTCTGAGATGAAGTATTATGTACATTATTTACATTATTCGGACTATTGTCGCCATATTTATTACAACGTTTCGGCCGTTATACGCTCCGGCCTTTTTCAGGTGGTTGGAATGTCGAATTGAACACTTTATTTCGCTCACTGGGGTAGACTGTTCTAGTTCCACGTGCCATGTTTAATGGATGTCAGTTATCTGTTAATTTTCCCTCTGAAAGTTCTCCACAGCCTTAACCCGTTTATTGAACTCACACTCTTTGGGTCCTGTCACTAGCTCTAACTAACGCCTATATCCACTGTGCCATGTGCCCTTGAGGACATCTGTGTATGAATTTCTGGGTATTATAAACCTAATGTCTTCAGAAAATTTTTTTACCAGTGCTCACATCGCAATTTTTGCTTTTAGCATTGCATTTTTAACTTGTGTAATGTACATATATACACCTGTAATAATACCCTGTATTAAGAAACGAATTCTATTACTGACTTGTTTTGTTAAAAATACAAAAAGTCGACTTTCTCTGAGTACGTCGATGACTTTGCCTACAAAGATAAGTCTGGAAGCCATTATATAAAATATACGGCCCAAAATAAATAAAATCAGTTCTAAAAAGTACTAACATTTTTGTCACAGAAATGTTTTAAAATAGTTTTTATTGTAATTGTTTAGAACTATAATTAAAAACAATATTTTAAAATACGTTATTACAAGTTTCCATAGTAAATTAAGTTACCTCCCTTACATAGCAGTAGAATTTTTCAAATTTCAGGCCGTCCATACGAACACATTTTTATAACTTTCATTAAATTTTTGTCTTAGCAATCGCCTCCTGAAGATGATCTTGGATGAGACTGAAAATACTTGAGAAAATAAAAAGGAATCATAAAAATTACACTGTCTTTCACCACCAATTTTATGAGAGGATTAAAATAAAAATTAAATAGACGTAGTATGTCTAGACTGTTCCATCAAACATGCTTGAATGAAGAAATGGTGATATATATATATATATATATATATATATATATATATATATATATATATATATATATATATATATATATATGTAAGCAAATGTGTGGATGTAGATCTGACGGTATGGTGAAAATGTGGAAAAGACAAAGGAAAATCCGAATATGTGAGTTTACTGTTTTTTTTTATTTTGTTTTTGTTATTCTGTCGACGTCAGACGTTTCGGTCAAATAGACCTTCACTGGGAGAAGGTTTTCGTAGCGCCGCCCACGTGACGCCAGCGTATCAGACTCCAAGAAAGAATACTCTGACTTTAGAATTTCAGTTTTTCTGTATCTGACTAGTCCTGTATATATCGTCTCTTCATCTAACTTATATCTAATATAAATATGTCTCCATTAACCATGTCCTGAAGAAGGTCTATTTGACCGAAACGTCTGACGTCGACAGAATAACAAAAACAAAAGCAAAATAAAAAAAACAGTAAACTCACATATTCGGATTTTGCTTTGTCTTTTCCACATTTTCACCATATATATATATATATATATATATATATATATATATATATATATATATATATATCCTAGTGAGTCAGAAACTGCCTCTCTAGGTTTCACGTAAACCAAGGTAAGTAGTTTCTGACTCACTATGGATATATATATATATATATATATATATATATATATATATATAATTTAGCTCTTGAAAATAAATTTCAATTGAGCACTGTTGAGTGATATGCTAATTCTATAAACAACAGCCAGCTGCACTAATGCAAAGCTCTTCAGTAAAATGAATGGATCACTTTGGTTGATTGGCATTTGTTTACATTTGTAAAAACAATACGCTAGATTTAGTTGTGTAACTCTACCGAGTGAAGATAGCTCTGGCTGACACCAAATTAGTTGTGTTTCAATCCTGGCTTGAGGCATTCGGAAGTCTAGTCGCACTGAGGAGCTGTGATACAGCGAAACAGTACTGTCAGTGAATGACATAATATATATATATATATATATATATATATATATATATATATATATATATATCCTAGTGAGCCAGACACTACCTGCCTATGTTTCATCTAAATGGATCTTCAGGATAAGCTGAGGATTTGATTTGATTTGGTTTTAACGACGTGTAGTTTTTATGTTGAATTTAGCTTTTAGTGTTTGTTTTTACGAATAAATATATTTGTTTGGCATA
This sequence comes from Acanthosepion esculentum, assembly GCA_964036315.1. Taxonomy (NCBI): domain Eukaryota; kingdom Metazoa; phylum Mollusca; class Cephalopoda; order Sepiida; family Sepiidae; genus Acanthosepion; species Acanthosepion esculentum. The sequence goes on along the minus strand of OZ038516.1, from coordinate 13,412,667 downwards.
TCCTCTTCTGTCAGCATATCCTGGAGAACCATTTTGGTGAAACCAAGGTAGGTAGTTTCTGGCTCACTAGGATTTTTTTTTATACTTTTGCTCTACTTAATGCATTGCGCTCTTTACGTCTTTTGTATAGGCATCGCGGTGTTGAGCGAATTATTTTTCGACCTAGTCGGATGTTATTAATCTTTTCTTTTTCTTCCAATTTTTTTCCCAGGTACCAACTTGCTTAAATATATTTTTATTTACAAATTGTACCATCCGGGCTTTTTATACCAGTCCACTATAAGTATTAAAATAAATATAACACACACACACACACTTATATATACATACATACATATATATATATATATATATATATATATATATATATATATATATATATATATATATATATATGTAAATAAATGAAGAAATATAGTTTTAATGTTTGCAATATTTATGGGATAAACTGCTGAGTAGCAGAGATAGAGGGTATATAAATATAAAAGGGAACATCGAAGTCAATACTTAGAGGCGACAGGCTTTTTCAGGCTAGACGCAATCGTGGCCTATCGCCTCTGACTGTTGACTTCAATATTCACACACACACGCATATATATATATATATATATATATATATATATATAGTTAAATTCCCAGATCAATTCTGTGGACAAGACAGATTGGTATAAAATGACAATTTTCAAGGCAAAAATGAAATCGAAATGTCTCTGTTGTTATAGTTACATTAAAAATCCAAATTTAAAAAGATAGACGCTTCTGTCCAAAGCTTTTTTTCCTGGTTAATGTACATTACCTTTATAAAAAGAAAATCTCTTACTATAAAGGTAACTTACATTAACCAAAAAAGGCCTTGGACAGAAGCGTCTATCTTTTTTGATTTTTAATGTACCTTTAACAACAGAGATATTTCGATTGCATTTTTGCCTTGAAAAAGTTGGAAGACGAAACGCGTCGGCAAAATCTAAGATTTTTCAAATTGTCATTTTATACTATATATATATATATATATATATATATATATATATATATATATATATATATATATATATATATATGTATTTATATGTATTTCAGGACCAGGCCGATCCGTAAGGATGTTCTCGCCCTCATCAATTTAATTTTGTTGTATATAAATATAATTGTGGTTGCGGAGTCAGCTACATAGGGAGGACAACCCAGCGATTAGATGTGCGAGGTAAGATCAGGAATCTCACCTTCATTCCAAATGAATTAATCCAAACTACCCACGGATACTCAATTTTTGAACACCTTTTAAAAACAGTAAGTGTGCTGCTGAATTCACTGTTGACTGGTTTACTGTTTTGTCCCAGTCACACTCTTTATTCCATCTGAAAGTACTAGAATCCCCTCTCGCAAACTGTCTCTCTGATTGTTTGCGGGGGCCTTGCTAACTTTAGTCTCTAGTACGCCCCACCGCTTGTTCTTCCCTTCTCTATCCTCTGATCAATCATTCGCTAATTAGATTTATTGTATTTTACTCTTTTACACCTGATTAAAAACTTTGAAGAATGGGAACGAAACCTTTTAATTTTCCTCTTTCATTTTTCTTTACCATCAGTTTTTTTTAAAAATTATGCCAAGTAATATTCAGCTTAACAGCTATATATATATATATATATATATATATATATATATATATATATATATATATATATATATGTTGTGGGGCAGACACCTTTTACGCAAGATGGACTCGTCCAAAGTATACTTATACTGACCGAGAGAATACCTGCAGGTGGAGATACGTTGAGTCAGGGTGAGAGATACGGAGACAGTACACAGGGTGTTCACAGAGAGTTATACGAAAGTCCAGAGAGAGAGAGAGAATTACGGCTTTACTGACAGAGACTTGTACATATACTTTCTACTAACCCCCATTCCTGGACTACTAATCTTCACTTCAAGTTTGTATTCTTACGTTTAATACACTTATTTTACTATCTCAATTACTGGCGTTGTTTATTTATTTGTGCAGGATTCCATTCCCGGAATCCACGACAATATATATATACATAAGTAAATGCTCTGTTTATAATTAACAGTATTAACATTTATATTTGTATCTATAAAAAGAACGTATAATAATAAAAAAAATGTCGTAAATAATTGTCGGACTTTGTCCATTTCTTAAGGTATGACGTCATTTGTTTACATTTGGATACGCATTCAGCAGATATGAATGAATGAGAGAAAGTCACGGAGAATTGTGTTTAAAAATAGTAAAATCGACCTTGCTAATCGAACGATTCTCTGTGGCCTAATCGGTTAAGGCATGTCAGGCTATATGACAGTTCCGTATAGGATACAGGTTCCATTCCTATCGGAGGACGCATATTATCTATGAAAGTTCTCGGACATTCAGGCCGGTAAATGTTGTTAATACTGTTTATAATAAACAGAGCATTTACTTTAATATTTGTATCTATAAAAAGAATGTATAAACATAAAAATGTCTTAATATAATTTTCGGACTTTGTCCATTTCATAATATATATATATATATATATATATATATATATATATATATATATATATATGTATATGGGCCTTCTAAATGTCGGGTTTATTTGAAGATTCCTTGGATTAGGGATAAGGGCCAAAGCTTAGTTAAGCAAGTTAGTAAGTCGGTTTCTGGTGGTTTTCCTTCTGTTGCTTTGCGTTGTATTTTTCAAACTAGGTTTGCGTTTCCGTCGTTTCGCAAGGATGAATTGCCCTACATCAAATTAAGTAATTTGGTATATGAATTTAATTGCCAGTGCGCTGCTGGTTATGTGGGGCGTACAACCTTGCATTTGGAAACAAGAATTAATCAACATGTACCTTCTAAAATACGACTTGGCAAAATAGATAACATGTGTTATCTTCCCTCTACAAATATGGAATCGGCTATTGCGCAACACCTATTAGAGAATATAGCCTGTGCCAAGTCGTATACGAAAGAGTGGTTCAAAATTATTCACATGGCTGGTTCCAACAATCATTTGAAAATTTTGGAATCAATCTGTATAGGATTACGGAAAACTTCTCTTTGCTGGAAGAAGGATTTTGTGAAGTCCCTTAATTTGTTGGGGGATATTTTATTTTAACTGTCCCTCGCTCATTATTTACACGCAATTTCCCCTCCCCTCGTTATAAGTATATATACTTATACGTTATTGATTTTAGCGTTCCCTCCCTTTTTTGCTCTTCATTTTCGTTGCTGTTCTTTTAGTTTAATTTATCAATTTTTCCAACGATTTTCTCCTGATAAGATTATTACCATTAATAAATTCCTTGTTTTTAAAACAGTACATATATATATATATATATATATATATATATATATATATATATATATATATATATATATTCAGTTATATGAATATGAGATGGGACACATACATACGGGTGTAAGCATTTTAGTTCACTGTGAACAAAAATGTGTACCTGTATGTAAGTATGCCTGTGTTTATGCGAGTGTCATCCCAAACGGACACAGAAGAATATTTCCTCCTCCCATCACCAAACATAATCAAACACAACCATTTTGTCTCCTGATCGCAAAAGCGTGAACCCCAGGGTCAAAAACTCATTTCTCTACAACTGAATAAGTTAGCTCTATCATTGATATTGGGCGCCTTTCACTGCGTATATAATATATATATATATATATATATATATATATATATATATATATATATATATATATATGTGTGTGTGTGTGTGTGTGTGTGTGTGTGTGTGTGTTTATAAATGTCTGATACCACAAAACTTGAAAATACGTTATTGATTTTAGCGTGTTTTTCCCTCTTTTTATTTCTTGCTCTTCATTTTCGTTACTGTTCTTTTCGTTTAATTTATCAATTTTTTCCAACGATTTTCTCCTGATGAGATGCTGGACGAAAGGGTCTTAGGGATTATTACCATTAATAAATTCCTTTTTAAAATAGTATATATATATATATATATATATATATATATATATATATATATGAAGAAATATAGTCTTAAAATGTGCTATATTTATGGGATAAAGTGCCCAATATCAGAGATAGAGCGTGTGTAAATATAAAAGTGAACATAGAAGTCAACACAGAACACAGAAGCCAAACGTGGCCTGACGATTGCATCTAGCATGAAACAGACTGTCGCTTCTAAGTGTTGACTTGTATGTTCACTGTTATATATATATATATATATATATATATATATATATATATATATATATATAACCACATATGGGTACCCACCGAGGCGTATTAGAGCCTTTTTTCTCATACATGTACATGCATGTACACACATAGACGTGTCCATACATATTATAGAGGTTTTTTTTATATGTCTATCTGTACACACATATTCAGACATATCTCTAATTCATATACATATGCCCATGAGCGCCTCCAGATACACACGTACATACATTGATGAAAACACGCAATATACCTATTTTCATATATACACATTCGCAGGTACACACACACCCACTCACTGACATTCAAACAGACACACATACAAATACATACATACATACACACATACATACATAAAGGGTGTTTCATTAAGACGGATCAAAGTCCGCAGTAAATAAATCAGAGTTATTGGTGGATTTTTTCTTTATTTTTCTATTGGATCATGTTATTTAAGTCACTGCAATTATGTGTGAAAAATAATATCGCCCTAATGCCCACCAAATTTGAAAGAAAAACAAAATAAATATTAGACGCTTAAAATTAATTCACGTCGGTCTCAGTTATTGAAACACCATTTATTATTTAATAAAACATGCATTAATATATGTATATATGTATATATATATATATATATATATATATATGTGTGTGTGTGTGTGTGTGTGTGTGTGTGTGTGTGTGTGTGTGTGTGTGTGTGTGTGTGTGCAGGTATGCAGAAAAATAGGAAAGAACCCGTTAGGTAAATAATCCGGAGTTCTATAGTATTTTTGCTTTTATTTTTAAAAAGACAGGGCTCCATACAGAAGTAGAGCTTATATTATA
>OZ038516.1:13377649-13402649 GCA_964036315.1 Acanthosepion esculentum | reverse complement strand
CAAAGGAAATAAAAATAATAATAATAATATGTCGGGTGTAACAGCAAAAATTGTCTAAATCGTGTTACAGCATAATTGTCTATCCCACAAAATCTTTAATATCTAAAAAAAAAAACAGTGCTTAATTAATGATGAACATGTCATTTTCTGTTCATGATTGATTTCAGCCGGGTTCGTCTGTTAAGCTAGGAGAGTAATTAGGCATTCTTATTGCTCCAAGAAGAGTCCAGTAGTGTTATAAAGACCTCGGAGGATTCCAGTAAGATATCTACGCACACGCACACACACACACAACACACACACAAACACGCATATATATATATATATATATATATATATATATATATATATATATATATATATATATATATATATGTATATATGTATGTATGTATGTATACATAACACTCTAGAGCGCTTAGCCTTGGAGCGGTTAGAATGGAGATCAACGTGTTTTAGTGGACTCAGCAGTTTTCAATGTGCTTGTCTGAATCATCTTCAAGCGAGAGCAGTATCTAAAAGGTCAGCCAATCTAACAGTGATCTCATCTCACAATCCTCACTCTTGCTCCTTATGTGGCCTCCTTTGTAAATCACTAGCGGGTCATAAATGCCACTTAAGATTATCGCACAAAATTTCATAACTGAATCAACTAAGCTCCTCATACTTCGAAACCGACGGGAGGGTCCATTATATATATATATATATATATATATATATATATATATATATATATATATATATATATATATATAGTCAAACCTAATGAGCTAGACAAACCTACCAAGGTTTCACTTTGGCAGATAGTCAGGGTCAGATGGTAGGTTTGTCTGGCTCATTAGGTTTGACTAGGTCTGCTCTACGTTTGTATCGAGCTCTTTAGTTAGTTGTTTACTCGTATCGGGGTTTTTTTTCTTTGGGCCTTGAACCTGTATCTGTGCGATTATTTTCGACAGACTTTCATGTTCCTGGCTCTTTCTTTTTTAAAACCTTTTTTTCCCTTCGAGATTGATTTGGCTATTGTTAAATCAAGAATTCGAAGGTTTTTCGACACGAGTATAGTCACCTATATATATATATATATATATATATATATATATATATATATATATATATATATATATATATATATATACATATATATATATATATATGGATTCTTATTCTTTTTGTTGACGCATATCAGACAAGCTCTTAATGATTTACTCAAGTAGTAAAAACTGTTTTTTTTTCTTTGTTATCAAAGAGTCAAAACTAATTAATTGGTCGGCTGGCAAATTAACGGTTCTAAAGCATTGTCTTCAGTTACAGTGCCGACAAAAAGTATCTCACACTTTTTTTGTCGGCATTCCAACCAGAAATGATTCTAGGTGCATTTTCCCACTACCCAGTCTAAATAAACAGGTGACCTTTAATAGGTGACCTTTTCGCAGGAGATTGGCTAATCTGCGCACGGTTAGACGGGCGGCGGTTTAAACACTGACTCATAACCGTGCCTATAAAATCGGAAGGATTATCGGCAAATCGGCCAGACACGATTTTGTGTTCAAAAGTTCCGAATTCTTTCCTGGTTTGGACGATTCTCCAAGAAAACCATATCTCGTCATGCCTAACTACACTCTGTACTACTTCAATGGCCGCGGACGGGCCGAGATCCTGCGTATGATGTTCGCCGCTGCCGGCGTCAAATACATGGACAAGAGGTTCGAGTTCAACGAATGGGACAAATACAGGAAGGGTAAGTCATCGATTTTTTGTCAGTATTTTTAAAGCACACCGTATATCTTGAAGACAGTAGCATGTCCGTCAGATCTAACGAATTGGGACTGGCAACTGCTATCGAAAATAACCTCCAATCAGTGCTTAACTTTAGCAAGTAATGTCTTCTAAATTTTAATACCTCCAAAACAAAATTGCTTTCATTTAATCACCGCAGAGAACCTTTTTTGCCTGCTGTCTGCAGAGCTGATGCTAAAATTCAGGTGAGCAACGCTTCTCGACTTACTGGACTCACGCTTTCCTCTGATATGAAGAGGAACAATTATATTGAATAAATTGCTATGTCCTCCCCTAGGAAACTTACTTCACCATGTCGTGCCAGACAATTCTTAATTTCAGAATGCCTCTTGCAAATTTATAAATCTGCCATTCGTCAGTGTCTTGAATAATGCTGCCATATTTGGTCTTGGGCTCCTATTACTTAGTTCGAGTTTCTTGAGAACATTCAAAGTAGGGTCTCTAATGTCATCTCGTCATTAGTTACGTTTCCACCGACGAGACGGACGTGGCTTCCATCTGTCTTTTCTACAAATATTTTCATGGCATCTGCTCTGATGAGTTTTCGTCGTGTCGTTGCTGCCTCGACTGGATGAATTTAAGTGTGTTACTAGATTGGCAATTAGGTCTCACGGTTTTACTGTTGAACTAAGTAAATGAAACCGTCAGTTTTAATAGTTTATTTTCTCGCCTGTGGAACACGCTTCCGATTTCTTGATTCCTTGCTGCCTAAAATCATCAAAACTTCAAATGTTACGTCAGTGTCTGTCCCGTTGGCATTCGGTATGTCACATCGGTATCAAATACTCCAATTCTTCCTTTGGTCCCTAAGAAATTCTAGCTCTCCCTTTCAGAATATGAGTCTAAGTATATTGTTTTTAGCATTATCCTTTAAACTTCTTCACTGCTTGCGAACCCCATCTAGGATATTCTCAGTATCCTTCTGTAGAACCACGTTTCTATTGCCTACCGGTTTATCTTCGTCTGTTACAAGTTTGTCCAAAATTAGGAGGATTTATTTTTAGAAAAAAAAAGTCCTATTTTTTGTATCGCTTTCCAAAGTAAATCCCTTTAGGACGTTGGCTATCATGGCCCTCCACAATTTCCTATCGTTTGTATGCTCTTAGTAATATTTTTTTTGTTATCTCTCCTTAACCTTGTTCCGCTATCCATTTACTCAAGCTCATTCTTCTTCTATCTGCCATATCCCGTGAAGAGGCTTGCGATCATGGCTCTCCACAATTTCCTGTCCTTTGTAGCTTTTAATAAATTTCGTCTTTTTGTTATCTCTCCTAAACCTTGTTCCGCTATCCATTCACTCAATCTCATTCTTCTTCTTCTATGTGCCATATGCCTTGAAGAGGTTGGCGATCATGGCTCTCCACAATTTCCTGTCCTTTGTAGCTTTTAATAAATTCCGTCTTTTTGTTATCTCTACTAAACCTTGTTCCGCCATCCATTTAATCGAGCTTATGATTCTTCTTGTATGCGCCGTATCTTTTCAGGACATTGGCGAACATGACTCTCCACATTTTCCTGCCATTTCTAGCTGTTAATAATTTTTGTTTTTGTTAATTCTCCTAAACCTTCTTCCGCCATTCATTTATTTCAACTCATTCTCCTTCTTCTATGTTCCTTTTCCATCAGGAAGTTGGCAATGATGGCTCTCGACTTTTTCCTATCCTTTGTAGCTCTTAATAAATGTTGTTTTCTTGTTATTTCTCCTAAAACCTTGTTCCGCAATCCATTTACTCAAGCTCACTAACTAGGTTATGATTTGTTTTCCTCTATCCCTCTTTTAATCTGCCCTGTGAGTATTACATTTTCTAAGCCCTCTTTCCTCACTATGTGCCATAGAAATTTCAACTGCCTCTTCCTGGTGTTAAGTACAAGTGTCGTTTTTGTTTCCATTTCCTCCGTCGTTGCTCACATGTTCGGTTCATTCTATTCTCATCATCCTTCTGTAGAAACATATTTCTTTTTCTTTAAGCCTTTTCTTCATTTGTGAAGAGATTGTCTAGTATTCATTGCCATATACTATGTAACTCTAAAATGAACTTTTCTTTTAATAAATGTTTTCTTCTGTATTTTAAAACGACATGTTTTTTTTTTTTTTAATACTTCTATCAGATTAATCTTAAGAATAATTTTTTCTATATAGCGTTTACTTTCACGGCGTGTTCGATCATAGCTCTCCCCAACTTCCTATCATTTTGTAGCGCTTAGCAAAGTTTGTCCTTTAAAAATTATTCCCATTGCGTATTCTGACATCCATTTTACTAGCAAGTAAGGTAATTTTTGTTTTTACAGTATGTTTCATAAGGCCCGGGAGCCACTCGAGGTAGAGGATTACGCTAAGAGGACATTTGTGTGCATAGAAATGGAAGATAACGGTTAATCCAAGCCTTGAACAGGTGATATTGATAGGAGAAACATCCTGTTGCTGGGAGTCGGATACACAAGGCAGTAGTTCGCACAAAGATGCTGCTCGAGTGGAACTTACTTCTCACCGGTGAATGGGATGGCTTGTTCTTGCCGTGAAGGTTTAACTGGGCGGGACCAGGGAAAGTAGTTCATTTTCCGTGGAAGCAACGGTAGAGCAGCGAGGGGCTAGCCACATCCCGCCTGTGGGAGACGGGTTGAAGAGTGGAGAATAATTCGTCCCCCACCAAGGGCTCAGAGACGTTTTAGAACTCAGGACTGGAGAATGAGGTTTGAGCACCTCCCGTGCAAATATGACCACAGTACCCCGTTTCAGGCCTGATCTGACTCTTCACGGCTTTTCCTTGGACTTATTGCCTTCCATATATTCTATGAGTATCAATGTTTCCAAACCTTCTTTCCTCATTAAATATCGTAGAAATTTCAACTTTCTCTTACTGATTACTGTGTGATCAAATCGTTCCTCTCTTATCATGAAATGAAGGTCGTTCTAAACGGGCTCACTTCCATATCCTTTCACACGAACGCTGGTGTCCTCCATGGCTCTATCCTGGGTCATACGCTGTTTCTGATCTTCATATTCCTGTTGTAGTCATTTATGGTGATAAGATTAACATTTATTCCTGTCTCAATAGCAAATCCGCCAGATCCGATAACGTTAAATTGGCAGCTGATTTTGAAAAGGACCTCCAATCTGTTGTTTACTCGGGCAGGGAATGGCTCGTAAATTTTAATACCTTCAAAACGAAACTGCTCTCATTCAACCACTATTGAGAATCTACCCTACCCGCTTCAGCACGACTAATATACGTATGGAAAACAAAATCCTGTGCCTTCTTGGCTTCACGTTTTCAACTGACTTGAAATGAAACGACTACATCGAATCAATAGCTGCATCTACTGCAAGGAAAGCTGGGTCAATATGTCGTGCCATACTGTTTTTTTTTCTCGTCAAAGTCCATCTTGAACATTTAAAAATCTACAATTCGTCCGTAATTTGAATACCGTTGCCATATTTGGTCTGGTGCCTCTGCTATTCATCTCGAGGTTCTTGGCAAAATCCAAAGAAGGATCTGCAATATAATTGATCCTGACCTGGCATATTGATTTCAGTCTCTTTCTCATCAACGTAACGCGGCTTCCCTCTGTCTTTTCTACAGATACTTTCGTGGCAACCGTTCTGACAAGCTTTTTTTCCCCGATGTCCGGACTACGGGATTTAAAGTGTGCCAATAGATTGGCTTCTAGGTCCCATCCTTTTTATGTTGAATCAGTTAAATATAACTACTGCTTTTACTCCAACATTTTTTCTCGCACATCCTGCCTGTGTTACTTCCTTCCGTTTTTTTTTTTTTTGCTTCACTGATTACTACAATATTTAAAAATTTATCTGGAACTTCGATAGCCATCTTCAATCTTCTTGGACCCCGTTCAGTTTTTATTCTTTCCTCGGTTCCCACTATACCCAGTCATTACTCTCCTCTTCATTGTCTGTAACCACCCCCTGCGTACTAGTAGCAGCCCCGTCTTGTTTGGAGTGAATGATTAAAAGAAATGAAAAGTGACTTTTTTTGTTTCCATTTTAATTAAAACTTCCTATTTGACCTCCTGTTCTGTCCGTAGTATTCTTAGCAACATTCTGCTCAGACATTTCTGTAGTTCCAAACCTTCTCTTCATCCGTGAGGAATTTGTCCAACAATCACTGCCATATAGGACGATGGATATTACATAGAAATCCAGTACCTTTTGTTTGTTTCTAACAATTTGGTTCTATTTTTTAAACCGATATATTTTAGTAAAAATAATAATGACAATTTACTTTTACCATTTTAATTTTAACTGAGAAGTTTGAGTTTAATATTGTAATTAACAAATTACTCTTCAGGCAGTTACTACGTTAATGGTGTCGATCGTCGCCGTATGCTTCTAAAATTTCGACATTCGTATCGATAAGCCAATTATTTTATTTCTTTCAAGACATTTAATATTTTGGATTTTTTATATATTATTCTACAGATATGCCCTGCATGTGCGTCCCTGTCTTGGAGATGGACGGTGGTATGAGGATGCCTGAAACCATGGCCATTGCCAGGTACTTGGCTCGCGAATACGGTGAGTTTTATTCAACGTCTTTAAGATATTTCAAAATAACAAAAGAAAAAAATTCACATTGACAAAATCTTTCAGAAAATCATGAAAAAATATGTCGTAACACTAACATTCAACGAGAAAAATTGATTCTTGCTTTATTTTCGAAAACCTAAAATCATTATCTCGAAAAATAGATGAAAATACTATTCAGGATTTGTAGTATTTAAATGGTTTAGATGAGTTGTCTTAGAACCGAGATCCTTGAATGGATTTACTTCAGTAGATAGATAGATAGATAGATAGATAAATAGATAGGAACTGACTGAGATAGATAGATAGATAAATAGATTGATAGGAAAAGACTGAGATAGATAGATAGATAGATAGGAACAGACTGAGATAGATAGATAGATAGATAGATAGATAGATAGATAGATAGGAACAGACTGAGATAGATAGATAGATAGATAGATAGATAGATAGATAGATAGATAGATATACACAGCCTGAGATAGGTAGATGGGTATATATATATATATATATATATATATATATATATATATATATATATATATATATATATATATAAACAGCATCAGATAGATAGATAGATAGATGGATAGATATAAACTGCCTTAGATATATATATATATATATATATATATATATATATATATATATATATGTTAGATAGATAGATATAAACAATCTTAGATATATGTATATAAACAGTCTTAGATAGATAGATAGATAGATAGATAGATAGATAGATAGATAGATAGATAGATCCTGAGATACGTAGATGGATAAGTATATAGATAGATATAACCAGCCTGAATTAGATAGATAGATAGATAGATAGATAGATAGATAGATAGATAGATAGATAGATAGATAGATAGCCGGAGATAGGTAGATGGTTAAGTATATACATAGATATAAATAGCTTTACATAGATAGATAGATAAATAGATAGATAGTGATGGAATATTAGCTGTTTCCCTATAAGGAAACATTTGGCATTCATTAACCGAGGCTGCCAATAATACTTTCGGTTTAAATTCATAAAATCTTTCTCTTTCTTTAGGAAAACCTTCCTAAGATTATATTTGAAGTGATGAGGACAGTTAATATCTCAGTTGTCATTTTCTCTCCGAGTTCCATGTTCATTTCAATTTATACTGCTATTGTTTCTCATCAAGTAATGTGGCGTCTATTATTTGGTAGAGTTCTTCGTGATTCTGTAGCGCCAATTCATAAGAAGGACAGATCAATAGGTTAAGAGATGGATTCTTTAAGGCATTAACCTTTCCCCACTGACTTGATTTGATGTTTAATGCATATATTCCACAGGTCTCTACCCCAAGAACAGCATGGACATGATGAGGTGTGACTACATCGCTGACTGCTTCTATGAAATCATGCACGATTACATGAGGTACTTCCACTGGAAGAACGGACGCTTCAGGGTGAGTCAGTTATTTCGAATCTGTTCAACATTTCATATCTACGTCTTTCAACACATTATCTATAGAAATGGATAAGCAAAGAGGCTATAGTAAAATGATTATTAAGACTAAAAGACATTAGCTAAGGCGAGTGTCGAGTGCTTTGTAAATAATGACTGCTTCTATGAAATCATGCACGATTACATGAGGTACTTCCACTGGAAGAACGGACGCTTCAGGGTAAGTCAGTTATTTCGAATCTGTTCAACATTTCATATCTACATCTTTCAACACACTATCTATAGAAATGGATAAGCAAAGAGGCTATAGTAAAATGATTATTAAGACTAAAAGACATTAGCTAAGACGAGTGTCGAATGCTTTGTAAATAATGACTGCTTCTATGAAATCATGCACGATTAGATGAGGTACTACCACTGGAAGAACGGACGCTTCAGGGTGAGTCAGTTATTTCGAATCTGTTCAACATTTCATATCTACGTCTTTCAACACATTATCTATAGAAATGGATAAGCAAAGAGGCTATAGTAAAATGATTATTAAGTCTAAAAGACATTAGCTAAGACGAGTGTCGAGTGCTTTGTAAATAATGACTGCTTCTATGAAATCATGCACGATTACATGAGGTACTACCACTGGAGGAATGGACGCTTAAGAGTGAGTCAGTTATTTCGCATCTGCTCGCCATTTCATGACTACATCTGTCGAGAAAATCTAAACTTTATGAGTAACAAAAAATCGAAAGAAAAATTATCTGAAAAGAAAAAGTGTCAAGAGTTGGCCTGGTTCCAAAATGGTGTGATATGCTGGGCTAGGGCCTCTAGGAGTAGAGATGAAAAAGTGCAATTCATTGACACACTGACATTCGCATTTATTATATATATTATATATTATTATTTTCAGTTTGGTAACAATGGAATGATGACCTCTGACATGGGAAACAATGACCGCAACTATGATGTGAGTATTTTTATTTATTTTTATTTGTTATTTTTAATCAGTTCCTCCCCAAGCAAGGCGACAATGCCACTAAGACGCGAAGTGAAAGAGGAAAAAACAAAACATTATTAAATGAACCGGAAACACAACCCTAAACAGGAAACAAGCGATAAAATTTTATTCCTGTTCAAAAGACTCGGGAGGAGAGTGATCCGGGAGATAGTCGAGCCTATCTACTCCTGTTGGAAGGAAAATAAATTTATAAAGAATAAATTAATCTGCCAGATGTTAGGAGTATAGAATTGAATTAAACTTTAGAAAACCGGAAACACAACGGAAATTAAATATAATTATATATATACAAAGTTGTATATATATATATATATATATATATATATATATATATATATATATATATATATATATATATATATATATACAGGTATTATATATATATATATATATATATATATATATATATATATATATATATATATATATATATATAGTTGAATTGATGTGAGTTTGTCACCCTGGGTTTCACGCTCTCTGTGATCATCAGAGCGTGAAACCCCGAGTTACAAACTCACACCAATCACACTAAATATCTTAGCTCTATCTCTGATATGATATTGAGCGCTTACCCATAAGTACCGGACATGTATAATATATAAATAAATATAAGAAAATGAGGGAAAAACTATGATAAAATTGGAAAAGTTTTCATGGAAGACTTCATCGGACTAGAAATAGTGTTAAAATGAAGTTTCTCACTCTAAAACTTTATTCTTTTGCTCATATTCTCACACAGTCAGTAACCCCTTGCGCCTTAGTGGCTTCATTGTCTTGCTTGGGCGTAACTTTCGAAGATACTTCTAACTTTTCTGAAACAATCTCATTTTCATAAATGTATCAAATACGAACCATTTTGCTTTTATGAAAACAGTTTTCATTCCTGTAGCATTTAACTCGAAACTGCATTATAAAACCATTTCCTACTTTTCAGAATTACATGCAATGGAGATACATGAACACTTTCAACAGGATCATGCCCTTCATGGAGAGGACTTTGGGCATGCGCAATAGCGGAAGCAACTATTTTATGGGTGACCAGGTCAGTTCATCATTCTTTTCCCTCCGTCATCATTAACCGACCCTCGACTGCTTCGAACGGGGATGACCCAAGGGCAGAACAAACTGTCTTTGATTTTTCTTCGTCGTGATCCTTTTAGGGGGGCTTACTGCTGTGGCTTTGTTAGAGCCAGAAATAAAGGCACAAAGAGAGGAAGTGATTTAAACAAATATATACAAACATATAAACGAGAGAGTGTTACAGCAAGAATGTTCGGTCCGACTCTCAGGACTGCCTGCTGGAAACTTCCCTCGCTAAAAGGCAGTACCTGCTCCTGTTTATAGCTGGGAGAGTCCATCCGTGCGTGGGTAAATTAACATAACATAATAGTCTGTCCTGCTGTTTACCCATAGACGGGTCGGGGGGGAATGGATTCATAGCTTTCCCAAGGGTAATAGAACGCAAGTAAATGTAATCAACTCAACTGGAATTCTAACAAAGTCTCCGATTCTTCAATCTGTGCCGCTATGCATTATTTCGCCGAGTCACCCGAGTAAAATATTTAAATAATGTAAATATCATCTTAAAATTCTTCTTGTTCCTTCGTCCATTTAGTAATTGACTAGTTAAGGTCGTAGGATCGCACGTACGTTCACGAATCCTATGACCCATCAGGGTCGTAGCGGCAGTGCATGTATTGCAGCCTCAGTAGAAGTGTTGTTTTTTGGGCAAGATAGGCTAACAGAGCCTAGCACTCTCTAGACCGGGTTTGAATTCAGAATTACAGAGTTTTCTTCTCGTAGATCAGTTTCTATAGAACTCAGTCTGTCCTGCTATTTACCCATAGCTTTAGGGGGGTATTGACACGTAAGTGAATGTAATGGATTCGACTGGAATTTAAACTCGATTCCTCAATCCTAGCCGCTAGCCATTACTCCAACGGGTCGCCATGAACTTACTTTACGGCCTGCCAGATAATGGTCTATTCCGTTTGCATTTCAAGAAAAGACGGGAAAGATATATAAGAGACGTTGTTTGGTTTCTATCTATCTATCTATCTATCTATCTATCTATCTATCTATCTATCTATCTATCTATCTATGTCTCATAATTTTCTTTCCTTCTTTCTATCTATCTATCTCGTCATGTTCTTTCTTTCTGTCTTTCTCTTTTTATTAATATCTCTTTCTGTTAATATCTATCTATCTATCTATCTATCTATCTATCTATCTGTCTGTCGATTTATTTCTCTTAATATCTATCTCTCTATTTTATTCTTCTCCTTCTATATCCCTCTTGGCACACATATGATAGATAGATAAATAGATAAGATAGATATTAACAGAAAGATTATTAATTACCTACCATCTGTAACAGAAATGCGTTCAAAATTTATCGAACAACTGTCTAATAATTGGCACCAAGTCTTTGCAAATAATGCTGAATAAAACCAGTAATACTTTACGACAATACATATCCTTCGAAATATATTAATATATCATTTTTGTTCTTTAGATGATGTGGTGTGACATGATGTGCTACTGCTGTATGGAGAACCCCTACATGGAGAACCAGTCCATGTTCAGCAACTACCCCAAATTGATGTCCCTCTACAATCGTGTGGCTTCTCACCCCAAGATCTGCAGCTACCTGAAGGGCCGTAGCAAGACCATGTGGTAGAACGACTTTTTTGAAATTTTATGGAAAATTCTCTTCACATAAATAAATAAAACGACTTCAGAATCAGTGAGAAATTTTGAAACCTAAATGCCTGAGTGTTTGTATTAATAAAGAAATCGCTTTAATTGGTAACCATATTGTTTCTTTTTCTTTATTCGATCTCTTTCTGTGCCATTACTATTATTATTATAATGCAACACAAAAGTCCACCCCGTTTGTGTGTGTGTGTGTGTTTGACGGAAGAAAGCCGTATAGCAAATTTGACATGTCATTCGTCTACAATATTCTCCCCATCGGCATGCATAACGTTTTCGCAACATACCCCCCAGCTATCTAACCTGGCATAAAAATCAGGTGTCACAGACGCAAAATGTCTGTGAGTCTCTGCCGCAATCCTCTGACCTGAAGTCTGGAACTAATGATTTGCAGCATTATCCCGAAATGCGTGACGTACTCGCCTGCAGGGGCGCCAGTCTTAAAGGGATGTAGCAGCCAACACTGGACGAGCTTCTCTGACACCGACATGTTTCCTCGCCACTACAAGAACTATGGCTGATGTGTGTGCACAATGTACCTGCACTGTCCACTTGCACACCTACCGCGTTCTCTGCACGTGACGCAGTCATTTGCGAGTCAGTAACTCACTTCTTCAGACACAACGTGAAACACGGCAAGGATATTTTTGATTACGTTAAGTTGTTGGTGTTATTATTTTTATTATTATTATGTTTTTATTTCCTTTGAAATCTGCCGTTTACACATTTCTTTCTGGGTCCCACCCAGGGACCTAAGGTTGAAATGGTATCATGACACTTTCCACTGCAAAAAATATATATATATTACATAGTAAATTGTGGGCTGTACATGTCAGAATAATTTTTTGTATCGCTTTGAGGCATGGACCTCCAGATTATTATTATTATTATTATTATTATTATTATTATTATTATTATTATTATTTCCTTTGATATCTGCCGTTTACACATTTCGTTCCGGGTCCCGCCCGAAGACTTAAGATTAAAAATGGCATCATGACATTTTCCACTGCCACAAAAAAAAAAAGAAAAGAAAAAAAATGAAAATATTTTATATAGATAAAGCCCTTCGAAAGGTGTGGGTTGTACTCTTGAGAACAATTTTTTGTATTTCTTTAAGGTATGAGCTTCCAGGAATCCCCTCAATGAATCTACTGGAATCTTTTTCCAACGAATCCGAAAGCTCCAATCTCCAACAGAGATTGCTGATGTTCTAATGTGCCACATTTTTGAGATTTCGATTTCAAGGTCCTTGTATTTTGGTAGCTTTTTGAAGATTTTCAAAGATACATTGCAGTCCGCAGGGACTGCCATATCAATAAGGAGGCACTTATTTTGTTTGAGGTCTCTAATAACAATGGAGGGTAAGGGAGCATTTTTTGTTTGCGGTCTCTTTTTATTATTATTATTATTATTATTATTATTATTATTATTGTTGTTGTTGTTGTTGTTGTTGTTGTTGTTGTTGTTTTATTTTATTTGGTTTCTGAACTATACTTATTTCTATCCGGTCCCCAGTCAAAGACCCACCGTCAGAAACGGCATCATGACATTTTTACCTGAGCAGATTTAAAAAAAAATTCACATATATTTTACACAGATAAAAGCCCATGGTGTGAGCTATACATGTGGGAACATTATTTTATATTTCTCTAAGGCTACCAGAAATACCTTCTATTGGAATTTTTTCCAGTCATTCCGGAGGCTCCAACTACAACTGGAATTATTTATGTCCGCATGTGCCATATTTTTGAGATTTACATTTCAAAGTCCTTGTATTTTCATAGTTTTTGAAGATCTTCAAAGATACATAGCAGTCTACAGGGACTGCAATGTTAATAAGGAGGCACATTTTGTCTTTGCAGTCTCGATTCACAATGTCAGGGCGATTAGTTATGATTGTTCTGTCTGCGTGTATTGTCTGCGTGTATTGAATGTGTGTATTGTATGTGTGTATTGTCTGTGTGTATTGCCTGCGTGTATTGTCTGTGTGTATTGTTTGTGTGTATTGTCTGCGTGTATTGTCGGTGTGTATTGTCTGCGTGTTTTGTTTGTGCGTATTGTGAATCTTCATCAAATTGTGTCAGATCCTATTCCCATAACCGGTTCTGGGTGGTGTTGATACCATTTTGTTGCAGTTTCCTTTCCGTAAGTGTTGCAGACTTTCCAGTGCCGATATTGGCCCAGTTTTTCGTGCCGTGTTTTATACTTAGTTGGTGCCAATAGTGCGAAGCCTAATACAAGATGATCAATTGTTTCCGGATATTTATCACAGAATCTGCATTTTGGACTAACACAATTTTTCAGTATGTGTTGTTGTTGTTGTCGTTATTATTATTATTAAGCTTATCCCTCGCTTCGTTAGTTTGTACGACCATTACACCTCGTAAATAATGGACTATTCCGTTTTGATCACATCTCACTAATTGATTTTAGTGAGAAAATGAAAGAAAGAAAGAAAGAAAGAAAGAAGAGAAGATAGAAGTGGAAAGGGAGAGGATCAAGTTAAGCTGATAAGAACAGATACTGCACTTTGGTCTTTGCAGAAAGGACAAGAAGCAATAGTATTTTCTTGGCGCACCACGCTGGCAGGATGTGACACAACGTTAGATTAATGTGGGGGAGACCGAATGAGCGTACCCGGTTTAGGTTTCAAATAATCCAGACCCCGCAACCATCGGCTGGGCTGGCATCGGTTTTACAACCAGTCGCCCCTCTTTAACATACCAGTACTCTCTGACTCCTTGCTTTTTTTGTTTCCATCTCGATTTCTGACAAAGCTTTAATAAAAGTGAAACATATTAGATTGAGATACATTTCCTACTTGTTCTTTATTTTATCGAATTCATATGCATATCTGATTTTCAACTCATGCACACACACACACACACACACGCACACACACACACACACACATATATATATCTATATATATATATATATATATATATATATATATATGCGTCTCTCTCTCTCTCTATATATATATATATACGTATGTTCTCTCTCTCTCTCTCTCTCTCTCTCTCTATATATATATATATATATGCGTCTCTTTACTTCTTTCTTTTTTCATTTTCTTTTTCTTTCTTCTCTTTCAATATATCACTTCCGTTATGTTAATAGGTTAAATACGTCCATGTCCCTCCTTCCTCAATACTAAGTACGATAGAAAGAAATATTAAAATAAACCCTCTCTAAACTCGACCATGTCTCTCACACCACTCCTCGCTACCCTCTCTGTTAAATTACATAAAACTTAATACTACCCGTCAAAAGTGTGAATTTTCATTTCATTTTTCGTTTCACCTTTTGGAAGTGATGTCTGATGATCCAGAGTCCTTTAAAAGGGCTCTGGTGAAATAAATTATTACATGGAGCCCGAACGTGGTCTGTTTTTCTTTAAATTATTAGCTCTGTTTTACATTGAGCTCTCAGGATTTCATCCTCCTTGGGACTACCCATACGGATTATCATGTTATTTTAACACATATATATATATATATATATATATATATATATATATATATATATATGCAGAAATATAGTCTTAAAGTGTGCTATATTTATGGGGTAAAGTGCTCAATATCAGAGATAGAGCGTGTGTAAATATAAAAGTGGACATGGAAGTCAGCACTTAGAGGCGACAGTCTGTTTCATGCTAGTGCAATCGTCAGGCGACTAGTGCTGTTATTTTTCTCGGCTGTTTATTTATTAATTTATTCTTTTATTTTGATCGGTGTTTTTGGTTAACGTAGTAAAAAAAATTTGTTTATATAGCTTATTGTTGGTAGTCTATAATGGCCGCCATTTTTTTTACTACGTTAACCAAAAACACCGATCAAAATAAAAGAATAAATTAATAAATATATAAGATAAAAAATAAAAAAACAAACAAAAAAACAAGCAAAATAATTTGACATAAATAAATAAACAAATAAGCGACTTCCGGTAAAAGTACCCGCCAAAATATACTACCCATAATGCACCACTGACCCTTATATAAACAGCCGAGAAAAATAACAGCACTAGTCGCCTGACGATTGCACTAGCATGAAACAGACTGTCGCCTCTAAGTGCTGACTTCCATGTCCACTTTTATATTTACACACGCTCTATCTCTGATATTGAGCACTTTACCCCATAAATATAGCACACTTTAAGACTATATTTCTGCATATTCAGCTCCTGATCATCAGTAGAGCACTTTCGCTACATTTATAACACAACATGGACATAGAAAAATTTAGCCTCGACTACTCACTAAAAAACATACCCACCCCTTCCCCTTACATATATAAACTAAAATTATTTGAAAAAACAGAAAGTTTCATAAAAAGAATGAGATGGAAAGCACATTTTTTAAACCAAGATCTTCACAATAATAATAATACACTCAAGGAAAAATACGGGTTCAAAACAAAAAAATGTCCCCCGCAACAAAAAGAATTAGATGACTTCGAGAAGGACTTAACTGACCTAGTTAGAAACATAAAATTCCATAAAAATCAAGATGCATTCCAAAAAAAGCTAAAAGAAGATATAGCTAAAATAAACAGTTCAGCAAATGTATTCATCGCAGCCGACAAAACAAGAAATTTATACAAACTAACCCCTCCCACGCACAATAAATTACTAAAGAACAACATAACCAAAACATACAAAAAGGCACCCAAAACAATAGAACACGATATAAATAAAGAAGCTAAAGCAATCGCTCAAAAATTAGACCTAGATGACCGAATAAGTTGCATGAGCAAGACGCAAGCCTTTATCACACTAAAAGACCACAAGGAAAATTTCAAAACCAACCCTGCATGCAGACTCATAAACCCAGCGAAAAGCGAACTAGGTAAAATAAGTAAAACAATACTAGAAAGAATTAATTCTGAACTTAGGAAGAAGTTAGGAGTAAACCAGTGGAAAAACACAAAAACAACCATTGACTGGTTCAACAGCATAAATAACAAACAAAATTGCCACTTCCTACAATTAGACATAAAAGAATTTTACCCATCCATAACAGAACGTACACTAGATAAGGCCATCAACTTAGCTCAGGAACAAATAATAATAAAACCAAACGAAATCGACATCATTAAGCACTCCCGTAAATCATTATTATTTCACCATGAAGAAGCATGGATAAAGAAAGATGGGATATTTGACACTACAATGGGAAGCTTTGACGGTGCAGAGACATGCGAAATCGTAGGTATTTATTTACTACACGAAATAAGCAAAATAATAGATAGAAATGACACAGGGCTCTACAGAGATGACGGTCTCATAATCTTAAGAAACTGCAACAAACAAAAGACAGATAAAACTAGAAAAGCAATAATTAAAATCTTCAAAAATAACGGATTCGAGATAGATATAAAAACTAACCTAAACGAAGTAGATTTTCTAGATGTCACCTTCAACCTAAGAAAAGGCACACACAAACCATACAGAAAACCGAATGATAAACCACAGTACATACATATATACTCCAACCACCCGCCTTCTATAATCAAACAGATACCTAAATCGATTAACCGCAGGCTTTCCGACAATTCTTCCGATGAATCTATATTTAACAAAGCCAAGAAAGACTACGAAACAGCCCTAAAAGATAGCGGATTCCCAGCAACACTCACATACTCACCACAGAACACAAAAAAGACCAACAGAAAAAGAAATATCATATGGTTCAACCCACCGTACAGCAAAAACGTAAAAACAAACATAGGAAAAATATTCTTCAAGCTTTTACACAAACACTTCCCGGAATCAAGCACACTACACAAAATATTCAACAAAAACACAGTAAAAATCAGCTACAGTTGCACCGAGAACATGGCACAAATAATAAAAGAGCACAACAGAAAAATTATTAACAAACCACACGAACAAATTAAACCCACGTGCAACTGCAGAATAAAAAACGAATGTCCCTTAAACGGTAATTGTTTACAAAACAACGTAATCTACCAAGCCACGACAAAATCAGCAGATAATGAAGAAAAAGTATACATAGGAGTAACCGAAGGACCATGGAAACGAAGAAATTATGTACACAAAATGTCTTTCACAAATAGTAAATATGCGAACAGCACAATGCTTTCTAAGTATATCTGGGAAATAAAAAACAAAACACACACCACACCAAAAATATCTTGGAAAATAAGGAAAAAATCATCAGCCTACAACAACGTATCAAAAACTTGCAAACTTTGCTTGGAGGAAAAAATAGCTATCATTACCTTCCCAGATCAAAATAAATTATTAAATAAAAGATCCGAGCTAATCTCAAAATGTAGACATGAAAACAAATTTTTACTACGTAACTTAAAATAGAAAAATAAATAAATATATAAACAAACAACAATAAAATAAGCAAAATAAACTACTCCAAACAAATCACAAAACCACACCTGTTAGAATATGCGAAATAAAATCAAAACAAAAGAACGGACGAAAGTTATAACTGTTATACAAATAAAAATAAAAATAATAAGCAAAACAATTAGACCCAAATAAATAAGCGAACAAGCGATTTCCGGTAAATGGCGGCCATTATAGACTACCAACAATAAGCTATATAAACAAATTTTTTTTACTACGTTAACCAAAAACACCGATCAAAATAAAAGAATAAATTAATAAATATATAAGATAAAAAATAAAAAAACAAACAAAAAAACAAGCAAAATAATTTGACATAAATAAATAAACAAATAAGCGACTTCCGGTAAAAGTACCCGCCAAAATATACTACCCATAATGCACCACTGACCCTTATATAAACAGCCGAGAAAAATAACAGCACTAGTCGCCTGACGATTGCACTAGCATGAAACAGACTGTCGCCTCTAAGTGCTGACTTCCATTTATATATATATATATATATATATATATATAGGTAACTATACTCGTGTCGAAAAACCTTCGAACTCTTGATTTAACAACAGCCAAATCAATCACGAAGGAAAAAAAGGTTTTAAAAAAAGAAAGAGCCAGGAACATGAAAGTCTGTCGAAAATAATCGCACAGATACAGGTTCAAGGCCCAAAGAAAAAACCTCGATACGAGTAAACAACTAACTAAAGAGCTCAATACAAGCGTAGAGCAAACCTAGTCAAACCTAATGAGCCAGACACACCTACCAAGGTTTCACTTAGGCAGATCGTCAGGGTCGGCTGTTGCCTCTTTAGCCAGCCGACCCTGACGATCTGCCTAAGTGAAACCTTGGTAGGTGTGTCTGGCTCATTAGGTTTGACTATATATATATACACACACACACACACACACACACACATATATATATATATATATATATATATATATATATATATATATATATATATATATATATATATATATATATATATATATTTCAAACATGTAGTGTTGAATGTTAAAGACAACATAGTCTTACATATTTTCTTTTGAATTTTCTCATATTCTCTAATGAGACTTTTTATTTGAAAATGATTTCGAAATATGTATTGTCCATACGATGACCTAGCGCTTTCGAACATCCTTGTTCATCTTCAGGCTCAATATTTTAGTCAAATTCTTTTTTTTTTTTTTTTTTTTTTTTTTAAACAAACATTTGCCAATTATCTTGTAGCGTAATCATGTTGCTACTTTTTTACAAACTAAAAACGTTAAATTCCTTTTAAATTCAAAAGACGCGATGATGTTATATCACGTGCATGGCGTAGATTTTTATCATGTGACAGCGTGAAAAAGATTTCCAATACACAAGCCAAAAGATCGAAGAATACGCTACAAAATTTAAATATATTATAAACATTGCAATATATTACCAGATATATTATAATCTATACGATTAATACACATATATTAATTACACACACACACACATATATATATATATATATATATATATATATATATATATATGTGTAGATATTGGAGTAGAAGAGACGGCTACATTTAACAGTTTCAGCAGTGAAAGGGTGAGAGCAGGATGCCAGCCTCGTAGGAGACTTGAATTCACTAAGTCTGGGAACCAGCGAAAGCAGCTCATCTGAGCAATTACCGTGAAAGTATTTGTAAAAAAGACAGAGAGAGGCGACGGCGCGTCTGTGACAGAGCGACTGCAGACGAGATGCCAGATCAGGGTCAATTACATTGCATATCCGTCTCTGGATCTTTTCAAGAACCACGAGGCAAATAGAAGGGGCTCCAGACCATATATGGCAGCAATACTCCAGGCAAGTGCGGATGGTTGATTTGTCGATTTGAAGGATCGATTCCGGGGAGAAAAATTTCCTGGCCCTGCAGAGGGAGCTAACTTTCCTTGCGGTGGATGAAACAATTGACTCAATGTATGTGTTCCATCTCAGGTCAGCAGTCAGCGTGAGACCGAGCAGCCGCAGAGGGGTTGCTCTCGAGAATTTGTGCGTCAGACATTCTAATGGGATGCAGGGAAGGATCTCTGTGGTGATTAATAGAGAGCAGTTTCGTTTTTGAGGCGCTAAAGTTAATTAATTCAAACAAAAATAACTTATCTTGGTGAGTAATTCCCATTTCTCTATTTGTTCTTCGGATCATTGATAAAAGAAACAGGCATTTCCGAAAATTCCGAAATTAAAAACTGTCTCTCAGTGCTTCATCTATGCCAAATGTTTGATATCAAATAAATATTTATCGTACAGATTTTATTGGTATATTTTCGCTTTTCCTTTATTTTGTTAACAAACGTCTCTATTGTATATACACAAGGTGTCCATAAAGGTTGTGTACACTTTAAAAAATTTATAACTTTATTTGTATTTGCGATAGAAATAATCTGTAAACATTTTATAAAGTTTAATGTACCTAGTTTTAAGTTTAGCTAAAATAACTAATGTGATTTCAGGCATTACCGTAAATCAGTTGGCAAATGTTTTCCTTGAACTGCAAAATCGTATTACCCTTTGTATTGCTAATGATGGAGGACATGTGAAAACTTAAATAAAATTTTAATAAAACATTAAAAAATATAGATTTACTTCTTTCTAATCCTTTTTACAAATTATTTCTATCGCAAATACAAATAAACTTACAAATTTCTAAAAGTGCACACAAACTTTATTAACACCCTATATATATATATATATATATATATATATATATGATAGAATTATATATATGTATGTTTATATCTCTCTCTATATATATGTGTGTATTTATATGTATATGCGAGTATATACATGTATACATATATATATACATATATACATATATATATATATATATATATATATATATATATATATACATACACATATATAATCTTATTATATATATATATATATATATATATATATATATATATATATATATATATATATGATTAACTCCAGTATACCCTGCAGCTATTAACTGACTTTACTTCGTCTGGTGAAGGCTACTAATGTGAAGCCTACATTTAGTGTTAAATACGAAATAATTGTCTAAGAAATATATTGATAACAACTCTCTCATGTTCAGGGTACGGAAAATGAGCTTTTGGAGCCCCGAGGCTAATGACCCGACTTAAATATTTTTCACGAGATATATTTTAACGACATTTAGCGTGAGGAAATCTGATAGTAAATTCTTTACTTAAACTTGAATGGCTCTCTTTAAACATGCAATTAATTTGGCTAGATGGAACCGTAAGTTCTGTGCTAATAGTTTCTTTTATCGCACTTCTGGCTTGTTGAACTCTTGCTCGTCTTCTTGCTTGCCAGACAACATTGAACTTCAAAAATTTCAATGAAATATCAATCGTTGTATTCTGTCTTCTTATTTCTTGTTCTTTAATTGTCCTCTCTTTTTAATAGTAGTTTTTCTCATATTCTCTTACACACTGTAACACCTTGCGTCATGGTGGCTTTATTGCCTTTGATTATAAAAAGTTAAATGCAATGCTAATCGTTATCCTCTGTCGTCTTACTTCCTGTTTTTTTAAATTTTTACTCTCTCCTTAATAGCCTTTTCTTTTTCTCATATTCTCATTTTGATCTTCAAAAATTTAAATGTAATGCCAATCGTTATCTTCTGTCTTCTTAAATATTGTTCTTTTATTGTCCTCTCTCCTTAATAGTGTTTTCTTTTTCTCATATACTCAATTTGATCTTCAAAAATTTAAATGCAATGTCAATCGTTATCTTCTGTCTTCTTAAATCTTGTTCTTTTATTGTCCTCTCTCCTTAATATTGTTTTCTTTTTCTCATATTCTCAATTTGATCTTCTAAAATTTAAATGCAATGTCAATCGTTATCTTCTGTCTTCTTTTTCTTTTATTGTCCTCTCTCCTTAACAGTATTTTACTTTGTTCAAATACTCTCTAACACACAGTCAACCTTTAGTGAGTTTATTGATTTGCTTGGTTGAAATGATTGTCGGTCTGAAACCATCTCATTTTATGTTGTCATTGTTTGCAATAAGTTTCGTGAGCAGAAATGATCAATCGAGAAAAAAACTTCGAAGATTGTCTGTGTACAAACAGTATACTGACTTTGCTAACAAGACGCTTCTCTGTAGCTGAACGGAACAGCACACCAGGTCAAATGACGATTTCTGTATAGCAATATAATTCCGATTCCTATGGGAAAACGTCTGTTTTCGACAAAATTTCTCGAACATTCAGGTCGGTAAATGTAATCAATACTGTTTAATTAAGCAGAGCATTTACTTAAATAAATTTTATCTATAGAAATAACGTATAACAGAAACTATATTAAATATTTGTCGGAAAAACTATCTCATGATATATATATAATGAAAAATAAACAATTAAAATACAATACGGGATAATTTATTTCATTGAGTTTGATAAAAATGGCCTCAATTCTTCAGACACGTACACCGAATCTTGGTTTACAGGTCTGAAGAATTGAGGTCACTTTTATTGTGTGTGTGTGTGTGTGTGTGTGTGTGTGTGACGATTTTGCAACAAAATATGTAAGAATCGCTACACAATTGCATTCATGTTTCAACACATAACGATGCGTCTCCTCAGGCGATTTAAAATTACTGGCAAGTAAACGATTAATTTGGTTAAAAAAAACGCATCCTCACGTTTTTGAAAAAAAAAAGATTTGAGGGCTTTACCCTGATCATCCAATCGAATATGACCTACGTTAAATTGAAACTAAGCGAATAAGAAAAAAATAGAATTTTTCTTAGAAATGATTCCTGTTCAAAATTTGACATCTGACAGCAGCCAGACATTAACTTAAAGACTGATACAGATGGTTACAATGAATATACACATGCCAGTCAGACAACTTCCATGAGAAATAAAAGCTGGGGTGGGTAGAGGGGTAATTTAAGCAAACGTTCAACTATTTATAAGCTTTGTGGATTTCCTACATAATTTTCTTTTTATAGTTGATAAATAAGAGGCCTCTTTAAGAAACTAGGAAATAATCGAAACATATAGAATTATTTGGTAAATAATATGCAACCGTTTAATAAATATCATCTATATAAGATGTTAATAATATCAATCAGTCAGTGTAAAATGTTAAAAATACAAACTAAATACCAATACAACCGTATAAGATGTTAATAATAATACTACCAGGAGATCAATACAGATCTAAATTAAACCCAAATTAATCATAGAAATAAGATAAACCATATATGGTGCAATACAGTTCAAATAAACTCTAAGAAAAAACATTGTCAAATTTAAAAATTTAACTTAATTGTAAGATAGAACGTTGACTGTGTTTACTATTTACCGTTAATGCGGATCTTTGATTTGATAAAGAATTCTTATGAAAGAATCTAGTAATTTCCAATTTTTAATGTCAGCACAGAAAATAATGTTTATATAAGAATCTACATGTCCTTGCTATTTTTTAACATTTTCCATTTCACCTTAGCATTTTTATTATCATCTTTTATACTCTAAAAATATTTAGAAAGTGATGTATTATTTTCAAATCTAAAAATATTTAGCAAGTAATCCGACTTATAGAAATAATACATCCCTGTCACTAAGAATATCGCAGATAAACCTACGCTAAATAGTTTGAAATATTTAAAAGCATGACATCAATTCACGCACTGAGAAAAGTGTTTTCACTCAGGGCTGTGTCTGAAACAATAACAAACTTTGGAAACAATATATATTCTGACTAAGCGGACGACAGGGTTAATTCTTGGAGAATCGTCAAATCGAAGACGTTACTGGCATCACTATCACGAGAGATATGTATCCAAGAAATTACGGAATCCTAGAATTTGCATGGGTGCCGAAATTGGGAGCAGCCAGTTGTAAATTAAGTACGTTGTTAGAGAATTACGGTTTCTGAATTTACCAGGCGGGATGGATTATGGCTGTAGAGACGAATTTGGCAAAACCCCGTATTTATTCAGATGCGCAGCAGTCGGTAGCTATTTGGCTATATGTCTAAAGCCAGTAGGAGAATCACAGCAAGTCAGAACCAGATGACCAGTGTGCAACTGGTTGGTGACAGTCAGGGGTCTGTCGCCAACCAGTTACGCACAGTCGTGGCCAGGCGTCAGGAAGAGTTGTCAAATAACATTTATTTGCATGACAATTATCTCTGTATATTTCTGAGATGAGGTATGTGGACGATCATGGCTCTCCACCATTTTCTCTACTATGTAACTCTTAATGAATTTTGTGTTTAGGCTATTCCCCCTAAACCGTAATCGCCCATCAATTTAATCAAGTAATCTCTTGACTTTAATACGTTTTGTGAGTATCAAAATTTCTAAACCCGCTTTCCTCATTATGTCTTTTTCTTTCTGTGTCTCCTATCAACACTGTGTTATCTGCATATCTTATACTGTTAAGACTGTAGTCGTCAATAATGAATTGTTGTTTGAATTCTAATTCTCTCAGAATCGCTTTGGTGTAGTGGTCGAAAAGTTCCGGCGAGAAGACGCCACCATGTCATACACCCCTTTCTAGTTTTGTATATTTACTGAATTCATTTTTTATTCGTATACAGGCGGTTTGCCGCTAATATAGGTTCTGGATTATACTATTTACCTTACTAAATAAATCAAGTTTACCTGTCAGTTCCAGCAATTATTGTTGACCTTCTTAATCTAATATAAAACATGGGTATATATCCATTTGCATTTGTATTGATTTTTCTTATATCATTCTGAGGATAAATATAACCTTCCTTGTTCCAGTGTCTTTAACGAAACTGCGCTGCTCTTTACCTATTTTTAGTCTAATTCTGCTTGCGCTCTGTTCATCAAATTTCACATGACAATAATTTTGTTATGTGACCCATTAGGCTGATAACCCGATTGAGTTCACATTTTTTTGCACCAGGCATATTAAGCAAAACTATGAAAATGGATCTACTTAAGTCTTCCGGTGTTTCACCACTGTTTTATATTTCATTTATTATGTTTCTAATTTTGTCAATGCCGAAGACTCTAAAGCTGACAGCATCCCTATTAAAATTCAAGCTGCTGCTTTGTTTCTGTTCACTTCAGATTTATGGTCCGTCGATAT
>OZ038516.1:13160149-13372649 GCA_964036315.1 Acanthosepion esculentum | reverse complement strand
TAGCTTGCGGGGATAGTTGGAATCATACCATTCCGAAGGTTATTAACAAGGCAAGTGAAGAGATGGTTTGTTATCTTTCCCAAGGTTATTAACACGGAAGTGAATGTATTAAATGCTACTGGAATTCGAATTCGGCTCACCAATTCCTCAACCCTATCTTTTCCCCATATCTGGAGGAAGATGTGATGTATTGATACCTTTCCCAAGGTTATTAGACCGTAAGGTGTGGAATTCAAACTCGCCTATCTCTAGCCATTATTCCACCGTGCCTTCCCATGTTTAGTCATTGGCACAACCACATCTCTGTCGCACAAGACATTTTTACCTCTTTAAGGACATCCTTCAGCATAGTAGATTAGACATTACATAGTTAAGCAACGTTGAACCAGGTCAGTACCTAGATGAGTGACCATTCGGCAATATCAGGTCAAGCACTCTTTTCGAAAATGACCCTCCTCGGCGTTCTATATCACATTAAAGCTGATCACCGAAATTAAACTACGTTAAAGAGGCAAGGCTTGTAAGACAATATAAATCCCAGTTTATCCTGCTATTTACCCATAGTTGGGGGGAGAGTTGGAATCATACCATTCCCAAGGTTATTAACAAGGCAAGTGAAGAGATGTTTTGCTACCTTCCCCAAGGTTATTAACA
The DNA here is from genome assembly GCA_964036315.1 of Acanthosepion esculentum. NCBI lineage: Eukaryota > Metazoa > Mollusca > Cephalopoda > Sepiida > Sepiidae > Acanthosepion > Acanthosepion esculentum. The sequence goes on along the minus strand of OZ038516.1, from coordinate 13,371,995 downwards.
CGTAAGTGAATGTATTAAACGCTACTGGAATTCGAACACGGTTCTCCTAATTCATCAACCCTATCTGTCCTCATATCTGGGGTGGGGGTAGAAGAGATGGTTTCCTACCTTTCCCAAGTGTATTAGCACGTAAAGTCTGGATATTCGAACTCGCCTATCTCTAGCCATTACTCCACCGTGCCTCTGTTCTCCGATTCCTCAAGCCTATCTGTCGCCATAGCTGAAGGAAAAAAAGATGGATTGATACCTTTCCCAACGCCAGGACTGGAATTCGAACACGCCTCTCTGTTGCCATTAATCCACCGAGGCTCCACGTCCCTACTCTATGTTTCGTCATTGGCAGAACCACATCCCTTTCGCACTATGACATTTTTTACCTCTGTAAGGAAATTCTTCAGCAGAGGAGATTAGACATTACATAGTTAAGCAATGTTTGACCAGCTCAGTCCTTAGATGAGTGACCGCTCGGGAATATCAGGTGCTTGGATGTGCGGGTGATGGATAAAGGGTCGGAATGAGAAATCGCAGAGTTTAAAGTCCAGTCGGGTTCGTTATATTCACTTACGTGCGAAAGGCATGAATCCATCTCTTCACCTCCCATCTAAGGGTCAAATAGTAAGACTTGTATCAGAAAATCAATATTATCTTCAAAATACATCTTACAATCCCCAAAAAACATACCTTTCGGTTTTAAAGACCCCGAGAAGGTTGATAAACTGTAAAAAACAAATCAAATTTCTTTTGTTCTTTTGCCACTCCTATTTACGCTTGTGGTTTTGTATCCATTTAAACAGCAAGTAACTTATAATTCCCCCACCAACATTTTCTATTGTTATAAGTATGCGATGGGAGTGTTAAATTCTTCAAACCTACTTTCCTCAATTTGTTCTCAATACTGTCACTATTAATTCCTTATTGTTAACTAACAATATACGATTTGTAATAACTACGTCCCTTAAAACCCACTGACATAATCCAACCGTTGTTATTTTCAGCGTTCGTTGTTTTGTTTTTTCTCACATCAGTTCTCTTCTTCTTTGAAAAGACTGCCAAACATTCATTGCTTTATAGATTAGATATAAGAAATCAATCTAGAAAAGATTCTTTGAGCTTAATGAGATTTTCCGATAGCTTAATATCTTACTCAATTTCTGAAAAGCACGGGGAGATTGTCTAACATCACAGCCAGATAGGATTTTAGATAGGATAAAGATATATAAAGTTTTATATATCAATGACAGTTTTGGAGGGAAGATGTATGACAAAGTGGAAAAAGTTTTCGTGTGATACAAGAACGAGATATTATATACCGAAAACACATTCCCCCCAAAATTCTAAATTTCCCAGCGTCTCTCGTTCGTGCGCATGTGCAGTCGCATTAACGTAAAAATAAATGCGTCCCATGAAGTCAGAAGGGACGAAACGCGTCACACGAAAACTTTATTAGATTAGATATTTCCTACCTGTCCAGAACACTTTTTCCCCCGATGTCTTAATATTAATACTTGGCTTGGTTTCTAAACATCCTTTTCCTTGCATATCTGCACCATCTCATTTCGCATAAAGTTAAATCTCAGCATCTGCCTGATTTGATTTTAACGAGATAAATATTTGTCGATAATAAAATCGAAATTATTACTCTAATGTTCTTTATGCAAGGTGAACATATATCCGCGTCAGGCTTATGGCCATATTACATTGAAGCACCGGTTCTCGTATGATCAGTGAAATTAAGCAACGACGAGCCTGGTCAGTACCAAGACGGGTGACCGCTTGGGAATACTAGGTGCTGAAAGCTTCGTCGGGCCGGCTGGTGTAATGGATAACGGCTCGGGTTAAGAAATCGGAGTGATGAGTTCGTTATATTCTCTTGGAAACACGACGAAACCACCATTTATCTCCTAGCTAGGGGTTAATTAGTAAAACTTGTATCAGTAAAATCCTTATTATCTACAAAAACATCTTCAAATATTTATGGTTTCAAATAACCTGTAAAAAGGTTGATAAGTAAATCAAGGAATGTTTAAGATTTAGATTTCCCATAGAATCTCGACACACCCTGAAATCTTTAGAGAAATCAATTTTTCAACCTATTTTCCATTCACTTCCAGATATGCCCTGCATGTGCGTCCCTGTCTTGGAGATGGACGGTGGTATGAGGATGCCGGAGACCATGGCCATCGCCAGGTACTTGGCCAGAGAATACAGTAAGTATCATTTAAGTTTTAGTAATATTACATTTTTTCTCTCTGTTGAATTTTGTTTTTCCAACAACGTTTCGACCAATGCATTCAAGGGTCTTCGTCAGTGTGAAAAGAAAAAATCGTAAGGAAAAGAATGAGTTCTGTTATTTGATAATTAGTCTGAAATCTAATAACTCTTCTCAGACATGTAATTTAATTAATTTGAAATTTACTCAATTATTTTTTTTAATAAATTAAAAAAAATATGATACAATATAGGAACTGAGAATATTGCTGATTTTCGAAGACGATGAAACTGCGGGAAATTGTTTAAAAGGATTAAAACGAAAACTACAATTCCCACGGCTAGAAAAAGTGTATTTACACATAGCTGTGAAATCGTGATAATTTGATTTCCGATTAATTATATAGATGACATGTCCCAGTGGAAAGTTAAGTGACGATACACGTGTTTCATGTTCTGTTATCGGACCTGACAGAAAGTTCCTGAATACATCCAGGAATTTCGTATATCAAATACAAATATCCATTATAACAATCTCTGATGTAATATAAATATCAGAATTAAAGTCCATTACTTATATATATATATATATATATATATATATATATATATATATATATATATATATATATAGTGTGTGTGTGTGTTTGTGTGTATGATGCATAAATTGTTGTCTAAATTACGTAAAAATGCAAATAACACTGATATCTTATTTTAACACATATATGTATCAAAATTACACAAAAATATCTTAAAATATTAAAGAATAAATTCATTCAATAAAATCGTCAACTTCAGCCTCCAGACAACTTCGGAATCTCCTGTTATTCTTCTGGGCGGTCTCCTTCTTTAAGTTTTTAAATTCTGTCATAATCATTGCCTTCAGCTCATCTTTGGTGTTACAAAGAGTTTTTTTTTGGGGGGGGGGTCTCTCGCTCAATTGCGACCCACACATAATAATCAAGTAGGTTGCAGTCTGGAGAATTAGGTGGTCAGATGTAAAGGGTGATCTGGATGCAGAAATTGTCCGACAGCCATGACTGGTTTTTCCTGCTTGTGTGGCATGATGCAGATTCCTGTTGCCAGACATAGGGTCTTCCAGAAGCCACCCTCTTGTCTCACGCTATCACTACCTCCTCAAAGCACTTGATGTAGGCCTCACTGTTGAATCTTTGGCCCTCAACAACAAATTGGGGCGTTATTTTCTTAGCAGAACGATCAAGGTGAGTTTTCCGAGCTGCCGTATCTTCGTTATCACCAATAGACTCATCCAACTCTTTTCGAATCTTCTGCACTGACCGCAGATTGACACCCAAACTGTTTCCAAATTCCTGGCGGAGTAAATTGCATCATGGTGCTCTTTTCCTCACAAACGGTGCCCAACTGACGCTATTTAATGTGCAGTTGACAAAATCAATAAGATACGCATGCGCGAAATTAATAATATGAACTGGCAACAATTTATCAATCGCACTCTTCTTTTACCTGTGTATGTTCCTGTATGCATTTCTTAAGGCAATAGTCTTTTTAATATATCTTATTTACAAAAGCAATTAAAAGCATTTCTCATTAAATAATGTACTAGTTTTACTGTATTTTTTTATTTTGCGTTTATTTTCGGTAAATAGTCTTTCTGTTAGACAAAAACAAATTTATGATTTAAATTCTTCGAGGAGCCCTGCTGGTGGGCTGAAATTTTAATTTTAATTTTAATTTCTCGAATTGTCATAAAATTATGTAAACAGGTGTAAAAGATTAAAAAAGTATTTTTATGTTGATTTTCTAAAAATATATTTCAAAAATAATTTCATTCGTTTGTGAAGAAGTAAACATTACTCTACTGAATCTGACTATATCGCCAATACCACCATCAGCTGTACCGTAATTCTTCAGTCTTCGATATCAAAGGCTGGTAGTGAATATTCCGGAAAAACATGGCCACCTTTATACACGTCCTAATAAATATTTTGAGCTTTCTGATTGGTTAACTCTTCTATTGGTGAACTATAAAATGAGTCAGCTCATTTTGGCTGGCTCACTAGTACACCAAGGTACCCAAAAACTCCAACAAGAACATACGGTTGCATCAAGCCATTTCAAGAGTAAAATGACGAAACCTAACCACCAATCTAGCACTGCGTTTAAATTCATAACGTCTACGTAGCTCAGAGAAAATCTCGTCAAAACATTTGCCATGTTTATTTATGGAAATGGCAAAGGGAAACTATTTTAAAGGCGTGGACAAATGTCTGGAGTCAGGATTCGATACACATTTAAATGAGTACAACTGGATTATTATTCAATTGACTACGCATTCTTTTGTCTTGAAAACCATAGACATTGATATATCTTCGTATGATTTTACTTACATTTGCTTTAATCTTATTATGTAATTAATTTCAAGATATTCCTTTCTCTTTGGAGCTCCTTTGCATCAACATTAAAATGTTAATTTTCAAATTATCTTTTGCTAGATTACTACCCCAAGAACAGTATGGACATGATGAGGTGTGACTACATCGCTGACTGCTTCTATGAAATCATGCACGATTACATGAGGTACTTCCACTGGAAGAACGGACGCTTCAGGGTGAGTCAGTTATTTCGAATCTGTTCAACATTTCATATCTTCATCTTTCAATACACTATCTATAGAAATGGATAAGCAAAGAGGCTATAGTAAAATGATTATTAAGACTAAAAGACATTAGTTAAGACGAGTGTCGAGTGCTTTGTAAATAATGACCTTGTCTATGAAATCATGCACGATTACATGAGGTACTACCACTGGAAGAATGGACGCTTCAGGGTGAGTCAGTTATTTCAAATCTGTTCAACATTTCATATCGACATCTTTCAACATACTATCTGTAGAAATGGATAAGCAAAGAGGCTATAGTAAAATGATTATTAAGACTAAAAGACGTTAGCTAAGACGAGTGTCGAGTGCTTTGTAAATAATGACCGCTTCTATGAAATCATGCACGATTACATGAGGTACTACCACTGGAAGAACGGACGCTTCAGGGTGAGTCAGTTATTTCGAATCTGTTCAACATTTCATATCTACATCTTTCAACACACTATCTATAGAAATGAATAAGCAATGAGGCTATAGTAAAATGATTATTAAGTCTAAAAGACATTAGCTAAGACGAGTGTCGAGTGCTTTGTAAATAATGACTGCTTCTATGAAATCATGCACGATTACATGAGGTACTTCCACTGGAAGAACGGACGCTTCAGGGTGAGTCAGTTATTTCGAATCTGTTCAACATTTCCTATCTACATCTTTGAACATATCTGGAAGAACGCATAGCTATCACACACACACTCACACACACACGCACACACACACACACACACATATATATATATTCTGTTTTTACGTTATTTTACTAGATACAATTTATTTAAGTAAATACTCTGTTTTTAAGTAAAGAGTATTAATTAGACCTACAGGCCAGGCCTGAATGTTCGAGAAATTTCGTAGAATACATGTTATCTAACCGGAATAGAACCTATACAGTACTGTCACTTGATCTGATGTGCTATACCATTGAACTGTGCTGAAGCAATATCCAAACTAATGTTTTTAAACCACAAATTTCGAAGAGCTTTCCTGAACGATCCTATCTGCTCAAGAGACGTACCTTAACGTAAACAACGACAACGTATTAAGTCCAATAATTATTTAATATATTTTCTGCCCATGCTTTATTTTAATAGATACAATTTATTTAAGTAAATGGTCTGTTTTTAATGAAACTCTATAATTACATTTACCGACCTGAATGTAACCTATTTCATTATTTATATATATATATATATATATATATATATATATATATATATATATATATATATATATATATATATAAAAGGCCTGACGATTGCATCTAGCATGAAACAGACTGTCGCCTCTACGTGTTGACTTCTATGTTTACTTTTATATTTACACAGGCTCTATCTCTATATTTATTCATATATATATATATATATATATATATATATATATATATATATATATATATATATATATATATATATATATATATATATATATAATTAAATGAAGACTTTCCTTAATGTATGTTTTCTTTTCAATTTCTTAGTCTTCTAACAACGGTATGATGGGCTCTGACATGGGAAGCAACAACAGTGGCGATATGATGAACTCTAATTACGACGTAAGTACAGTTGTATATATATACTTCTGAATGTGTTTTAATTTCTTTTACAGATTTGGGCCAGTTAAATTTAATAGTCAAGATATAATCTTTATTGTTTCAGTGGCCAAAGATATTCTATAGTGCGAGAAAGCAGGACGATTCAGTCCCCCACAGGTTAGCGCCAGCCATGGTGAAGGGAAACAGAAAGGTTTCTCTCATATGATTAATAGAGAGAAATTCCGTTTTAGAAACGCTAAAATTAACAAGTGCCGCAGAGAAAAATTTAATAACAAACTGAACAAATTTCAATAAATATTTCTCCTTATTCGTGGTCTCTTAGCGAAGAGATCATCCGAACAATTTCAATGAAAGTATTTATAGAAAAGACACACAGGGGCAACCTTAAGGCGGTGGGAAGTGACTGAAGCCGAGCCACAAGATCAGGACCAATAATATTGCTTATTCTTTCTTTTATTTTATTAAGGAGCTCAAGGTAAACAGCAGGGGCACCAGACCATATATGGCACCAATATTCCTAGCATGGACGAATAGTAGACTTATAGATATGTAAGATAGATTCTGGAGAGAAAAATTGTCTCACACGACACAGTGAACCAACTTTCTTAGCAGCTGACCTAGCAATGGATTTAATATAGTCTTTTCACTTCATGTCAGCTGAGAACGTTAGCCCGAGAAGGCACAATATTCTAAGCATGGACGAATAGTAGACTTATAGATATGTAAGATAAATTATGGAGAAAAAAATTGTCTCGCACGACACAGTGAACCAACTTCCTTTTTTACAGCGGACACAGCAATGAATTTACTTCATGGCAGCTGAGAACGTGAGCCCGAGAAGGGACAATGAGTCACTTTCCTGGAGGTTAGCATCAGCCATGCTTAAAGAAAGCAGAGATGGGTATCTCAGATACGTAATTGTCGGTGTAAAAGAAATTTACTAAGTAGCGAGAACAAAAGAAGTGTATTCAGGACAGTCGATAGAAATTTACATTATATTTAAATTTTTGAATATTAATGTTGGTTGGAAAGCATAGAGCCGGGATTTCCAAAACCGAGAAATGCAAGGAAGGAAACTGTTAGCGTAGAAGTTACGGCGACATCTCGCCATCTCAGCTGTAAAATGATGTGATCTCGGCCCCAGTCTATTACTGACCTTCCATTCAGTTTAGGTAACATAGCTCATCCGAACAATTTGCATAGAAGTAATTATAAGAAAGTCATAGAGACGCAACCTTACGGCAGTGGTAAAATGACTGAAGCCGAGATGCTAGGTCAGGACCAATAATATTGCTGATTCTTATTACTAAAGGTAAATAGCATGGACGAATGGTAGACTTATAGATATGTAAGATAGATTCTGGAGAGAAAAATTGTCTCACACGACACAGTGAACCAACTTTCTTGGCAGCTGACCTAGCAATGTATTTAATATAGTCTTTTCACTTCATGTCAGCTGAGAACGTTAGCACGAGAAGGCACAATATTCTAAGCATGGACGAATGGTAGACTTATAGATATGTAAGATAGATTCTAGAGATAAAAAATGTCTCACACGACACAGTGAACCAACTTTCTAAGCAGCTGGCCTAGCAATGGATTCAATATAGTCTTTTCATTTCATGTCAGCTGAGAACGTGAGCCGGAGAAGGTGCAATAAGTCACTTTTCTGGTGGTTAGCATCAGCCATTCTTAAGGGAAGCAGGCATGAGTCTCTCAGATATGTAACTGTCAGAGTGAAAGAAAATTTGATATATCATTTTAAAAATATTAGCCATAATATCCGAGACTGCATAGACTGTCCGTATTTCAATTACTTCAGTTAAATTCTCTAAATATGATTTTTTTTATATATATTTCTAGCTGTATTAATCTGTCTGCATGAATTGCGTTCACTGAAATATTTAAAGGGATTCATTAATTCTTTTTTCAGAACTACATGCAATGGAGATACATGAACACTTTGAACAGGATTATGCCCTTCGTGGAGAGGACCCTGAGCATGCGCAATGGTGGAAACAACTTCTTCATGGGAGATCAGGTAGGTACCAGTTTTGAATTCTTCTTTGACGAAATATCTTCGCTGTGCATTTGCGATGATTACAGAACAGAAAATGCTTTAAATTAAGAATTAAAATTAATAAAATTGTTATTAATAAAATTCTGATAGAGGTCGCTGATCTGCCAGCCTTCCTGAACAAAAATCATTCTTGTTTTTTAATGGCGTTCCTTCCACGATGTCGGAAGCTATGTCTCTCCACAGTTTCCTTTATCTTTATTATCTGTAAATTGCCATAACTGCTTGGGAAAGGTGGTAGAGTTGTTTCCCTTTGACTCCTCCACGGTTTTCAATTTCTCTCATAATTGTTGCCATTCAAGGCTAAAGAGTCAACCTACCTTTCTATTTTAAGGGCTATCTATCTATCTATCTATCTATCTATCTATCTATCTATGTCAGTTCATATCTATAAGAGGAATAATATGATTTCAAAATTTAGATAAATTGGTCGTCAAAATTTAAATTAAAAAGCTGAACGTCCCTGTATTTAAGATTGAATAAATATTTCCGCTTGAGTCGTTTTCGTTGCCTCATTCTTCACGCCTATCACAAAGTAACCCCCTGTTCACCTGAACATGAGGTTCCCTCTCTACCCTCGCTTATGAACAGACATTCACAGTGCGTCAACCCTTATGGAACAGGCGCGATTGGAACAGCTACTCTTCCAATTGCTCCTGTTCCATAGGGCCTCAGGCACTCATGCCATGAGATCCATGCCTGGGGTAGCATCAGGACATTTATCCTTCTTCTTCTTCTTCTTCTTCTTCTTCTTATTATTATTATTATTATTATTATTATTATTATTATTATTATTATTTGAATGCAAAAAAATAATTGAGTCTTCAACTTAGAACATTTTAACGATATTGCGCTAACACAATATCGCTATGACGTGCCGTTTATTCTGTGCTACACCAAAATATCCATAGACCCCATTATTCTCATATAATTGTTTTATTTTAATAATGTCAATAATTTTGAATATTTTTATTGTTATTAAAATACTTGAACACTACCTGTAACAATATTATCAAAAATAAAATTAATGTGCCAAAAACGTTTAATTATAGTGATTCATTAAGCTTAGTTTAGTTGTGGCACAGGGCCGAGATTAAGGAGCACCCATTGAGGCTCGAACTCACTACTCAATCATAATTGATCACCGATGTTTCCAAAACGTTTCTTTGTACATGTTTTATATATTTCTTCTATATTCTGATACGATTCGCTTCCCTTCAGATGATGTGGTGTGACATGATGTGCTACTGCTGCCTGGAGAACCCCTACATGGAAAACCAGTCCATGTTCAGCAACTATCCCAAGATTATGGCTTTGAGAACCCGTGTCGCTGGCCACCCCAAGATCTCTGGCTATCTGAAGAGCCGTTCCAACACCAACTGGTAAACGATTCTGAAGAGTTACCAAACCATTTTACGCAACTATTGAAAGGAAAAGAGAGATGAAGGAATGAAATCTGTGATTGACGTCTATTTGAGAGAAAACGCTGTTGAAAGTTTTTCTATGAGTAGAAAAAATTGTATTTAAGGAATAAAAGTTTTCTCCTTTTTCAAAAATGGGTTTTTCGTTCTCTTAAATTATTTCTCATAATTAATTTTTTTTTAATTAAATCAACAAAGCACTAACATATTTGCGTAATTCTATTTCATATCCAGGTTTGATATACCGTATAAATAAAAGAATATATAGTCACACACAGAGAGACTGTTTCGCTGTATCACAGCTCATCAGTGTGACCAGACGTCCGCCTGCCTCTAAATAGGACCGAAACCCGACTGAATTGGCGTCAGTCGGGGACTCTAACACTTAGCCGTTGGCGCACGACAAGGAGGAAAGTGAATTTAAGCGTATTTATTTTTAGTTAAACACACAATGACTGAGAGAACTCGATTCGATTTACCTAAGAGTCTTGCTTTATTAGCCGTAATAGTCACTGTTTATAAACCCACAGTTCCTCCCCAGAGAGCTCAACTGAAATAAATTTTTCATGAGCATATATATTGTCATACACAGAGAGACTGTTTCGCTGTATCACAGCTCATCAGTGTGGCTAGACGACCGGTTGCCTCTAGCTAGGCTGAATTGGCGTCAGTCGGGGATTCTACCACTAAGCCGTTGGCGCACGGCAGGGAAGAAAAGAGAGAGAGAGAGAGAGAGTGAGAGAGATAGAGAGAGTGTGTTTTTGTGTGTGTGTGTGTGTGTGTATGTGTGTGTGTTTTTGTGTGTGTGTGTGTGTGTTTGTGTTTGTCTCTCTGTGTAAGTTGACGCAAAAATTAACACGGGGTCAAAAGTAACAGGCGGATTTAGGAGTGAAATTATTATTTCACACCGCAATGTTGTGTTATTTTCTCTTAAGTGTGACTGTCCTTTTCTCGCCTCATTGCTTGAATATCATGAAAACCAAGCGAGGAGAGAAGAATATTCCAAATCGACACATGCAAGTAGAATTTCATTTGTATGTATGTCATCTTTTATACTAAGACAGTTTTATCACTTTTTAGACCGTTTTTTTTAATTCTTTTATGCTGGTTTTCGTTGAGTAAAGTTGGATTTGAAACGTAAATCAGGAATCAGATTGGTTTTCACTGTCTTAGTTTGAGTTGCTACAATTTACCCCCATCAAGTTACATAGTACCCCACTCTCTGTGACTTTTTGCCACACGTTGGGGTACAAAGTAACATTTGACAATTTTCCTTTTTTTGTTTCACGTTAAGTCTTTAAATTGAAATGACATCCAGAATAGTTCTTCATTATAACGTGCGCCTAACTCTAAACTTCATGTCCATCTTAAATAACCGGATCTCTCTTTAATTAGATAAACAATAAACATACTTCAGGCATATTTATGATGCATTATTAATATATTCCCGTGATCCTGGCTTGCCTGATTGCGTTTCTGCAAACGTACCTAGTTGTATATTATTATTTCACATATTGAGGATTAATGAAAGTTACTTTAAAAACTATACCGGTTGTAATAAAAAGAAACTATTAGTTATATTGCATGATTTTTCGTATTTAGGATTCCGAAATCTGTCTTTAATGAATCCTTATTCATAAAATAAATAATGTATCTAAGCAATCCTAATTCATGATCAAATTGTAGCAATACGGTTTCTCACACATCCTTAGCAGAGGAATAGATAAATTCTTTCTTTTAAGTCAATTTAATAACCAGGGTTTATCAGGAATCTTGTATCCAACCCATCTTTGAGTAAATTTAATATACCAGGATTTTTTCAGGAATCTTGTCTGCATCCTACCACTGAATTGACAAATAAAATTTTGATAGTGCTTTTAGATAGCCGTAAAAGTAAGGTCCTTTGAAGGTCCTGTCTGGGTGGTCCACTTGTGTCCCACTAACCGGAGAGTTCGGTGGAACACGAGTGGATGGAAAATGCAAGGTGGTCCGCAAGCCAGTATCCATATAATGAGTGGTTAGTGAAAGGGCGAGCGGTGAGTGAAGCGGCCAGGCAGTTAGTGTCTCGGGGACTGTTTTCTGTAGCCAGAACTTAGTGAGAAGTCAAATAATAAAGAAGCGCGGTTTCTCGAAGTAGAAGGAAGATATTACCGATTAACTGACTATTTTCTTTCCTACCTTTCAACCAAACTCCGCCATAACATTGTAAGTACTATTTTGACCGAGTGGATACATCTAACTTGAGTTGCTAAGCTTCCTATTTGTATCTTTTTGAGATAATATTTCAGATCATAGAGCAAAGCAAACGGCTGATGTGTCACAGAAGACTAATGTTGCGGTTAACAAGTTGTAAAAAAAATCACGGATTTGGTCAAAAAAAGACCCTCGGATGATATAAAAATCCATAAAATATTTCATTCTTTAATAGTCGTGCTAATTTAATTTGCAACATATACAAATGTATTTAGAAAAAAAAGTATATTTTGTTAAGATAGCGTGGTTCACAGAGCGCTGCACGGCCTCCACTCAAGATTTACACCTCACTCTTGACGGTAGGCAGTATACGCCTGATATGTTGTAATCTGCTTCCATGAAACGATTTATTTTTGAGTGGCTCTGTGCCTTTCCTCATCTACCTCTCACTCTTAGGACGCTTGTGAGATGTGCCTTTCCTCCCCAACCTCTCACTTTTAGGACGCTTGTGAGATGTCTCATTGCTCCCCTACACACTCTTAGGACGCTTGTGAAATGATGTGATTTTCCTCCCCTACCTCTCACTCTTAGGACGCTTGTGAGATGATGTGGCTTTCCTCCCCTACCTCTCACACTTAGGACGCTTGTGAGATGTGCCTTTCCTCCTTAACCACTCATTCTTATGACGCTTTTGAGGTGATGTGCCTTTCCCCCCTGCCGCTCACTCTTAGGAAGCTTGTGAGGTGTGCCTTTCCTCCCCTACCTCTCACTCTTTGGACGCTTGTGAGATGATGTGCCTTTCCTCCCTACCTATCACTCTTAGGACGCTTGTGAAATGATGTGCCTTTCCCCACTACCTCTCACTCTTAGGACGCTTGTGAGATGTGCCTTTCCTGCCCTACCTCTCACTCTTAGTACGCTTGTGAGTTGATGTGCCTTTCCCCCCTGCCTCTCACTCTTAGGACGCTTGTGAGATGTGCCTTTCCTGCCCTACCTCTCACTCTTATGACGCTTGTGAGATGTACCTTTCCTCCCCTACCTCTCACACTTAGGACGCTTTTGAGATGTGCATTTCCTCCCCTACGTCTCACTCTTAGGAAGCTTGTGAGATGTTCCTTTCCTCCCCTACCACTCATTCTTAGGACTCTTGTGAGGTGATGTGCCTTTCCCCCTGCCTCTCACTCTAAGGACGCTTGTGAGATGATGTGGCTTTCCTCCCCTACCACTCATTCTTAGGACGCTTGTGAGGTGATGTGCCTTTCCTCCCCTACCACTCATTCTTAGGACGCTTGTGAGGTGATGTGCCTTTCCCCCCTACCTCTCACTCTTAGGACGCTTGTGAGGTGATGTGCCTTTCCCCCCTACCTCTCACTCTTAGGACGCTTGTGAGGTGATGTGCCTTTCGCCCCTGCCTCTCACTCTTAGGACGCTTGTGAGGTGATGTTCCTTTCCCCCCTACCTCTCACTCTTAGGACGCTTGTGAGGTGATGTGCCTTTCCCCCCTACCTCTAACTCTTAGGACGCTTGTGAGGTGATGTGCCTTTCCCCCCTACCTCTCACTCTTAGGACGCTTGTGAGGTGATGTGCCTTTCCCCCCTACCTCTCACTCTTAGGACGCTTGTGAGGTGATGTGCCTTTCCCCCCTACCTCTCACTCTTAGGACGCTTGTGAGGTGATGTGCCTTTCCCCCCTACCTCTCACTCTTAGGACGCTTGTGAGGTGATGTGCCTTTCCCCCCTACCTCTCACTCTTAGGACGCTTGTGAGGTGATGTGCCTTTCCCCCCTACCTCTCACTCTTAGGACGCTTGTGAGGTGATGTGCCTTTCCCCACTACCTCTCACACTTAGGACGCTTGTGAGGTGATGTGCCTTTCCCCCCTACCTCTCACTCTAAGGACGCTTGTGAGGTGATGTGCCTTTCCCCACTACCTCTCACTCTTAGGACGCTTGTGAGGTGATGTGCCTTTCCCCCTACCTCTCACTCTTAGGACGCTTGTGAGGTGATGTGCCTTTCCCCCCTACCTCTCACTCTTAGGACGCTTGTGAGGTGATGTGCCTTTCCCCCCTACCTCTCACTCTTAGGACGCTTGTGAGGTGATGTGCCTTTCCCCCCTACCTCTCACTCTTAGGACGCTTGTGAGGTGATGTGCCTTTCCCCCCTACCTCTCACTCTTAGGACGCTTGTGAGGTGATGTGCCTTTCCCCCTACCTCTCACTCTTAGGACGCTTGTGAGGTGATGTGCCTTTCCCCCCTACCTCTCACTCTTAGGACGCTTGTGAGGTGATGTGCCTTTCCCCCCTACCTCTCACTCTTAGGACGCTTGTGAGGTGATGTGCCTTTCCCCCCTACCTCTCACTCTTAGGACGCTTGTGAGGTGATGTGCCTTTCCCCCCTACCTCTCACTCTTAGGACGCTTGTGAGGTGATGTGCCTTTCCCCCCTACCTCTCACTCTTAGGACGCTTGTGAGGTGATGTGCCTTTCCCCCCTACCTCTCACTCTTAGGACGCTTGTGAGGTGATGTGCCTTTCCCCCCTACCTCTCACTCTTAGGACGCTTGTGAGGTGATGTGCCTTTCCCCACTACCTCTCACTCTTAGGACGCTTGTGAGGTGATGTGCCTTTCCCCCCTACCTCTCACTCTTAGGACGCTTGTGAGGTGATGTGCCTTTCCCCACTACCTCTCACTCTTAGGACGCTTGTGAGGTGATGTGCCTTTCCCCCCTACCTCTCACTCTTAGGACGCTTGTGAGGTGATGTGCCTTTCCCCCCTACCTCTCACTCTTAGGACGCTTGTGAGGTGATGTGCCTTTCCCCCCTACCTCTCACTCTTAGGACGCTTGTGAGGTGATGTGCCTTTCCCCCCTGCCTCTCACTCTAAAGACGCTTCTGAGGTGATGTGCCTTTCCCCACTACCTCTCACTCTTAGGACGCTTGTGAGGTGATGTGCCTTTCCCCCTACCTCTCACTCTTAGGACGCTTGTGAGGTGATGTGCCTTTCCCCCCTACCTCTCACTCTTAGGACGCTTGTGAGGTGATGTGCCTTTCCCCCTACCTCTCACTCTTAGGACGCTTGTGAGGTGATGTGCCTTTCCCCCCTACCTCTCACTCTTAGGACGCTTGTGAAGTGATGTGCCTTTCCCCCCTGCCTCTCACTCTAAGGACGCTTGTGAGGTGATGTGCCTTTCCCCACTACCTCTCACTCTTAGGACGCTTGTGAGGTGATGTGCCTTTCCCCCCTACCTCTCACTCTTAGGACGCTTGTGAGGTGATGTGCCTTTCCCCCCTACCTCTCACTCTTAGGACGCTTGTGAGGTGATGTGCCTTTCCCCCCTACCTCTCACTCTTAGGACGCTTGTGAGGTGATGTGCCTTTCCCCCCTACCTCTCACTCTTAGGACGCTTGTGAGGTGATGTGCCTTTCCCCCCTGCCTCTCACTCTAAGGACGCTTGTGAGGTGATGTGCCTTTCCCCCCTACCTCTCACTCTTAGGACGCTTGTGAGGTGATGTGCCTTTCCCCCCTACCTCTCACTCTTAGGACGCTTGTGAGGTGATGTGCATTTCCCCCCTGCCTCTCACTCTAAGGACGCTTGTGAGGTGATGTGCCTTTCCCCACTACCTCTCACTCTTAGGACGCTTGTGAGGTGATGTGCCTTTCCCCCCTACCTCTCACTCTTAGGACGCTTGTGAGGTGATGTGCCTTTCCCCCCTGACTCTCACTCTTAGGATGCTTGTGAGGTGATGTGCCTTTCCCCCCTACCTCTCATTCTTAGGACGCTTGTGAGGTGATGTGCCTTTTCCCCCTGCCTCTCACTCTTAGGACGCTTGTGAGTTGATGTGCTTTTCCTCCCCTACCAACATCCGTCCACCATTTTATCAGGAGAAAATCGTTGGAAAAATTGATAAATTAAAAGAAAAGAACAGCAATGAAAATGAAGAGCAAAAAAAAAAAAAGTGGGGAAAAAAACGCTAAAATCAATAACGTATAAGTATATATACTTATAACGAGGGGAGGAGAAATTGCGGGTACATATATATATATATATATATATATATATATATATATATATATATAATTATGTATATATATATATATATATATATATATATATATATATATATTAATATATTAATATATATATATATATATATATATATTAATATATTAATATATATATATATATATATATATATATTAATATATTAATATATATATATATATATATATATATATATATATATATATATATATATTAATGGTAAGGTTTTACAAAGATCCATTGGTATATAATCCAAGTGGATCCAAGTGGATCCTAGTAATATAAAATATTAAAACTGATCCGCAGAAAGAGCTAAATGTATTTATTAACACAGAGCAATATAATTAATAAACAAATAAATCCAAAATTATCTCATATGGGGAATAACCTATTTCGACAAATGATTATATGCGTTGGTTGTCGTTAACTGAGGTGATTTCTATGAAGTTAGATATGACTGGAAGTAGAATTTAACTGTGAAAACTAACAAATACAATTTGCCGAAAACATCTAATACAGAATCTATCCATTTCGATGTTTCAGTCAGACAAAAGGCGCAAGTTTCTGGTCAGGGGATGGTGGAAGATGTCTGTCGTAAGGGGAAGAATTTTAATTAAAATAAAACAGAATATTAATCTGATGATACCAATCTGGTGTTATGTGAAAAAAAAATGAATTTAAAATAAAAATAAAAAATGAATCCCACAATAAATTTAAAATATTTCCTCAAAAGAATGTAAAATATGAACAGAAAAATAGTAAGGGAGATATTCAAGTAGGAGAACGTTTATAAACTGTAATTAATATAGTATAAAAAGATTTTAGAAGGGGGGATGCAATATGGAAATTAGAATTTGTTTTTAGTTTTTCATTCGACTTTTGAATAGTTAGAAGGAAGTGAATTTGGGTAGCTAATTAAGGTAAAACTATATTATGGAAATATAGTTGCTAATTAAGGTAAAACTATTATGGAAATATAGTTGCTAATTAAGGTAAAACTATATCATGGATATATAGTTGCTAATTAAGGTAAAACTATATTATGGATATATAGTTGCTAATTAAGGTAAAACTATATTATGGATATATAGTTGCTAATTAAGGTAAAACTATATTATGGGAATATAGTTACTAATTAAGATAAACATACACAGTTGCGACCAAAATGTTCAGAACGGCATTGTTTTCGACAGAAAAGTACGTATAAGTTTTTATCAAAGTTGTTTTATATTCTATAATTTTCACAGACCATAGATACGATATTACTTGTTATTGTCTGAGATTTTGGTGTAATTTGAGAGGATAATACAAAAGTTATGTATGATTTAGTGATTTACTGCAAAACCCATGGCGGCCAAAATGGTTAGAACGGTTGCTTATACTCCGTGTTTTAGTATATTTAACCGGCGAACTCTAATTTTTTAAATTTCTTTACGTGACGGTTCGTTTACTAATCATTAGTAAGAATATCTGCAGTGTACTTTGTTAATATAATGCCACTTACTCCGTTATATATATATATATATATATATATATGCATTCGTACAATCTCTACGACCTGCCAAGATCCTGCGTATGTTTTCGCAGCTGCCGGCATCAAATATACGGATACTGCAAAATTCCATTAATGACTATAAGTCTTTAATGGAATTTTACTCTATCCGTATAGTACAAATGAAAGCATCTTATTATTAGAAACAAGATAAATAATAATGTATTTTTGGTGATAATTTTGTTCTTCAAAAATGTATTGCTGGAATTGTTTTCCAAAATGTATTGATGGAATTGTTTTCCAAAATGCATTGCTGGTGATATATATATATATATATATATATATATATATATATATATATATATATATATATATATATATATATATGCGTGTGTGTGTGTGTGCATAAATTATTTTCAGATAGAGTGTATCTGTGAAAGAAGATTTATCAATAGAGAAAATAATTTAGTAAAATATAAGTCTAGGCTCGGTTTCCTTTCCAATCTCAAATTATTACAACATCCGCAACCACAAAAATGGCAAAAGAACAAAAGAAATCCATTATCTCATGTTTTTGAAGATATAGAGCAATTACGTTCACCCGCAAACCACAACACTCTGATCACAATCTAAACAGTATTCATTTATTAAAAAAAGAAACAAAAATATTAAATATTACTGGCTTACTTTTGTCCTACCCGATTTTGCACTTACGGCTCTTTTCAACAAGCTGATGAATATTCATGAGCGGTCTCTAAATTTAAAGCATTGATAAACCAATGGCACCATTGCTCTGTCTATATAAAACCGTACAACAAAATAAATCCTACATTTAACTTGATAATGTCCGTCTGAAGACAAAACGCGTCGGATAAAATTAGTTTTCGTGACCCTTTTCAGCCATTAGGAATTAATTAGAAGTTTACGTTGTTGTGATGACGCATGCGCATGAACGAGAGACCCTGAGAATTTCAAGATTTAGAATCGAAATTTATATATATATATATATATATATATATACAAGGTAATCAAAAAAGTTCTGTCCGTTTTTAAAGGAAAAAAAGAAAACGCTTCACAGTATGTGTAACTTATATTTAGTCTTCGAAGTAATCGCCATCGGCATCCAGCACCTTCTGCCAACGTGTCTCCAGCTGTTCATTGCCCCTGAGTCCGTGAGGTGTTTGCGCCAGTCTTCTTCATTGGTGAAGGATTTCCCACGAATATGATTTTCCAGGGAGAGGTGGTAATCGTATGGCATAAGGTCAGGTGAATAAGGTGGATGGTGCAAAGTCTCCCACCCAAGTTGCTGTATGGTATCCCTGACCACTCGCGCGACATGCGGCCTGGCGTTGTCATGGAGGAAAAGCACACCTTTGCAATTCACCAGTGCTGGCTCCTTCTACCGCAATGCCTGTTGCCCACGTTTCATTTGCTGTGAGTATAGGTCTCCAGTGACCGTTTGGCCCGTTGGTAGCTGTTCCTAATGAACCATTTGACGACCTGTCCCCAAGACATAAAGCATAATCTTGCGTGGGTGCATAGGCGGTCTTGCGTTGTGAGGGACAGCATCTTGAGCAGACAACCAATGTCTGAAACGCTTGGGAATTTCGTACAGAACCCACTTTTCATCACTGGTAAGAACTCGATTGAATAAGGATGCGGTACGGTGTCGAGAAAGCAGCGATACGCAGGCTGCCACTCGTTGTCCCTTGTGGACCTCCAACAGCGTTAGAAACGTTGAATTGTCTTGCAAGTTCACCACACGTTAGACTACTGTCATCTTCAATGGCCGCCTTCAGGACTCCGTCATTCAAGACCTGTGGTCGTCCACTGCGAGGCTTATCACGGAGAGACAAATCCCCCGAATAGAATTTTCGAAACCAACGCCTTGCAGTACGTTCATCCACAGCACTATCCCCAAACGCTTGGCATATGCGGAGACTTGATGCAGCTGCTGATAAGCCCACTTTTAAGTCGTAAAGCAAACAGCCCTGAACGAGATCTCTAGACACTTCCATACTTCCCACAGCTGTCCGGCTTATAACTGATGGCCGGGCACGGTGCGCGCATTTTTTTTATAACGCTTGATGTTCCTACTCCCGGCTGTCCGAATTTGAAAACAATTCCTACACGTATTTCGTATATATTTCAACTTCATTCAATGACTAATCAAAAAACGGACAGAACTTGTATGTATATATATATATATATATATATATATATATATATATATATATATATAATGTTGGTTATCAAAAGTAAAGAAACATTGTTTGGTAATCAGCTGGCATATTTTTATGAATTTATATTTAGATAGAGGTAATTTAATTTTTGCTTTTGTCAGTTGTTTTTTTTAGTAGATTTAAGCATTTCTCTATGGGGTCGTTTGTGTAGAGAGATTTTATATGTAAACTAGCCATATATATATATATATATATATATATATATATATATATATATATATACGAGGGTCATTCAATAAATAAGGTGAATTTTTCGGTATAAGGACTTCTAATACAGATAGAAGCTTACATTTTTTTCAATGTAGTCTCCCATCACTGTCACACACTTTTTCCATCTGTGCACAAGATTCCGTATTCCCACAGCGTAAAAATCTTTGGACTGATGTCTCAGCCAGTCGCTCACAACACTTTTGACTTCATCGTCACTTTTAAACTTCGTGCCTCTCGTGAACGCTTTCTAGGGACCAAACAGGTGAAAGTCTGAAGGGGCAAGGTCTGGGCTGTAAGGGGGATGAGGGAGCAGTTCCCAGCCCAGCTCATTGATGGTCTGCACCGTTTGGCCTGCTGTGTGAGGCCTTGCGTTTTCATGATGCAAGATGACTCCTTCTGACTGATGACACCTGCGTTTGTCCCAACAGATAAGCTCAAAATTCTTGCAATGTCATCCACTGTCACCCTTCTGTCAGACTGATTGAGGTCATTGACTGATTCGATCACCTCAGGAGACCTCACTTCTGTAGGCCTTCCAGGCCTGTCTTCATCCTCAACACTGCTCCGTCATTCTTTAAACAATTTAGCCCACTTGTAGACATTTTTTGGCAGAAACATGTGGTACCATACACAGTTGACATTCTCCTATGAATTTCAACTGGTTTGCACCCTTCAGCAACCAAAAACTTGATAACTGACCGCTGTTCCATCCTGGAGCATGCTTCTTGGTCGGCCATCTTTGTTAATCGCTAAAACTCTCAAAGTTTTTTTTTTAATCTGCAAAAGAAATTAAATGTGAAAAAGAAGTACAACAAAAAAATAAAATAAAAAAGAGTAAACTTCTATATGTATATTAGAAGTGCTTATACAGAAAAAATCACCTTATTTATTGAATGACCCTCGTATATATGAACTGGATAAATAGATAAATTATTTCTTTTAAGTCAATTTAATAACCAGGGTTTATCTGAAATCTTGTATCCAACCCATCTTTGAGTAAATTTAATGACCAGGATTTTTTCAAGAATCTTGTCTCCATCCCACCTCTGAATTGACAAATAAAATTTTGATAGTGATAGTGTAAAAGTAAGGTCATTTGAAATATTGACACCCAAAACCTGTCTGGGTGGTCCACTCGTGTCCGACCAAGAACTAGCGCATGTCTCTTCATTAGAATAGGTAGGAGGGAGTAGATGCGATAGGCGACAGTAGACTCAAAATTGTTATCTGCATTTAAGAATTTAGTTAATATTTAAACTTACCTTTTAAAGGTTCAACAATAATTCCTCTGTCGCTACTTCATTTAAAGTCAGTTTGATGTACGAAGGTCTTTACTTTCAGTACAAACAATTATTTTTATATTTGACTTCCGCTGGATTTCGCAAATAATTTAGATTATTTTCAAATTTATTGCAAAATTATAAAAATTATCATACAAAAAAAATCGTCGCAAAATATCGCCGAAAACAATCGCAGTAATCAAAACTTGCGTATCCAAAACATCAGGTTTTAATTTACTCAAGGATTCGGCCTGATTCCCAAATGGTATCTTATGTTGGGCTACAGGCTTTAGGAGTAAAATTGAAAACACGGACAATTTTATTTTCAAACACTGTAATCTGAGAACAGTGTTTTTTTTTCATTCAAAATAAACTATTGAAAATTTAGAGAGTTGTGTCCCTTTAATTGCTTTTATCAGTAGAAGCCAAGATTGCGAAAACAATCGCAGTAGTGAAAACATGAATATTCAAGATTACAGGATTGCGGGCCCGAATTCGACCCGGAATGTTTATATTTTGCCCAGGAAGTCAGCCTGGTTCCAAATTGTGTGATATGTTGGGCTACAGCCTCTTGGAGTGAAGTTTAAAAAGTGACAGAGTGAAACATTGACATTCGCATTATATATATACGATAGAAATTGTAAGGAGGATATATATATATATATATATATATATATATATATATATATATATATATATATATATATATAATAGAAATTGTAAGGAGGATTGGATAATTATAATTAAGTAATTCATTGAGTCTGAAAGAAACCTGAACAGAATGCAGAAAGCACTGGACGGCCGTTTCGTCCTATATTTGGGACTCATCAGCAGTGCGCATCCACTACCTAGAATTGAAACCCTGACAGTTAGGTTGTCAAGCAAACACCATACCAACTGTTCCAACGGGCCTCGGTGACGAAGAGGTAGCAAATCAGACTCAATATAGCGCCGCTCGCTCACATAATCCGTGGTGGAACTCAACTGAAGTTCTCTGTAACCAAAGGACTGTGCCCCCCGGAGCCACGACTACTATCATCAAGCCTCTCGTTGGAACATTTGGTATAGTGTTTGCTTGACAACCTAACTGTCAGGATTTCAATTCTCGGTAGTGGATGCGCACTGCTGATGAGTCCCAAATATAGGACGAAACGGGCGTCCAGTGCTTTCTGCATTCTGTTGAAGTTTATTTCAGACTCAATGAATTACTTAATTATATATATATATATATATATATATATATATATATATACATATATATATATATATATATCAATTTAAAAGCATTCCTATCTTTCTCTTCCCTCTCTAATTTCAACCATGTCTGTCACGCTATCCTTCACCAATTTCTATATCACTTTACATAAGCTTAATACTGCCCTTCAAAAGTGTAAGTAAGTGTTTAAATTTATTTTTTCATTCCTGAAAATGAGGTCTGATGAAAAGAAACTCTCTGGTGAAATAAATTATAACAATGGAACCTTGAAGTGGCCTGTTCTTCTTTAAATTAAATTATTCCCTCTGATTTAACATTGAGCTCTCCGGATTTCATCATCCTTGGGATTATCCATACCAAGATTTCCATTACTTAATCATATATATATATATATATATATATATATATATATATATAATTATTTATTTGAATATTATAACATAAATATGTTATAAAATCACGACAAAATAGCCATTTTGTTTCAACACTTCTAGTGTCTTATCAAGTGACGATGTAGAATTTAGAAAACCATTTATTCTATATTCTACATCGTCACTTGATAAGACACTAGAAGTGTTGAAACAAAATGGCTATTTTGTCGTGATTTTATAACATATTTATGTTATAATATTCAAATAAATAATTATATCTGCTCTACTCTGTATTGAGCACTCTTTAAAGAATATTAATTGTTGGTTATTGGATCTCACTCCGTATATACCAATCCTAAACTTGGGTATATATATATATATATATATATATATATATATATATATATATATATATATATATATATATATATATATATATGTATGTCTGTATGTATATATATATATATATATATATATATATACACATATATATATATAATCATCTATATGTGTTGTAGAACATTCAAATGAATTGATGTATTTGCACTGATGTCGTCATCTCGATGGAAACGGTTTAATTTGAACTCTATTCATTTACAAAATAATGAATTATACAGACAATCTAAATAAAATAAAACAGAAGGAATCTGGAAATGCCATGGAGTGTACACGTGAGCAACGACGAAATTTTAGAGAGAATGAAAGCAAAAAGGACTCGTCTAGTTAACATCAGAAAGAGTCAGTAGTCATTTCAGGGGTACAAAATTAGGAGGGTGAGCTTGAACAATCTGACACGCAAAGGGCAGTTTAAAGATAAAAGTGACAGAAGTAAAACAACGCTTAAACCAACCTGGTAAGCTTGTGGATATGAACTTGGATTCGCTCAAGAACATAAATACCGATGCCGAGAATCGTCAGACGAAAGATAGGAAATTGTGGAGAGCCATAATCACCAACGTCCTAAAGCGACACGGCATATACAAGAGGAAGAAGGAGCTTGGGTAAATGGATGGTAGAATAGGATTTAGGATAGATAACAAAAAGATAACATTTATTAAGAGCTACAAATGACAGGATATTGTGGAGAGTCATCATCACCAACGTCGTATAGGGCCACGGCACATGGAAGAAGAATGATCATGAGTAAATGCTTAGCGGAATAAGGTTTAGGAGAGACAACAAAAATACTAAATTTATTAAGCGCTACAAAAGATAGGGAATTGTGGAGAGCCATGACCTCCCACGTCATGAAAGATACGACACATAGAAGAAGATTGAGCATGAATGGTGGAACAAAGTTTAAGAGAGATAAAAAGAAGACAACATTTATTAAGAGCTACAACAGCCAGGAAATTGTGGAGAGCCATGATCGCCAACGCCCTGAAGGGACCCGGCACACAGAAGACAAAAAATGAGCTTGAATAAATGGCGTCATAACAGGATTTACGAGAGATGACAAAAAAAATTATTAAGCGCTTATATATGATTGGAAATTGTGCAGAGCCATGTATCTATAAAAAAATGTTAAACATAAAAATGTCTTTAAATAATTGTCGGACTTTGTCCATTTCATGTCTGACGTGGTTTGTTTACATTTGATACGCCATGAGCAGTTATGAATGTACGTGAGAGATTCATGGAAGATTGAAGTTTATAAGCAGTAAATTTGACCTTGCCAACCGAACGATCCTTGGTGGCCGAAACGGTTAAGGCACGTCAGGCTATATGACGGTTCCGTATAGGATACAAGTTCGAATCCTGTCGAGTACGAATATTTTCTATGAAAATTTCTCGAACATTCAACCCGGTAAATGTTATTTAATACTGTTTATTATAAACAGAGCATTTACTTAAATACTTGTATCTATAAAAACAATGTTAAACATAAAAATGTCTTTAAATAATTGTCGGACTTTGTCCATTTCATAATGTGTGATGTATATAAAATACTTTGGTATCTGTCTATATTTCTGAGATGAGGTATTATGTACATTAATTACATTATTCAGACTATTGTCCTCATCTTTGTCGCCATATTTATTACAACGTTTCGTCCGTTGTACTCTCCGGCCTTCTTCAGGTGGTTGGAATATCGAACTGAACGCTTTATTTCGCTCACAGGGGTAAACTGTTCTAGTTCCACGTGCCATGTTTAATGGATGTCAGTTATCAGTTATCTGCTGTTAATTTCCCTCTGAAAGTTCTCCACTGCCTTAACCGGGTATTGAACCCACACAGTGGATAAAGGCGTTAGTTAGATCCAGTGACAGGATCCATGGAGAGTGATTTGAACAGTCCGAATAATGTAAATAATGTATATAATATTTTATCTGACAATATGTATATTATAGTGCTATATGTATACAAAAATTGAAAGGAGTGTATGAGAATGATTCGTGTGTGTGTGTGTGTGTGTGTGTGTGTGTGTGTGTGTGTGTGTGTGTGTGTGTGTGTGTGTGTGTGTGTGTGTGTGTGTGTGTAACGAATGTACGGCCGCAATGTTCGATGGATTTGCACCAAAATTTACATGCACATGCTCCAAGTTAGTGAGAGAGCCAAGACTGACTTTGCATTTCCCAACTCCCATCAATAGTGGAAATAATCGATTTTGTCATGCTTCTACGACAGTTTTCATGTAGTTTGCGGCTATTTTCTACTGGCCAGAGTGAGAGCCTATAGCTGGCTGCCACGAATATTGCAGGAAGATTCTATTGGACAGCGTGAGAGCCAACAACTGACTGACACGAATGTTAACTAGCATGCTAGCATGTAAAAAAAATCGATAGCTGCATGGGAAAAATTTAAATCTGCATGGCACTTTACTCCAATTGGCTCATTCGCTTGCTTAAACTCAACGTTGATTCTGATTCCGCAGAACTGGGTTGGGTGTGAAAAAGTATTTATTGTTAACATTCTTTTTTCATTCGGTTTTTCCAGTTACGAGTCCTTTTTTAAAGCTGATCTTTTTGTGTTCATTTTGTTTAGTTCTTTTTTCGTAACATATTTAATGTTTAGTATAGAGCTTAGAGAAAATTCGCAGTGTGAGATAGGCAAGAAGTAAGGCATGTAGCAACATCAGCACGGCAAAGGGCACTCTTTTAACGGCAAGGAAGGGCAAAAATATTTTAAGTCAAGTGAGAGCGATTGCTGTATGCGTCGTACTATTTTTAAATCAAGCACGGGCAACGGCAGGCCATGCTTCTTGTTATGAATATGGCATGATATTGATTGCAGAGGCAGAATGGAGCCTAGAGCAACTCCAACAGTAAGTAGTCAAGGAAAGCGATAAAAAAGAATTAACAGCTATTGCAAGAAGACATAATTTTGTTAGCAAAATGAACAACCCAATATGCAAATTTACTAATTGGAGACATCAAAAATGATGCAAGTGGAAGAATTTAAATCTCTCTGAAAGTGCGACATTGAAATCCAAAGGCGAATTGGACAGACAAAGATGTCTATCAAAAGTTATGCAAAACATTAAGAAAAATAAATTGCAAGAAATCATGTTTGTCGACAACAGGCAGAGTCCAGTACGCGAATTGAAAAATATGGGAAGCATTATATGCTTACACTTTTTCCTTTACCCGTCCAGCTCATTTTCGCGTGTACTATCCGAATGTTCTTGCTTGTTTTCAGATTTATAACTATTGCAAGGCAACTCCGCTTATTTGTCAAATAGAATAAGCTGATATACAGTGTTTCCCATAATAAAAACTTGTACATCCTGTGGACGTACAAATCATTATTTCCACAACGCTAATCTGCATCGCAAATGACACAAAGGTTTTCATTATTTCGATAAAGTGGAAAAATAGATGTCTTTCATTTGAGACCTTATATTATCAGTCAAGTGTCGTATGATTATATTGTTTGCACTAAATATTAGGTTAGACCTCTCCTCAGTCGTCCTGCTCAATAGTATCCTCTTTTTTAAGCGAGCTTAGTTTTGCCACTCTTTTGAAATCATAGCACGCGTGCACCACATCTGATGCATGGACGTGGAAATCACATGTACTGTGCATCACATATGTTGCACAGGACAGACAAATATCCGTAAGCGCGAGTTGAAATTTCTAGGGTACATAATGAAGAATAAAAAATTTGACACACACAAGGTATATTGAAAGCGAGACGGACAAGAGTAAATAGCGCATAAATTATGTAATGAGCTCGTGAAAATGGTTGACAGGACACGGTTTAGGAAAAATTCAAATTTTACTAACTACTGAAAAGTACAGGAAGTTGTGGAGAGCCATGATCGCCAATATCCTGATAGGACATGCCACTTAGAAGAACTGATAACTTTTTTCTAGGCACGATTCATTTTTGGAATTACTTAGTCTGAGGTATTCTTGTCCTTACACCCGTTGTCCTAAAGTATATTATAGATAAAATAATGCCTAATATGGACCATGGAGAATGCAGAAAACTGTGATAAGTCTTTTCTTTCTTTCTCTCCTTTTTAGCAGTCATTTCACCCTAAGAAAGACGGGAATGTAACTATTAGGCATGGTTTACAGAAAGTAAAGAGAAGACTCAGTGTAGTGACGATTAACGAAAGGTCAAAAGTTGAACAGGAATTAAGAAGAAAGAAAATGGCGATTGACATTGCATTTAAATTTTTAAAGATTATATTTATCAGGGAAGCAACTAAACGATGGCCTTTTTTGAGGGATTTCTCGTCTACTCCTTAATTAGTAAGCTTAGTTACTGCCCTCCCCTTTTCCAATGGGTGCCTGCTTGTGAACATCGGGTGCTTGGATGTGCGGGTGGTGTAATGGATAATTGCTCGGAATTGGAAAGTGGAGAGGCGTGTTCCAATTCCACCGGATTCATTATATTCCTTTACGCGAGTATATAGTTGGGAAAGGTGTGAATCTAACTCTTCTCGGCCAGGTATGTGTAATTGTTTTTTTGTTTGTTTTTTTTTTTGTTTTGTTTTCAAATTTCACCTCGAGCAAGACGGTAAAGCCACTAGTAAGCAGAGGAGGTTGCAGGGAGTGAAAGTGAAAGAGAATGAGAATGAGGGAAGAGAATAGGGAGGATTGAGGAAAGGACAGAATATGAACGGAGTTCAAGAAGACAGAAGATGGCGGTTGACATTGCATATTTTTTTTATTTTAAAGAATATAGTTATCAGGGAGGCAAGAAATTGGAAGCAAGTGCGAGAAATATAACTGTTAGAGTGGGAGTGACGATTGCATTTACCTATTTCAACAGTAAAACGGTGGGACCTATCTGCCAATCTAGTAGCACGTTTAAATTCATGTATTCGGAGCACCATTTCATAAATCCCGCCAGGACAGTTGCCATGAAAATATTTGTAGAAAAGCCACGTCACGTCGGTGAGAAATGACTGAAAATCGAGATGCCTGATCAGCATCGATTACGTTACAGATCTTTCTTTTGATTTTTGTCAAAAAATCTCCAGATGTACACCAGGATCACCCGTCCAAATATGGTAACAGTATTCAAAGACGAATGCTAGATTTATAAATGTGCAAGATGGATTTTGACGAGAAAAATATCCCGGAACAGCTTTCCTTGTAGAAGATGTAGTAATCGATTCGACTTTAGTCACTACAGTGGAAAATGTGAGACCAAGATGATTGTTGCTCACCTGGAGATTAGCATCATCCATGCTGGTGGTAGGCACAAGAGGTTCACTGATCTGAGGGTTTCATTTAGCTATTCCAACAGGAAAAGATTGAGACCTAAATGCTCATCTAATAGCACGCTTCTTTCATCTATTCGTCGCATCACGGAAGAAAGCTCATCATAGCTGTTGCTATGAAAATATTTTTTTAGAAAAGGCAGAGGGAAACCACGCCACATTGGCGAGAAGGTGACTGAAGTCGACGTGATTGATCTGGATTGACTACATTACAGAGCTTTCTTTTGATTTTGTCAAGAATCTCTAGATTTGGGAGCCCCAAACCAAATATGGCAACTGTATTCTGTTGTGACCAAGTAATTAGTTAAGAAATAACAAACAAGAGGTTGCTGATAAATTGTGTATTGAACAGTAAATACAACAGAAGAGTGTTACACGTTGGGAGTGTGTGTCGGTTGACCAGCGTTCAGTCTATATCACTGTTCATATTTTGTAGGCCCTCCGACGAGAGTACGTGTGGCACAAGGTCAAGTTTAACGTGGGTCATCCGAGCCCATAGGCTCGGCCAAAAGTTCACGTAGAAACCACATAAACGGGTTCGGATCTGTCTACCACCTCGGACGAAACATTGCCCTCCGGTACAGCCTCGACCGGCTTCGTCTCTGCCCAAGGCAGAGAGTTCGACAGGAGCTGCGAACAGCCTCGGTAGAAGAGTCTATATATGACTGTTAATATGTAACAGCCCCTACCACGTGGGACATATGTGGCGCAAGGCAGAGTTTAATGTGGGTCATTCGAGCCCGTAGGCTCGGCCAAAATGTTCCCGTAGAACCCGCATAAACGGGTTCGGGTCTGTATTCCTCCCCGGACGAAACTCGCCCTTCAGCACAGGCTCGTCCGGATTTCTCTCTGCCAAAAGCAGAGAGTTCGTCAGGAGCTGCGAACAGCCTCGGTTAATATTTAACAGCACCCCCCTCAACATCACCACAAGAGATATATGTGGCACAAGGCCGAGTTTAATGTGGGTTCCCCGAGCCCATACGCTCGGCCAAAAAAAACCGTATAACCCGCATAAACGAGTTCGGGCCTGTTTACCTCCCCGGACGAAACTCGTCCGTATTCCTCTCCGCCAAAAGCAGAGAATTCGACAGGAGCTGCGAACAGTCTATATCACTATTCCCTCGAGGCTTACTTTCCTATTTACTTTATATTAACTGGAAGAGTCCACATTAGCCTCATCAGAGGGAAGAGACCACAACATATTCAATGCACAGACGAATGGTAAATTTGTAAATGTGAAAAACGGATTCTGACGAGAAAATAAATTTCTAAAATTAAGTGTCCCGACTTTCCTTGCAATAGATGCAGCTATTGATTCGATATAGTCGCTCCATTTCAAGTCAGTCGAAAACGTGAGGCCAGAAATGGTGCTTCCCTGGAATCTAGCGTCAGACCGGTAGAAAAGATACGTTATGGTGCTTAAATGAATTTAAGCAAAATATGCAGTTGAAGTCGACGGAAATTCAACCATGTAAAATATTCGAGAGGTTTGCGATTCTCTTCTGACAGGTCAAGCGGGACTCGTTTTCTAAATGTACCCACCCGTAGATGCATTTCCATTTCGCGATGGACAATCATATGGCTAAATTTGAAGTGCCAACTGAGTTCTCATGCGTCAGTAACCGATTTGGGCCGGTAATTTCTGAAACGGGAACACGGTGTTTTATCACGCACTACGCCATAATACCAGGTAAGAAATTCTTTGATAATGGCATGACGAATTCTTTCTTTATTTGAAGCAAATGTTGAATCAGTTTGAAAGCCTTTCTTCAAATGATATTCACTCAATTTGAGAGAAAATTACGGAAGAAATCGAGTAATGAGTGAACTGCTTTTTAAAAGTTTGCTCAAAATATTCCGTCGAAAATTCCACAGAACATTCCTTATAAGCTGATTGCTGATGATTTTATTTTCGGAAGAAAAGCAGAACGTAAGGGATTATCAGTGGTCAGGAATTACTGATAGAAATGAGCTATTTATGATAGAATAATTGTATTATTGTATGTATAATGTAAATGCATTGCTAATGATTTTACTATAGAAATTCATTGAAAATGAGGAAGAAAGGGATTGTCAGTGGTCAGGAACGAAGGCAAGCCTTACTGATAGAATAGGGCTATTATATGTATAATGTAAATGCATTGCTAATAATTTTACTATAGGAATGCATTTAAAATAAGGAAGAAAGGGATTGTCAGTGGTCAGGAATGAAAGCAAGCATTACTGATAGAATAGGGCTATTATATGTATAATATAAATGCATTGCTAATAATTTTACTATAGGAATGCATTTAAAATAAGGAAGAAAGGGATTGTCAGTGGTCAGGAATGAAAGCAAGCATTACTGATAGAATAGGGCTATTATATGTATAATATAAATGCATTGCTAATAATTTTACTATAGGAATGCATTTAAAATAAGGTAGAAAGGGATTGTCAGTGGTCAGGAATGAAGGCAAGCATTACTGATAGAATAGGGCTATTATATGTATAATGTAAATGCATTGCTAATGATTTTACTATAGGAAGGCATTGAAAATCAGGAAGAACGGGATTGTCAGTGGTCAGGAATGAATGCAGGCATTACTGATGGAATAGGGCTGTTATATGTGAAATGTAAATGCATTGCTAATGATTTTACTATAGGAATGCATTGAAAATGAGGAAGAAAGGGATTGCCAGTTGTCAGGAATGAAGGCAAGCATTACTGATAGCATAGGGCTATTATATGTATAATGGAAATGCATTGTAAATGATTTTACTAAAGGAATGCATTCAAAATAAGGAAGAAAGGGATTTTCAGTGGTCAGGAATGAAAGCAAGCATTACTGATAGAATAGGGCTATTATATGTATAATGTGAATGAATTCCTAATAATTTTAGTATAGGAATGCAGTGAAATTGAGGAAGAAAGGGATTGTCAGTGGTCAGGAATGAAGGCAAGCTTTACTGATAGAAGAGGGCTATTATATGTATAATGTGAATGAATTCCTAATAATTTTAGTATAGGACTCCATTGAAAATCAGGAGGAAACTTATTGTCAGTGTTCAGGCTTTCCTGTATGCATTATTTATAGAATAAGGCTATGATACGCATGATATATATTGCTAATGATTTTACTAAAGGAAAGTGAAAAATCGTGAAGAATTAGAAAGAGACAGCTGAAATTACTTGAACAAAACTGAGGAAAGTGGTCTTGGAGAACTTTATACTCGAAGAGGGGAGATATATGTGTGCCATAGAGACACAGCACATTGGAGAAGAGCATTCCTATTCGATAACATGTAAATGCATCGCAAAAGAAATATACTCTAGAAATACACTGAAAATCAGAGTATTGTCAGTGGTCAGGAATTAATGCAAGATTTACTGAAAAGATAGTGCTATCAAATGGGCAATTATTGGAAGCCCAATTAAAATTACCAGAAAATTAAAATGTCCTAATTAATGTAAATCTTGTCTACGGTTTCCTTTATCAGAAGAAAGAAATGTAATTACTAAATTTGGTAATGTTACAAAACAAGTGACACTGATTTGTTTTCGACTACAATACCGAGAAAAACTTCACTTTTCAAGCGTTTTGAAGGTGTTCCAAGATGTCTGGCTTTAGCGTTTCTATGTCAAATATTCCACTTTTCGACACCGATCATACAATGAGAAGGACAAAAACCAAAATAACCCCCCACCAAAACGAATGAATGTCCTTGAACCTGTAACCAACGAACCATTCCTCGAGTCTCACTAATTATCAACTCTGTGAGTCAGAACTCTGTATAAAAACCAGAAGGTTTTCAGCTGTCGGTAGGCAGACGAGATTCCGGCTCTCACGTTTAGCGCCAGATATATTCTCAGTTCTCTCTTGTGACTCTTCCAGACACGAAGCAAATTACCAGCCACCATGCCTAACTACACTCTGTACTACTTCAATGGCCGCGGACGTGCCGAGATCCTGCGTATGATGTTCGCCGCTGCCGGCATTAAGTACATGGACAAGAGGTTCGAGTTTAACGAATGGGACAAATACAGGAAGGGTAAATATCAGATTGATTCTTAAACAGACGTATGAGATAGATAGATAGATAGATAGATAGATAGATAGATAGATAGATAGATAGATACATAGATAGTCTCTTCATTACCTATCTGATGGATATATAGATAATGAAGAGACTGATAGATAGAAAGAAAGAAAATGAAGAGAGTGAGATAGATAGATAGATAGATAGATAGATAGATAGATAGATAGATAGATAGATAGATAATCTCTTTATTACCTATCTGATGGATATAATGAAGAGATTGATAGATAGAAAGAAAGAAAATGAAGAGAGTGAGTAGATAGATAGATAGATAGATAGATAGATAGATAGATAGATAGATAGATAGATATGAACAGACAGGTCACAGATTCAAATAAATAATCTGGCAGAGATCGATAGATAGACAGATCGATAGATAGATAAACAGATATGAACAGGGTGAAATAGATATGAATAGACTCACACAATTGTTTCATTAATCTCTGAACTGTTGTATCTTAGAAATGATTAAATATATGTTACTGGAATTCTCATACTCTTGAACTCTATTTTGAATAATAATAATGTATAATTACTCACTAAACTTAACAGAAGTATCGTGAGGAAATCGATCATAAACGAAAATGACATGTTCATTATTAATTAATCATATCTAAGAATCGGAAGCGCATGAATTATTGAAATAAAGCTTATATATATATATATATATATATATATATATATATATATATATATATATATATATTCCACGATCATTTTCTAACTTATTCAAGATGATCTTCGCCCTCTCTAACCTTCTAACTTTCTTTCGGGGAGTAATAACTTGCCTCACAGGTTTCAGGTAGAATTTAATTTTCAAATTTTTTCCATTTTTTCTTTGGACTGTGATAGCTGAAATTCCTCTCTCACGTGCCAAACTCCTCATGGACTGAGTTGGATCTTTTCTAATTGACCTCTTATGCTCTCTTTAGCTTTTAAGTTGAAATGATGATCCCTCTTCTGGTTGAGATCTCCTGATCCAGTTTTCCTCTCGACTCTTCCCTCTTGTTAAAACTTATTTACTGTTCTCTTGATAGTTCTTGAACGGACTTGAATGTTGGTACCATTACTGAAAGCCTGAATGATCTTTTTCCTCTCACCGTTGCCCATTTGGGAAAATATAGTGGAGCTGACACAAAATGATTTTAGCCTGTTCTCTTTCTAGCTGAATAACTCAAAAATTTTTTCAGTGATTCTTACAAGTGTTGTCATGATGACTAAACCTTTTATCTGAAAACATAGAATAAGAAACTAAATTAGTTTAGTGTTTTTCGATATTAAACCATTTGTGGAATTGATAATTATGCTGTTTTATGCCGTAATATCTGGTACGAAGCTATGTCAAAAGGCAAAGTCTCGTCTCAGGAAACAGCAACCGGACCTCGTTTTATACGGTGTCTACGGGGAATATTTGGACGAGCCTACGGGTTCGGATACCCTACATTAAATTCGTTCTTGTGCTACATCTGACTGCAAGGAGCGATTGGTAGATATCCTGCATTTGGAGATTCGTCTCAAGCTGTGCTGGTCAAACTCTCCGCCTCCGGGCCGAGAGGATCCCCTGACGAGGCTATGTCGAAAGGCAGATTCTAATCTCGGGAACCAGCTACCCGACCTGATTTATACGGTGTCTACGGGGAATTTTTGGATGAGCCTACGGGCTCTGATACTCCACATTAAATTCGTCCTTGTGCCACATTTGACCGCGTGGGGGGGTTGGTAGATATCCTGCATTTGGAGATTCGTCCCCAGCTTTTGGGGGTCAAACTCTCTGCCTCTGACCCGAGAGGATCCCTAGACGAGGCTCAATCGAAGGGCAGATTCTCGTCTCGGGAAACAGCTACCCGACCTCGTTTTATACGGTGTCTACGGGTAATTTTTGGTCGAGCTTACGTGCGGGGACACCCCACATTAAATTATGCGTTGTTCTTGTCCTAAGTATTATCGTTCATTACCAACATTTGTGTGATTATTCTATTCAGTAATATTCCCTAGGTTACAACAAAAATTATAGGGAAGGTGTATAAATGTTAGAAATATAATTAAAGCACATTTATTTTATCAATTAAAGAAAAAGAACCAAGCTTTAAAATTAAATTTACCCTATACAGTGTAACCCGGATATAAGAGAGTTGTCGAGACCGTAGAAGAAGTATCTTATATCCGGGTTTCTCTTATATCCGGTTTTGGTCTATTTTGTTTTATTAACGCAGGCTCTAATTTGGGACCAAAGAAAATCTCTCTTATATCCGAGTTTATCTTATATCAGGGTTTCTCTTATACCCGGGTCTCTTATATCCGGGTTACACTGTATTAAATATTTGATCGTGACTTCTTTTTGCTTTCATAACTGCTTTTAAGCGCTTTTGCATATTGGAGACCAACTTAGCACAAGTAGTTGGCTCGTTTGTCAACCATTCTTCATGAAGTCTGGCTTCTAATTCGCTTTGTGAAGAATATTTGTGCGCCCTCACTGTTGTACCTAAGTATGGTCACAGATGTTCAATGGGATTCAGGTCAGGGGATTGAGGAAACACTTCTTTGTTTCAAATCAACCCTTCGAAACTCTGGATGTGTGGCATGATGCGGCGTCTTGATTGTTGGAAGATTACTCCATCTGGTATGTTATTATTGATTTTTTTTCTCTAATGAAGGTTGATAACATGCTTGTTTAAATGTTGGAATTCATTCTACCCGCACATGTGATTAAACATCTCTGTCCAGAATGACGGCATGCATACCCAAACCATTACGCTCTCACCCACTAATTTTACACTTACACTGAGCATCATATAATTCCCGAAATCTTCGACGAACATAAACATATCCAAGGGTTCCAAACATCCGATGAAAATAAAAAAAATATAAGGATAATTTTATATTCGATAAAAATACAGTACGAATAAACGTAATAAAATAAATTATGCTCAATAAATTAGTTTTAACTAATAAAGAAATTTACTTCAAAGTTGCTTTCATCAGACCAGACAACTTTGGCTCAGTCCTCAGCCGTCCAATTTTCATGTTCTTTTTTCAAAAGGGAGTCTCTTTTTCTTATTAACCGCAGACAGAAATAGGTTTTGGTTCTAGCTTTACATCGTTTGAGGTCAGTTTCTGCTAACCTTCTTCTCACTGTGCGAGTCGATATCACTTTGTTGCCTCCTGAAATTCAGCAGTCTCGTTAGAAGAGTTTTTTTTTATCACCGAGAGATAGCATCTTTAGCAGTCTGTCTTCCCTTGAATTTGTACACCTTTTCCGGCTTTGACCATCACGATTTTTGAAAGAATTGGTTTCGTTATATCTTTTAATGGTTGTCCGTAGACAATTTCTTGTGCACCTAACTTTTCTTGTAATTTGGCTTGGGATAACCTTTCTTTGAACTAGGGAATGAGTTTTAGTTCAGTTCCAGGAATGTTTTTCTCCGAAGATATTTTCAGCAACGGTGAAGTTCTTATGAACTGATACTAAACTTGTTACTAAAAATTAAAGACGATTTAGCGCCACAGATTAAATTTCAAATAAATGATTTTGACACTTTTTCTAAATAAATAAAAATGATCACAAATCATTATTGGTACCCATAAATATCAGTGAAACATCAATTAAAGACGGCGTACTCTAGTGTTTTCAGCTAATATATGTACGAGTTTCAATCTTATTTTTAACTTTTCTACACCTGCCCCATAATTTTGTCCTTGAGTATATATATATATATATATATATATACATTTTTATGTTTAACATTCTTTTTATAGATACAAGTATTTAAGTAAAGGCTCTGTTTATAATAAACAGTATTAAATAACATTTACCGGCCTGAATGTCCGAGAAATTTGCATAGAAAATATTTGTCCTCCGACAGGATTCGAACCTGTATCCTATACGGAACCGTCATATAGCCTGACGTGCCTTACTGCTCGGCCACAAAGGAGCGTTCGGTTGGCAAGGTCGAATTTGCTGCTCATAAAGTCCAATGTGGACTTTTTCAATTTATAAATACTAAACAAAAGATGGAAATTCCTCGAGAGTGCCGCCATTGAATATTGTCCAAATATTAATCTGCACCCAGGTTTTTTCGCCAATATCACCTTTTCTAACAGAATCACTACTCTCCCGAGCCAACGGACACAACAAATATATCAAGAAATCAAAAGAAAATGGTTGAATCGGCCAACAGAGCAATACAAACAATATTTCTACACGTGAAAATATTATCTTTAAACATAAAGTGATTGTCGTAATTTTTCAGTTGACCATATCAATATACAATAGCGTTTCTAAATTCTTCTAGGTGCTAACGACATTTTATTTGTTCTTTATACATGTTTCATATTGTCGTTTCTTTCCTTTACACATATTGTGTTTTTCTACACGTTAATTCTGAGAAATCTTTATACATGTATATATATATATATATATATATATATTTCATTAAGAACGACAGACAAGGTGCTTTTATTATGTTTTTTTTTATACAATTTGTCATTATTTTATTATGTTTTTTTATACGATTTCTCATACTATCTAATAATTTTTTTTCTTTTCGGATGATAAATGATATAAAATCTGTCCGAATGTTTTTTTTATCCGGACAGTTTTTATATAATTTATCATCCAAAAAGTAAAAAATTATTAGATCACATGAGAAATTGTATAAAAAACTAAATAAAAGCATCTTGTTTGTCGTTTTCAATGAAATGTGCATGAAAGAAGGATTGCTGCCTAAATACACAAACACACACACACACACACACACACACACACACACACACATATATATATATATATATATATATATATATATATATATATATATATATTCTTCATTCAACATCATCACTTGAAACAAAATGGATATTATTTTAGTGATTTTGTAACATATTTATGTTATAATTTTCGAATGAATAATAACCCACGAACCTCTCGATGAATGTTATATAAATGAATAATATAAATTGAACTGCACCATATATTTGATATATATATATATAGATATAGATATATAGTTCGTAGATTACTAAAGATACAAACGTTCTACATTTGAAATCTTCTAGAATATCATGGAATTCTACGTCATTTTTATGACCTTTATAGAGCAGTCGATGGTACGTAATCTGATTTTCGAGTTATAAGATTTCTTTTACTTCCTCTTCTGATAGAAAGAATATTTACAGGCAAAAATGAATAATAATCAAAGGTGACGGTGTAAGTCGAAATGTTGATGCGTTTTCTAGCGAGAATCAAATATATGAGAATTGCAAAGAAAAGGAAGAAAGGTGGCCTTCTTATCATTTTTTTCATCAATGCACAGACAACGAGGCTCCTTGCTTTGGGCACCTTTAGGAACTGAAATCCATTTGAGACACCAAGTGAAACTCATATATGAAATCAATCGCTTAAAGGCTCTCGCAGTTTTTTTTCAACCGGTGTTCCCCTGAACCCTATGCTTCCGTAAGAGGTCGCTAAATCTCCCGACAGGAACAATAAAACATTATATTATTTAAAATTATAATAATCATTGAGAATGTATTTAGCGATGTCTATGTAGCACCAGTGTGAGTCTGCATTCACTTCCTAGTAGACAGCATTGGCTAGCTGCGACCTGTTCCAGCTAAACAGTCGAACTCTCTGCCTTCGGTCAGAGAGGAACCCGGACGAGGCTCCGCCGAAGGACAGAGTCTCGTTCGGGGAGGTAGACTGACCCTGAACCCGGGTCAAATAGGGAATATTTTTGGCCGAGCCTACGGGCTCGGAAAACCCACGTTAAATCCGGCCAAGTGCCACATGCAACCCTCGAAGATATCCTAGTAGACAGCATCTGTATGTAACGGATTCGTGTATAGCCCGAATACAAGACGAGTGTCCATATATTAAGTTTACCACTTTACAATAAAAACATAAAAGACATAGATAGGTATATAATAATTTTATACAGGTGTTCGCTAAGACAAAAACTATTTCAAAGGCCACCCAATGATAAAAGGTTTGAAAAACGCTATAACAAACTTATGTCTACCTGTAATCGATTATCTTAATACGAGTTTTAGTATTATAAGACATGAGATCTATAGATACAAGTAATTACGTTTCTGAAACAATGATGTTGCCAGCTACACGTTTTTGAAACAATGATGTTGCCAGCTACACGTTTTTGAAAAAATGATGTTGCCAGCTATACGTTTTTGAAACAATGATGTTGCCAGCTATACGTTTTTGAAACAATGATGTTGCCAACTATACGTTTTTGAAACAATGATGTTGCCAGCTATACTTTTTTGAACAATGATGTTGCTAACGTTATCATTAAATTACGTTTACAAAGTATATATATTTAATAAATATGTGGAAACTGGATTTGGCATTAAATAACCCATAATGGTTGATATGCCATAAAAGCCCAAACAAACAACCAACGTAAGCAAGGCGAGAGTGACACTAGCAGCCAAGGGATTACAGAGATTGAAGGTAAGGGTAAATTTGCGTTTTTGAGGAAGGGATATACTGAATGGCGGGGATCAAGATCAAGAAGTCGATTGACATTACGTTTAAATTTTTGAAGATTATAGTTATCAGGGAATCAAATAAAAGGAAGAGAGTTCCATTGTCGGGAAGTGCGAGAGAATGAGCTTTTTGAGTGAAAGAGACGGTTATATTTAACTGTTTCGACAGTAAAAGGGTGGGACAGTGGTGCCAACTTCGTAGCACGCTCAAATTCATGGAGTTGTGGTACCAGTGTAAATAGCTCGTCAGAGCAGTTGCTATGAAGGTATTTGTAGAAAATTCAGAGGGAAGCCACATCATGTCTGTGAGAAAGCGACTGGAGTCAAGATGCCAGGTCAGGACCTGTCACATTGCATATACGTCTTTGGATGTTGTCGAAGACCTCGAAATGTACAGCGGGAGCACCAGACCATATATTGCAACAGTATTCAATACAAGGATATCTTAAGACTTAGATACTGGCTATTGACTTCAGTCTAAGAATCCGCCCGCCCAGTGAGGGCCTGTCGTCAACGTATTGCCTGCGTATATTTCTCTGGATCCCATTAGGCTAGATAGCATTTAACCCTTACAAGAGGGGGTCATCTTGTCTGTAATCCTGATTGTTGCCTAAACAACCACCACATTTGCTTTCTTATTTGCTTGATTTTGGTATCTTCAGTTGGTAGGGTCTATATCATACGGTTCATATTCATGGCAACAATACATATTTTCTTCTTAAAATTGGTAGTTAGTTCTTTGATCTAGCTTTCCTTTACTTCCTACTGTGGGAGTTCCTTTATCTTCCTTTCCGTGTCTGTTATCAAATCTTTTCCCTGCCTATATCAAATATTTCAAATACTTCGTCATGGCCACGTAGCTGAGTGTTTACAAAATTCATTTTTTGACCATGAGACAAGGGTTCGATTCTCACTATGAACGATTTGTCAGGAAAGCGAATTCTTGATATTATCGGTTTGAGGGAGGCGGACACATCGTGTCGTAAAGTGCCTGAAAAACATACCACGGGCTGACCCAAGCCTTATGAGTTAAAGTAGGTTGACGGAAATCCTTGGGAGGCGTTGGTAGTTGTTCTAGCACGAAGTCACAAGTCATCGGGACCGAGGGTTGTAGTGTGCTGGCCTTGTTCAGACTGGTGATATAAGGATGTCAGAGACCATGGTCATTGCCAGGTATATGGCTCGCGAATACAGTAAGCTGACCTAAGCTTGTGAGTTAAATTGGGTAGACGGAACACCTCGAAAGCCGTCGGTGACTGGGCTAGCACGAAGTCATAAGTCATCAGGACTGAGGGTTAGAGTGCGCTGGTCTTGTTCCGACTGTTGATAAGGCACTCTTTCCCAGAAACTGTAACTAAGGTCTACTCAGTATAGCTGCGGTATAAACCAGGGTTAGATTCCGGTTGAACAAACACAAATATGCCTGAGCAGGCGCCTTCAACAGGGATTGGCTAGGTGCCCTAGTAAATTGGCGTCCTCGGATACGAGTGATCTGCCATTTTTTTAAATACTTCGTGTCGAAATGAATACACATATAAATGGAAAGAAACGGGTGTGAAAAATGGTTACATAATTCTTTTTCTCTTTTTCAGATATGCCCTGCATGTGTGTCCCTGTCTTGGAGATGGACGGTGGTATGAGGATGCCTGAGACCATGGCCATTGCCAGGTACTTGGCCCGTGAATCCGGTAGGTTTTCCGAAATCTTTATGAATTCCGAAATACAAATATACCAAAATATAGAATCTGACACCCGTAATACACATATGCAAATCAGTCCCACAAATGTGCAAACTGCGTGCCCTCGTCTTTCACGACCCCTCTTTACATGCAATACATCTATTATTATTATCATTATTATTATTATTATTATTAGTGTTAGTATGTCTGTCAGTCTGATTTGGCTCGACAAGATTCGTCTCTCTCTCTTAAGAGGCGTAGTATACATAGTGTTAGGAAGAGTTCATTCTGTAGTTATAAGTAAGGACCCATAACAATTATTGGTAAAACTGGTATAATACTTAATGTATAACTACTTTGGAAGCCCCTGTAAACACACACACACACACACATATTTCTATATACAGGGTGTCCATAAAGTTCGTGTGCACTTTAACAAATTTATAACTTTATTTGTATTTGCGATAGAAATAATCTGTAAAAAATGTTATAAAGTTTAATGTACCTAGTTTTAAGTATAGCTAAAATGACTAATGTGATTTCAGGTATTACTGTAAATCAGTTGGCAAATGTTTTCCGTGAACTGCAAAATCGTATTACCCTTTGTATTGCTAATGATGGAGGACATGTGGAAACTTAAATAAAATTTCAATAAAACCTTAAAAAATATAGATTTACTTATTTCTAATCCTTTTTACAAATTATTTCTATCGCAAATACAAATAAAGTTATACATTTTTTAAATTGCACACGAACATTATACACATCCTGTATATAGTTTGTCTGATGATCGCAAGGGCGTGAAACTCAGGGTTACAAACTCACATCAATACAACTATATATATATATATATATATATATATATATATATATATATATATATATACACACACACACATGCACACATATATAACGCCACTCATAAATACGCAGACACACATACATGCACGTGGGACTGGGCGTATATGCGCATCCATGTGTCGTGTTATTATATTCAAACTCTTTACATTATTCCGACTATTGTCCTTATCTTTGTCGCCATATTTATTACAACGTTTCAGTCGTTGACGCGCCAGCCTTCTTCAGGTGGTTGGAATGTCGAACTGAACCCTTTATTTCGCTCACTGTGGTAGACTGTTCTAGTTCCACGTGCCATGTTTAATGGATGTCAATTATCAGTTATCTCCTGTTAATTCCCCTCTCCAAGTTTTCTACTGCCTTAAACGGGTTTTGAACTCACGCTCTTTGGCTCCTGTCACTGGATATAACGAACGCATTCATTCACTGTGCCATGGGTCCTTGAAGAAAGCCGTAGCGTTCAACGGCCGAAACGTTGCAATAAATATGGCTACAAAAATGAGGACAATAGTCCGAATAATGTAAATAGTGTACATAATACCTCATCTCAGAAATATAGACAGATACTGATGGGCCGAAACGTTGTAATAAATATGACGACAAAGATGAGGAAAATAGTCCGAATAATGTAAATAGTGTACATAATACTTCATCTCAGAAATATAGAGAGATACTGATTATTTTTAAAATTAAAAATAATAAGAATTTTATCCTATCATAGTCTTACATTGACCCCATCTTAATTTGAAAAAGACAGACGGATAGAATGTGTGTGAACGCACGTGCATATGTATATATGTGTGTGCGAGTAAAACATTATTATAGTCTTTGCTTTGACACAGCCACTTACGAAAGAACATTGAATACAGCGACCAATTACGTACGCATGCACGCAACGACACATAGATGCGCATATACGCATCTTTGGTTTTATAAGGAGTCTTGGTGGCCTGCCGATCAACTGAGCCCCAGACATTATAATCAATCCGTTGTAAGTCTCTGGATTTACGTGGCCAGTTGTAAGGGGCGATGTGCTCGCAGAAATTGTCTGACAACCATGGATCTCCT
The DNA here is from genome assembly GCA_964036315.1 of Acanthosepion esculentum. Lineage (NCBI taxonomy): Eukaryota > Metazoa > Mollusca > Cephalopoda > Sepiida > Sepiidae > Acanthosepion > Acanthosepion esculentum. The sequence goes on along the minus strand of OZ038516.1, from coordinate 13,329,193 downwards.
GTTTTTGTGGCATGATGCAGAGTCCTGTTGACAGACATAGAGTCTTCCAATATCGATCCTCTTGACCCAGGGCAGCAGTATCTCCTGAAAGGACTTGATGTGGTTCTCAGTGTTGAGTCTGAGGTCCTGTGGGAAAAAGAATGGAGGCATAACGTCGCCCTAGTTTGTAATCACTCCTAACACATTTATAATCACCATTAAAACTTACCAAACTCTTTCTAAATCTTCTTCCTTGCCCTCACATTGACACCTAAACAATCTGAAATATTCGTATTGGAGCTTCCGGTACGAATGCTATGCAGGACAGCATGCCATTTCCAAATTTCTGGTGGAGCTAATTGCGTCATGGTGTTCTTCATCGCAAAGAGAGTGCCCAACATATCCTACTATAGTGCGCAGTCGACAAAATAAAAATAAACAAGTGCGCATGCGCGAAATTAAAAATAGAAATGGCGACCTGTGTGTATGTTTGCGTATATATATATATATATATATATATATATATATATATATATATATGTGTGTGTGTGTGTCTAATTTCACCACAGAAATAACAAATATATCAAAATAAATATGCATTATCAACAAATAAAATATACCATTATATTATAACCACAGGTTTCTACCCCAAGAACAGTATGGACATGATGAGGTGTGACTACATCGCTGACTGCTTCTATGAAATCATGCACGATTACATGAGGTACTTCCACTGGAAGAACGGACGCTTCAGGGTGAGTCAGTTATTTCGAATCTGTTCAACATTTCATATCTACATCTTCCAACACACTATCTATAGAAATGGATAAGCAAAGAGGCTATAGCAAAATGATTATTAAGACTAAAATACATTAGCTAAGACGAGTGTCGAGTGATTTGTAAATAATGACTGCTTCTATGAAATCATGCTCGATTACATGAGGTACTACCACTGGAAGAACGGACGCTTCAGGGTGAGTCAGTTATTTCGAATCTGTTCAACATTTCATATCTACATCTTTTTACACACTATCTACAGAAATGGATAAGCAAAGAGGCTATAGTAAAATGATTATTAAGACTAAAATACATTAGCTAAGACGAGTGTCGAATGCTTTGTAAATAATGATTGCTTCAGGGAGAGTCAGTTATTCCGAATCTGTTCAACATTTCATATCTATATCTTTCTACGCACAAACTATTTCTGTATTGAATAAATAAGCAAAGAGAATATGAATGAATTATATCTGAATAAAATTAGATGCATTTGAAAAAATGAGAAATAGACTCACGCTAAAACTTTTTCCACTTAGTCTTACATCTTTCCACTAAACTTTTTATAATCTACAGGAAAATTATATATAAGTTTCTCATATATATATATCTATATATATATATATATATATATATGTATATATATAGGATATTAGAAAATTACATATATATATATATATATATATATATATAGGATATAAGAAAATTATATATATATATAATTTTCTTATATAGCAAGAACTATTTTAAAGGAAATGAGTAACCATATATAAATATATATATATATATATATATATATATATATATATATATATATATATATATATATATATGTGTGTGTGTGTGTGTGTGTGTGTCTGCGTGTGTGTATTGTTGCAGAAATGTGATAAATAATTTCATTATTTTTTTTGTACATGTTTCTTCTTTCTGGATATATATATATATATATATATATATATATATATATATATATATATATATATGGACAGGGAAAGAGCTAAATATATAGATATATAGATAGCTAATATGATATGAACGGTCTGCGACAGATTTTTAATCTACTTATTTCATCGGTTTATTAATATATTAAAACATATATATGTTTCTTTTTTATTTGTTTTTAAATAACCATTCTATTAAAGAGAATATTTGGAAAGTAATATTGATACATACATATATATATATATATATATATATATATATATATATATATATATATATATATATATTTATTTATTTATTTATTTCTTCATTCAGTTTGGTAACAACGGTATGATGTCCTCTGACATGGGAAGAAATGACAGTAACTTCGATGTAAGTATTTTTTTAAATGATCAATTATTTTTTCAACTAGCTCAGTATTCGAACGTCCTTCCGATTCTATTTATCATGTCGATAACCGTATTTATTCCTCGAATTAAATGCTTCTATTTGTAATGGTTATTTAAAGGTTGTAGTTTTGTTGCTTCCATTACATTAGTCCAGGTTCTTTTTGGTTTTTCTTGGCAACACCAATTTAAGAGCAACATATATAGCTGATTGATGTATGGCAACGGTTAATGTGGATGTTTAACACTCGTCAACGTCTCCAAATTGTTCTTTTCTCAATATCACCATTCATATTATTTTTAAAATGACGAAGAAAGACGGCATGTTGCATCATTGTTATGATTCAGATAACGCTTTAAATGGAATGAATCATAATTTGAACGAATCTTTATTATCAAATGAATCATAATTTAAATTATTTTTTAGTATCGAATGGATTATAATTTGAATGAAGAAAGAGGGCAAGTTATACGACAGTTCGAAATCATTTTGATATCTCAGGATTCGAACGACGTTTTCGTATCAAATGGATTATAATTTGAATGAAATTGTGATATCCTCTATCAATATTATAAAATTTTAATATGCTTGAAATTTTGATATCATTTGATATCAAAATTATCAAATTATAATTTGAATCAAATTTTGATATCATTTCATATGAAAATTATCAAATTTGATATATATTTTGATATCCTTTGATATCAAAATTATCAAATTATAATTTGATTGAAATTTTAGTATGGAATGAATAAATATGAATGAAGTTTTTGTATCCATATTTGTTTAACGTTTTCATCCGATGTAAGGAAATAAAGCCACTGAGACGCAAAGGAGGGTTACTGAGTTTTGAGGGAATGTGAAAATAAGAAAACATTATTAAACAAATAGAATAATAAACAGTAATTAGAAATGCAGTAGCCCCATCACGTTGAAACACCGGTTCCCGTGCGATTATTGGAATCATGCAACGTTGAGCTTGGTCAGTAACAAGATGGCTGACTATTCGGAATACCATGTAGAGTTTGGTAGTGGCAAACGATAATATTCAACTGTAATAGCAGTTGAGTCTTACTGACCAATTGAGGAATATGGTAATAGTAACAGTCAGTACTCAACGGTAATGGAAATTGAGTCTGACTGACAGAACTGATTCAAGTTGGTGGGTGGTTTATATGGCAACCTGAGAGATTCATTTCTGAAGCCCAGGTAAGCCTATTCTGCGAGTCCTGATTAGCTGCTGATTCCAGTGTGGATTCTGTGCTCAATGAATACTTCATCAGTATACCGTGAATCTGTGGGAGCATATATTAAGTTACAAACCACTTTATTTTTGTCTGCCAACTGGACGCTAGTTGGGAACCTCCTTGTTAGAGTGAGCCTCCTATTCATGATTGTTCATCTCCCCTACACCCATCGCGGGGAAATGAGGGGAAATGAGTTCTTTCTGGCCTGGCTGATTGTATGGGAGTAATTCCTAGTTGCTCAAGATTGGATGTGCGGCTTATATGGTTTTACGGCCACATAAACACCACTTCCCGTGCGATCACTGCAGTAAAGGAACGTTGAGTCTGGTCAGTACCTAGATGGGTGACCGTTTGGGAATACCATGTGATAAAGCTTAGATGTACGGGTGGTGTTATGCATAATGACTCGTAATTATTAATCGGTGAGCGGAGTTCCAATTCCCATTGGGTTCGTCATATTCACTTAAGCGCAAATACACTTGGGAAAGTTATGAATTCACCTCTTCTCCCCAAACTATGGGTTAATTAGTAATACTTGTATCACAAAACCATTATTATCTACATTATTTTCATTATCTAATAAAGAACAGATTTTCTTACAAAGCAGACATACTTTCTGGTTTTAAATAAATGAAAAGGGTTATTAAACCAGAAAAATGAGTTAATGTGTAAATCAACCCACATCTAAGTGAGCGGATACTCGTGCGTATAAATAATATACTCCTAGTCCCTCGTACACATTTCGCATTAAGTGGCATTGAAACGCATTACCGATCGCTTGGCTGTGGTTGTATCCAGTGTTTGGTCTTCGCAAATGTTCCTTAATCTTCGAGAGATTTCAGCAAGATCGAATGCTATTTGTTCTACAGTGACACATTTTTGTTTGTTACGCTATTTCGTAACAGACGGCATTTCAACAAACTGTCACTCAGTCTTTATATGTAATAAAGCACATTATGGCTTCAACCCCTACTTTTATTCCATCCACACCTGTAGCTGACGTCGTGTGTCAAAGGAACAAAGAATGAGGTGTCACTTTCGGATCTACTCTTGTAAAAAAAAAATTCTTTTTACTTTTTAGAACTACATGCAATGGAGATACATGAACACCTTCAACAGGATCATGCCTTTCATGGAAAGGACTCTGAGCATGCGCAACGGCGGAAGCAATTTCTTCATGGGAGACCAGGTAGGTAATGATAATATGTACTGGAGTCACTTACCACTGTTTCTTTAGCGTAATTCTGATATATACATGTAGCGTAGACAAAAACACGGCTCTACAAATTTAAATACATTTTTGTTATTGAGTTTAGTTTTTTTTTCAAATTGGAAGAAATGAACTGCAAGCATTTTTTGCGAAATAAGTTCTTGTGAAAATAGTTTTGCTTATCTTTGTTTACCATACAACCGAATTAACTGCGTTAGTATGACAGAAAATAGAATTTGTCTCTATGTGAAAGTTTGTGTCGCGTATATACGGAGTTTTATGTATGCATGTAATTTTCTAGTAGCAGTTCCAGCAGTCAGTGAACGTTAACTGCATTAATTACTGCTAAAATTTTTGTTGATACATAACTCAGTTTATATGCTAAGCATTTTTGTATTATAAATAAATATGCTAAGATGTAATTAATTAAGATTTGAGAATTTCAACCAAAAAATCACACATTCCTCGCGACTCCAGTCACGCAAGCTCCGATATTTGACCAACCCGACCTCTTTTAGTGCAATCACGAATCTACTGACGCAGAGTTGGTATTCCCGCAATCGGGCGCCTTCTGCCATGTAAAATAAAGAGAACGGATACTTCGCCTTAATCCCGGTTAAAAGGCTTGAACAATGGGTTGGTTATTCACCCGATCTCTTCACTGAGACGTCCTTTTTAACGTGTAGTGCCCATACACATAAAAACCCTTGAAAAATTGTTGTGATAATTCCTATGTCGTAAAGTTGTTTTTATTCCTCCATTCGTTGGCATAATTATCCAGTTTGAAAATAATTCGATGAAAATAAACAATACAAAATAGCCACTTAAACAACTTCGACTTAATTACATCCCTATATAAGTAGTTTGCACAAGTATTTGTGAATTTTAATTTGTAAAATAGTACGATAATTTACAGGTTGCTATGCATAAATTGTCGTCTAAATGACGCAAAGATGAAAATAACGCTGACATCTCATTTTAACAATTTAAAATTACACAAAAATATCTTGAAATACTATATAGTAACTTTATTCAATAAAATCGCCATTCCGTAACTCTTCTGCATAGTCTTCTTGTTTATATTGGGGAATGATGCCATAATCCTTGCCATCAGGTCATCTTTGGTGTTACAAGGATTTTGTTGATCTCTCGCACAACTGCCCCCGCAATTAATAATCAAGGGGGTAATAACTAGTCTAGGGAGTTAGGTGACCAGATGTGATGTGGTCGCAGGAATTGTCTGACAGCCATGTCTGGGATCTCCTGCGTATGTGTCATGGTGCAGAGTCTTGTTGCCAGGTATAGCGTCTTCCAGCAGTCACCCTCTTAACTCAGGGCAGCACTACCTCTTCAAGACACTTGATGTAGCGCTCCATGTTGAGTGTGAGGCCCTGTTATAAGATGAATGGAGTCATAGTCATCAGTAGTTATCAATCCAAACACCTTTGTAATCAGCATTAGACTAATAAAAACCCTTTCCAAGTCATCTGAACATCCGTCAAATTGACACCCAGACACTATGAAATATTCCGGCGCGAATGCCAAGCAGTACAGCATGCCATTTCCAAATTTCTGACAGAGTGAATTTCGTCATGGTGCACTTTTTCTCACATAATATACTACAAAATCAAAAACGATCAAGGCGCATGCGCGAAATGAAAAATATAAAAATGGCGAAAATTTACCGACCCTGTATGTAGATAGGGCATTTAGATTTTAATGTTTATTCTTATACACAAGTAGTATTATACACAAGAAAATACGTTAATCTGCCGGGCACACGGGCCGATTGCTTAGAAGCTCCGCATTCTGACAATGCTGTAGACACGGGTTCGAATCTCACCATGGTCGATCACCCTGGAAAGAGTCTGAAAAACATACCACATGTTGACCCAAGCCTTGTGAGCTAAACTGGGTAGATGAAGCCCTTGGAAGCCGTCGATGGCTGTGCTAGTCACAAGTCATCGTGACCGAGAGTTTGAGCGTGCTGTGCGTGTCGATTCCGCAGGATTGTGCACACCCACCCAGAAATTGCAAGTGAAGTTCGTTCAGCATAATTGCAATAGAAACCACAAGTGTGCTCTGTGGGTGTTGAACAAGCGTATGTGTTAGAGCGGGCATCTGCAGCAGGGATTAGCTAGCCGCCCTAGTAGACTGACATCCTCGGATACGAGTGGCTGCCCCATTTACGCTTATATACAATCGTAATTACTTATCTTGTCAATGTGTTTCATTTATTAAGATTAATCACATGAAAATTATAGACTGAATATTTCAAATCAAAATTTGATTAATGTCGGTTGGGCGAGTTTCGCATTCGGGTAATAAATTATGAATAAAGCTTTAAAATTAAAATCTTTCAGATTCTGACAAGTGTAAATTATATTTTTTTTTCTTGTCGGAATTAAATGAAAGAAAATATTTAGGTAAAAATCTCTCGCCAGAAGTTTATCAAATATTATTTAAATTAATTTAATGTCAGATTAATTTCAAATTAATTTTCCCAAAATATTTCACGTTAAGCATGCAGAAAGCATGGTCCCCCCTTTGTGGCGGTTTACCTAATATTTGGGAGAAAATACAAACACAACAAAAATTAATTGGCAGTAATTCTTAGAGAATACGGCCCCGGGAATACAAAATTAATTAAGCACCTGTCCTGACATGTAATATATTTCAGTGTGCAGATTTTGGTATATATATATATATATATATATATATACGCTGTCACATGATAAAAATCTTCGCCCTGCACGTGATAACATCACCGCGTCTTTTGAATTTAAAAGGATTTTAACGTTTATTTAGTTTGTAAAAAAATAGCAACATGCTTACGCTACAAGAAAATTGGCAATTGTTTGTTTAAAAAAAACATCTTTTGACTAAAAATATTGACCCTGAAGATGAACAATGATGTTCGAAAGCGCTAGGTCATCGTATGGACAATAATACATATTTCGAAATCATTTTCAAATAAAAAGTCTCATTAGAGAATATGAGAAAATTCAAAAGAAAATATGCAAGACTATGTTGTCTTTAACATTCAATACTACATACATACATATATATATATATATATATATATATATATATATATATATATATATATATATATATATATATATATATATATATATATATATTGTTCATTTTGGTGTATATATATATAATTTTTAAAACTTTATTTCCTTTGGTTGAACTTTTTTCTCTAATTTCTCTTCTGCCTCTCGCTTTTACTAATCAGCTTACTTTCTTTCTCCACATGTAAATTCTTTTTTACCATTTATTGGAAACATTCCATGACGGAAGTGAAACATATGCTTCGATAAGTGCATTTTGGAATAAAAAATTATTTTTACTATCATCGAGATTTCCCACTGGTGAAACGTTATTTTTTTAACGTTGGAAAAAGATGTACAGTTTTGTAGTCGGTATGTGCATGTTCTAATGTAACACTGCATAATATATATATATATATATATATATATATATATATATATATATATATATATATATATATATATATATATATATATATATTTAAAGACATTTATATTATGTTGGACTATGAAAATTTCTCGGACATTCAGGCCGGTAAATGTTATTAATACTGTTTATTATAAAACAGAGCATTTGCTTAAATACTTGTATCTATAAAAAGAACGTTAAACATAATATAAATGTCTTTAAATAAATTGTCGGACAATGTCCAATTCTAAAATATATATATATATATATATATATATATATATATATATATATATATATATATATATATATATATGTATATATATATATATATATAAATTATGTAGTGCGTATTTAATTTATATAACGTAAATCATTCATACGAAAAACAAATAATGAAGCTAATTATATGGCAAGAATCGCACTCGCAAACAATATTTAATAATAAAATACAATCAATTTCGAATCCGTTAATGAATGGTATGATCCTTGTTTATAAATTCCGGTTTTATCAGGTCTTATTTTTTCTACTAGCCCGGCTTTCAATCGTTTCGAACGACCATCATCAGGTAGACATTTGAGTGTGTTTTTGTTAAATCCCAGGTAATAATGAGACATCGAAAGATAGTGCAGACCGAAAGAGTGTTTTTTTAGCAATGAGATATTGGTAAATGTAAGAATAATTTTGGAGCGGGCAGTCGCGACGCTGAGGTTGAAATTTTATTTTTTTTTAATTTGAAAAATGTGCGTTCTTGTACTGATGAAGTAAGCATTTTTTATAGTAAAGGTGGCATGAACTAAATTGTTCAATAATTAGAGTAATGTCACAGTTATTATCAGGAATTCGCACTTAGGATCATATATATAATATATATAATTTCGCATATTGCATGTTATAACGTAACACCGCATAATAAATAAATATTTACGGATCTACTGTTTTAAATTAATGATTTTAGTCTTCGTTCTTTTACATTTGGATATATATACATATACATACATACATACGTATCTATCTCTCTCTCTCTCTCTCTCTCTCTCTCTCTCTCTCTCTATATATATATATATATATATATATATATATATATATATATATATATATATATATATATATATATATATATATATATTCCTCTACTTTTTAAAAAGTAAATGCTACGAACAGTGGACTTTTGCTCCATCTGTTATTTCTGTGTGTGTGTGTTTTAACGAATTATTTTAAAGAGTTGTTTCTACTTCAGCATTTTTATTCACTCAAAAGTTATTATAGCGGATAATCGTATTTGAAAAAGAAGCCCCATTTTGATTTGTATTTTAAATCTTAATAAAAAATAATTTATGATTGAATCATACGTAATTCTACATTGAAAAATAAAATTGATAATAAAAAACAGTAATCATGACAATAGTTCGAAATATATTAATGTATCATATTTTGATGTTTCTTACCTACCTGTTTTGCTCTTTTATCTATATCATTCTACTGCTCCATATGTATGTATGTATGTATGTATCTTTTGTATTTCGCATCTATCTCTCTCTCTCTCTCTTTCTCTCTCTCTCTCTCTCTCTCTATATATATATATATATATATATATATAAAGACTGATAGATATTCACATATATATATATATATATCTGTAAATATCTATCAATCTTTCTGTTAATATCTATATATCTATCTATCTTTTGTATTTCACATCTATCTATCTATCTATCTATCTCTCTATCTTTTGTATTTCACTATCTATCTATCTATCTATCTATATATATATATATATATATATATATATATATATATATATATATATATCTGTGAATATCTATCAATCTTTCTGTTAATATCTATCTATCTATCTATCTATCTATATATCTCTTCGGTAATATTTATCTATCAATCAATATCTTCTGTTAATCTATTTATCTATCTTTCTCAATCTATTCATTATCTATCTATCTATCTATCTATCTATCTATTTATCTATCTATCTATCTATCTATCTATCGACCTATCTATCTCCGACCTCTATCTCTCTATATATATCCCCTTCTCTCTCTCTCTTTCTCTCTCTCTCTCTCTATCTATCTATCTATCTATCTATCTATCACATGCTATTTTTATCTATCTATCTATCTATCTATCTATCTATCTATCTATCTATCTATCTACCGCCCTTATCTCTCTCTCTCTATCTATCTATCTGTCTATCTATCTATCTGTCTGTCTGTCGATTTTTTCTTTTAACATCTCTCTCTGTATCTTATTCTTCTCATTCTATGTCTCTAGGCACACATATGGTAGATAGATAGATTTTAACAGAAAGATTATTAATTACTAACTATCTCTAACAAAATTCTAACTTTTCAAAATTCTTCGAAGAACTGTCTAATAATTGGCACCAAGTCTTTGTAAATAATTCTGAATAAAACCATCAATCCTTTACGCAATACTTATTCTTCGAAATATATTAATATACTATTTTTGTTCTTTAGATGATGTGGTGTGACATGATGTGCTACTGCTGTATGGAGAACCCCTACATGGAGAACCAGTCCATGTTCAGCAACTACCCCAAGTTGATGTCCCTCTACAACCGTGTGGCTTCTCACCCCAAGATCTGTAGCTACCTGAAGAGCCGTAGCAAGACCATGTGGTAGAGAAATGAAGTGATACCGGCTCTTTGACCAAGGTTAGGCAACGTGTTCTTCTTTTGCCTCCCGAAACAACTGTAGTTATAGTTCTGTTAAGAATGAATTTAAAAGAAAATTATCCTCTACGAATTGATCCAAGAAAATAGGATTCGAGTTAAGCCCTTCTAAAACAAAAATTAGGATCTGGATCACGTTAGCAGTTAGAAATGGTTATGAGCGAATTAAGACTGTACGTCTTAGAGAGGACCATTTTCTCTTCGAACATTGGCGCTAAATAATCACAAAAACATAATGTACCAAATAACAGAAACCTGAGGACTTTCAACATCAGCAAGCATTAAAATGGATAGCACATGCCATTCGAAGAGAGAATAAGGATATCATCAAGATGTTGATGTTCCCCACGACTTCAAAGAAAAAGTTAGGGTGTAAACTCCATTAGTACTGGAAGGAGCGATAACAGTTACTGTACATGAGAAACCTGTTTTCCTGAAAAAGATTGTTTTAATAGAAAGATGTTAAAAATTTATTTCGAAAGTAGCAAAGTAATGTATGTTAAACATGGCTACCACTAGCATCGGTACTACTACCGACCTTTCTCTTTAGTGAAATAGGGGAGCTGCTCTATGGAACCGGGAACATTTCAATATTTTAGTTGAGCTCTGGCCAAAAAAAGGGACACAATTGAGGTGCGATCTGTCCGAAGAAAGAAACACAATTGAGAAATAAAAGGCATTTTTGTTTTCGAGCCAAAGTCAGATACTACACTTTGATCCTTGCCACATGACCAGGGAGATTAGAAAAGCGTAAAACGGGAGAATTATTTACTTGACGCCTCCCACGAGGGAAAGATGTGGCACAAGGCCGAGTTTTACGTGGGTATTCCGTAGGCTCGGCCAAAAAATGCCCGTAGAAACTGTAAAAACAGAATCGGGTTGGTCAACCTCCCCGAACAAGACTCAGCCCTTCGGCGGAGCCCCGTCCGGGTTCCTCTCAGCTCAGCGCCAAAGAGTTCGACCGTCTTGCCTGAACCGGTCGCAACAAGTCTGTCAACTGTAGACAGCTTCCAGCGTAAAACAGGAGCACTGGCTACTAGGTCAATGAATTACGAATTGTTGAAACTTGACTAATGCATGGAATAATAATGCAACACAAAATGTACTTAGAACAAAATGTATTGAAACAAGAAAGTGTACACAATATTTACATATAGTCTTTTGTATATTCCTGGGAAGACCATTCCTGGAGAATGTGTTGACTAAGTCGCAGTCGAGCAGAGTCTCTAGTTGAATCTCTGGATTCGCCTCTGGATTTACTTGACCTCCCACAGGGCCAGGTTGTGACACAAGGTCGGGGTTTAACGTGGGAAGGGAGAGGTAATGGACCCGAGTTTTCACCCGGGCCGCAGTGCTTTGGTGTTTAGCTGGTCTTAGCTTGTCCAAGCTGGTCTTTAGCTGGTCATAGCTAGTCATAGCTGGTCATGGCTGGTCTTAGCTGGTCATAGCTTGTCCAAGCTGGTCAGAGCTGGTCATAGCTAGTCAGACGTAGCCGCGATACTACCAGCGCAGAGACGAATCCCTGCGACCGGCCTGTATCGGAGAGGCGAATCAAGAGATTCGCCTCTCATGTCTTCCCGGTACCAACCATATTTATATAGTCGGTACTCCACTATGCAAATTAGGTGGATCCTACCACAACACGAATATTTCCATATAAGTTTCCAAATACTTTGCTTCTGAAAGTCATTTCATTCTCAACGACAAATGTTGTCCCGTGTTGAATATTTCGAGCGTTTATCTTCTATTCCCTTTCAATTTGATTTTCTTTTACAATTCTTCATTTATTTTATTATGTCTTCCAGCAAAACCTATTTTTATTTTTTATTAAATATATCCCATAATTTCTTTTTTTCTACAGGCGATGTAGTGTGAGATGATGCAGTATTGCGGTATGAACAACAAATGCATGGAGAATCAGCCCATGTTTGTCAACCTGCCCCAAAATGATCGCCCTTTACAACCCTGTGCCTTCTCACCAAAAGATCTGTATAATGCTGAAGAGCCGGTCTATGACCATTTGGAAGAATTTGAATTTAGAAAAATATTTGCTTTACACTATGGATAAATCGTTTAAGCTGGATGAAATAAACTCTGAATTTTTTAAAAGTAAAAATAAAGGATTTGATTTGAAGACGTAAACTGTATTTTCTTTTCCATTTCTACAACATTTTTATAGTTATTATACCATTATATATTAGCCAGCTTATTGTATCATTATACATTAGCCAGCTTATTGTATAATTATACATTAGCCAGCTTATTGTATCATTATACATAAGTCAGCTTATTGTATCATTATACATTAGTCAGCTTACTGTATCATTATACATTAGTCAGCTTATTGTAACATTATACATTAGCCAGCTTATTGTAACAGTATACATTAGCCAGCTTATTGTATTATTATACATTAGTCAGCTTACTGTATCATTATACATTAGTCAGCTTATTATAACATTATATATTAGCCAGCTTATTGTATCATTATACATTAACCAGCTTATTGTATCATTATACATTAGTCAGCTCACTGTATGATTATACATTAGTCAGCTTATTGTATCATTATACATTAGTCAGCTTACTGTATGATTATACATTAGCCAGCTTATTGTATCATTATACATTAGCCAGCTCATTGTATCATTATACATTAGCCAGCTTATTGTATCATTATACATTAGCAAGCTTATTTTATCATTATACATTAGCCAGCTTATTGCATCATTATACATTAGCCAGCTTATTGCATCATTATACATTAGCCAACTTATTGCATCATTATACATTAGCCAGGTTATTGTATCATTATACATTAGCCAGCTTGCCCTGACGATCCGTGAAGATGAAACCTATGTAAGTTTTCATGGCTCTGTAGGTTCATATTTAGGTTTGCTCTACTTAGTGTATTGAAAACTTTACATACTTACTTTTGCTTTACTCATTTTGGAGGTTTTTTTTTCTTTGTACTCTCAGCTGGGATTCTGGACGATTGTTTTCGCCTCAATTACATGTTCTTAGTTCTTTCTTTTTGTATCCATTATTTTGCCTTGGGCATTGGTTTGTTCAGTTACAAGCCAAAATACCTAAGGTTTTTCCAAACGGGTATAACTATATATATATATATATATATATATATATATATATATATATATATATATATATATAATTAACAAATCGTAGATTTCAGAAAGTTATGGTAATACTTTATTCCTCAAAATCGAGAATTCGATGGTATTTTGGATGTATTACATTTATTTGTGCATATATATATATATATATATATATATATATATATATATATATATATGTAAGGAAATATGTGGATGTAGATCCGACGGTATGACGAAAATGTGGAAAAGACAAAGCAAAATCCGAATATCTGTTTTAAAAAAAAAAAAAATAAAAAAAAATAAAATAAAATAAAAAACAGTAAACTCACATATTCGGATTTTGCTTTGTCTTTTCCACATATTCATTATATATATATATATATATATATATATATATATATATATATATATATATATATATATATATATATATATATATATATATGGATATGTAATGTGCATATGTATGTCTATTAATATATATATATATATATATATATATATATATATATATATATATATATTTATCTGCAAAATAAACTGTTTCGCTGTATCCGTGCTCATCAGTGTGGATAGACCGCAATCGGACCCGTCTAATTCGGCAAGAATCAGTGATGTTCCCACTAAGCCATGGTTGAAAGAAAGCCGAATTTTTACGTACTTAATCTGTGAATAAACACGCCATTGACTGAGAGAACTCAATTCAGAGAAGGTGAAGAGCCTTGTAATATCAGTAGTAATAGTCATTGTTTACAAATTCGCACTTATCTTCTAAGAGTGCACAAACAAGTTTTTCGGGTATATATATATATATATATATATATATATATATATATATATATATATATATATATATATATATAAATATAAGTCTCAAACACTAATATTCCATGGTTATAATTTATTGCATTGGAATCGTAATCAAGATCCAAATCATCAGACGTACAAACTCAAAAAGAAATCGGAAATTATAACTCCGGGTATAAAAAATAATATTTTAGTGAGAGTGTATGTGTGGGAGTGGGAAACAAGTGTGAGAGAGAAATCTATGAAAGCTGTAGAGAGAGGGTGTAACAGAAGGAAGAAGAACGGGAAAGGCCTTAAGGTGAAGGTGGGGATTAATCTTTAACAGAGAAAAAGGTTTTAAAGAGAGGAGTTAAATCACGGTTTAAATGAGTGAGATACAGATAAATATGAATTATTTTCAGATGCATAATTGGATCGTGATTTCGATTCTAATGTAATAAATTATAACCATGGAATATTAGTGTTTGAACCTTTTATATTATATTCTTATTCTGTTCTGGAAATTGAGTTCTACCTGGATTCTATCCTCTTGGAAATATATATATATATATATATATATATATATACATATATATATATATATATGAAGAAATATAGTTTTAAGATGTGCTATATTTATGGGATAAAGTGCTCAATATCAGAGATAGAGCGTGTGTAAATATAAAAGTGAACATAGAAGTCAACACTTAGAGACGACAGTCTGTTTCATGCTAGATGCAATCGTTGTGGCGCGACGATTGCATCTAGCATGAAACAGACTGTAACCTCTAAGTTTTGACTTCTATGTTCACTTATATATATATATATATATATATATATATATATATATATATATATATATATGTATATATATATATATATGTATATGTGTGTGTATGTGTGTGTGTATTGACCACTAATATCTTTTTATCTATCTATCTCTCTCTCTCTCTCTCTCTCTCTCTCTATATATATATATATATATATATATATATAAATATACATATATATATATATATATGTATATATATTACTCGTAATATATTTTAGTGGCATTTATACAGCTTGAAGTAAACTTATTACAAATTATGTATATATATATATATATATATATATATATAGTAATCCACAGGCAGACTCTTGCGCTATATCGCTGCTCAACAGTGTGGCTAGATATCCGATTGCTTCAAGCTAGGATAGAAGTCCCACTAATCATCGGAGCACCGTTGAAAGATCAATCTTTACGTACTTATATATTTATATATATTATATATATATTATATATTTTGTTTTACCCTTTCGAATACATAAAATTCTAATGGGCAATATATCCCATAGTCAGCAATAATTTGAGGCAGTAAGAATGAGAGAACGTGTCTATAGAGAATGGAACAGGAACAGTCTATTTTTGTAGATTAAATAAAGTGTTCAGTTCAAAATTCTTTGGACAAGTGCACACCATGCATTTGTTGATAAAACTTTATTAAAAAGATACAGCTGAATTTGTAATTTTCGTGCTTATTTCATGTAAAGTTGGAAAGATACTGTTCCGGATAGAAAATCGATATCCCCATGGGTCGTAAATTTTAGGGCCACGGGTTATTCGCTTAAAAGAAAGCCACCTGGCAAACTTCGAAGCGCTCGAAGTGATGGAAAACTTTTTGGAATCATCTATAACACTGTCTGGTAAATAAACGTCACCATTTGAAGGAAATCATTTTCAAAGACAGATGAATAAACATTTCTTTAAACGACAATGAAATCATTTTTTTTTAATAGAAGTTGACATGGTCTATGTGTAAACATTTTTTTACTTTTTTAAAGCTTTTCACCACAAGCAAGGCTGGAAGCCACTAGCACGCAAGGGGTTACAGAAGATTTGGAGCGAGAGCAGATAGGAGTGAAAGAGGAAAAGATGTGGAGAAGGATAGTGAATAGATCAAGGCAAGGGGTTACAGAAGATTTGGAGCGAGAGTAGATAGGAGTGAAAGAGGAAAAGATGTGGAGAAGGATAGTGTATAGATCAAGGCAAGGGGTTACAGAAGATTTGGAGCGAGAGTAGATAGGAGTGAAAGAGGAAAAGATGTGGAGAAAGATAGTGGATAGATCAAGGCAAGGGGTTACAGAAGATTTGGAGCGAGAGCAGATAGGAGTGAAAGAGGAAAAGATGTGGAGAAGGATAGTGGATAGATCAAGGCAAGGGGTTACAGAAGATTTGGAGCGAGAGCAGATAGGAGTGAAAGAGGAAAAGATGTGGAGAAGGATAGTGGATAGATCAAGGCAAGGGGTTACAGAAGATTTGGGGCGAGAGCAGATAGGAGTGAAAGAGGAAAACATGTGGAGAAGGATAGTGGATAGATCAAGGCAAGGGGTTACAGAAGATTTGGAGCGAGAGTAGATAGGAGTGTTAGAGGAAAGGATGTGGAGAAGGATAGTGGATAGATCAAGGCAAGGGGTTACAGAAGATTTGGAGCGAGAGCAGATAGGAGTGAAAGAGGAAAACATGTGGAGAAGGATAGTGGATAGATCAAGGCAAGGGGTTACAGAAGATTTCGAGCGAGAGTAGATAGGAGTGAAAGAGGAAAGTATGTGGTGAAGGATAATGGATAGATCAAGGCAAGGGGTTACAGAAGATTTGGAGCGAGAGCAGATAGGAGTGTTAGAGGAAAGGATGTGGAGAAGGTTAGTGGATAGATCAAGGCAGCTGGAGATGTCGGTTGACGTTACATTTGAATAGTTGGAGATTATAGTTGCCAGGGAAAAAATGAGGTAAATATTTCTGCCGTTCCCTGTATTTTAACGAGAACATCTGAATATATAACAGGAACAACACACCAGATGTGGTTGCAATAATCAATTTATAGATGGATGACTAACTCACTCTGGGATATGGCTATGAACTCACATTTAATTGAAAATGGAAACGATATATATTTACCATCACAAAGAGAGCGGGGGAATATCTAGGATAATGACGTGGTAGCAATATTCAACGCATAGATGGATGACAAACTTATAAAATGTGTAAGATATACGATAAGTCGGCTTATTTCTCCATTAGTAAGCTAGTTTATACATGGCGTCCTGTCGCAGCTTGCCTGTTACCTGTCCATAAATTCTTCGTATAGCAGCAGCTTCTGTAACCCCTTGCCTTGGCGTATACACTATCCTTAACACTTTGGTTACTTCCGGCTTGTCTCACTCTGGGATATGGCTATTAACCCACATTTAATTGAAATCATAACGATATATATTGACTATGACAAAGACAGCGGGGAAATTATCTATGATAATGATATGGTAGCTGTTGTGGTAGGATCCACCTAATCTGCATAGGTGACTACCGACTATATAAATAATGGTTGGTACCGGAAGACGGGGGAGCGAATACAGAGATCCAGCTAGAGACTCTGCCCGACTGCGACTTAGTCAACACATTCTCCAGGAACGGTCTTCCCAGAAATATACAGAATTACTAGATGTAAATATTGCGTGCACTTTCTTTTTATAATACATTCTTGTTCTAAATACATTTTGTGTTGCATTATTATTCCATGCATTAGTCGAGATTCAACAATGAGTCAAGACTCAAAAATGGCGACGAAGTAGAACGAACCATACGCCAAGACTCAACAGTAGCAATATTCAATTTATAGACGGATGACAAACTTATGTTTAAGAAGTTCCACCTATGATCTTTCATGTAAATCGCCATCCCTTCATCACGTGTGACCTCACTTGACTAAAAAACTCTTTTAGTTGGACATCTATTGCTTACATATCTCTTTTCTTTACGTACGTGTATGCACAAGCATGCTATTGTACTTCTTTGCCTTTGTATCTGTTTTGGTAAACCCTCCAACAGTAGTATGAACTCTTCCTCCTCTCATAAATACTAACTGCGAGACTTTCTAACGGGCAGTCGGTGGCAGCCGAGACGCAGTCTCTGACTGTGTTCGACTCCTGTCGAACTCTCTCCTTTGGCAGAGAGGAACCTGGTCGAATCTTTGCCGAATATAGGGTCGGGAGCAGCCGAGACGCAGTGTAACCTTACCGTTCTGGCAGACATTTCTAACTGATAATTACTAACACTCTTGCTTTGTATATATCTGTTATTTCAATACACTTGTTTAACCTACCTTCGTTTTCCGTGTCTTTCTTTCTGGCCCCCAAACAGTATCTGTGTTTTGTAGTTAGGTACAGGTGTGTATTCGTATGCAGTATGTTATATTCTTTCATGGATAGGTGTGTGTATTACGCTTTGTGTGTCTGCCTGGGTACACTTGATGGAAAGCACCTTTAAGTGCTTCTTCACAGTTATATGGTTAGGGATGTATTTGAGGATATCTTACATGTTATCTAAGTAATTATTTAGGAATGTACTCGTCAAGTACGAGGGTCATTCAATAAATAAGGTAATTTTCGGTATAAGGACTTCTAATACAGATAGAAGCTTACTCATTTTTATTTTTTTTGTTTTACTTCTTTTTCACATGGATTTAATTGGTGTGTTGGTGGGTTGGCTGATTGATTGATTGATTGGCTGGTTTGTTGGTTGATTGATTGATTACTGGGTTGATTGGTTGTTTAAGTAGTTGATTAGTTGATAGGTTGGTTGGTTGTCTGATTGTTTGACTGATTGGTTGGTTGATTGATTGATTGGTCGGTTGGATGGTTGAGTAGTTGATTGGTTGGTGGGTTGGTTGGATGGCTGGTTGGCTGATTGATTGATTGATTGATTGGTGGATTGGTTGGTTGCTTGGCTGATTGTTTGAGTAATTGGTTGATTAGTTGGTTGGCTGATTGTTTGATTGATTGGTTGGTTGGTTTATTGAGTAGTTGATTGATTGGTTGGTTGTTTGATTGATTTATAGCTTGGCTGGTTGATTGGTTGGTTGAGCAGTTGATTGGTTGGTTGATTGGTTGACTGATTGATTGATTTATTGATTGATTGTTCGGTTAGTTGGTTGGTTGAGTCGTTAATTGTTTGCTTGGTGGATTGGTTGGTTGGGCTGTTGGCTGATTGTTTTATTGATTGGTTGGTTGGTTGATTGATGGATTGATTGATTGGTCGGTTGGTTGTTTGTTTGGTTGGCTGACTTATTGATTGCTTGGATAGTTCATTGATGGTTTGATTGGTCGGTCGGTCGGTTGGTTGGTTGAGTAGTTGGTTGGTTGATTGGTTTTCTTGAACCATTTTCGTATTTATGAAGTAGCACTACTCCGATTCTATATTCACTAGCATCAGAAGCAACAACTAATTTCTTCTTCTGGTTCATAGTGCTCCAATTCGAAATCAGTC
Source organism: Acanthosepion esculentum (assembly GCA_964036315.1). NCBI lineage: Eukaryota > Metazoa > Mollusca > Cephalopoda > Sepiida > Sepiidae > Acanthosepion > Acanthosepion esculentum. The sequence continues at coordinate 13,309,274 of OZ038516.1, read as the reverse complement.
CGTAAACAGCTTTCTAATTTTTTGAAAATCTTTTTCACAGTCTTCAACACCCTTCAACCCCCTTTTCAACAATTTGTATAACGGTGCTGCTAATTCATACATCTTTGGAATGTATATCGCGTAGTAATGCGCCAAACCTAAAAATGATTGCAAATTTGCCACCTTATCTGGGGCAGGCATATTTTGTATGGCTTCAGTTCTCCTTGGATCTCGTTTTCTGCCATCTTTATACCCAATCTGACCGTGATACTTAATTCTTTCCATTAAAAAAACTCACATTCTCGGGGTTCGCTTTGAATCCGAATCCTTCTATTCTCTTGAAGATAGCCCTTGTGTTTTTATGCTCATCCATATTTTTACCTTTTGATTAAGATATCATCCAGGTAAGCAATGGCAAATTCTAACCCTGCAAGGAATGTATCCATGATTTGTTGAAAAAGTGAAGGTGCAATCTTTAAACCAAACGGCAGTCGGTTTAATTTAAATATTCCTTTATGCGTGTTAATTGTCAGATACTTGCAACACTTTTCGTTGACTTTGACTTGCAAGTATGCGTTTGACAAGTCTATTTTTCCACATTTAATTTTGATAAAATGTCGTCGGTTAAGGGAAGTGAGTAACTGTGGTCTTTTAGACAGTCATTTCGACCTGTCGAAAAATCTGCACAAATTCTAATTCCATTATTTTTCTTTATAACATACACAGTAGGCGATGCCCAATCTGAGTGATTCACTTGAAAAAAAAAACTAATTTTTCCAATCGTTCTAGTTTTTTGTTAATAGAATCTAGTGAAGTGAATGGGACGTTCCTTTTAGGCTTGAAAAGGGCCTTTTATTTCAGATTTTACTTCCATTTTCAAAAACATACCCAATCCTTCAGAGAAAACTTTGGGAAATTCGTCCTTCAAATCATGCATGAATTTTTCCGTTTTCTTTTTTTCTTTTCCCAGGTGTTCACCTGATTACAAAAAGAGTTTACAGGCAATTCCTATAAATTAAATAGTACAACCCAATCTATGCCGAAAAGGCAGGTGTTGTTCCCTTTTATGTATGTAGACTTTTAACTTGAAAGTCTTATCACAAAACGAGATGTTACACTTAATTTCACCCTTAAATTTGACTGTTTCTTCTTAAATACCACTGGCAAATTTGTTCGTGTCAGTCAATTTTAGTCGACCTATTTTCCTCCATGTTTGCTCGTCAATTATACTCATATCAGAAACTGAATGCGAAAGAAATGTTACCTTATGTTCATTTATACGTGCATCGACAGACTTTCGTTTCTCGCCATTCTCAAATTCCTTTCTGGAGAGAATCACATTCACTTTTTCACCGGTATTTTTTCTTTCTTTTATAGCAATGGCACCCTTTATATCCCTTACGGCCACATCCAGATAAACCTTGTTTTTAAACCAGCAATTATTTTTTGTGTGATTAAATCCTCCGAAACATTCACATTTCTCTTTGTTCTTCACGTTTGGGACTTATTTTTTTTATTTTTCTCGCTGAACTTTGAAAACATTCTTTTCCTCTAAGTGCGTATTATCTCGTTTTACGTTAATCAGTAACTTTTTTGTAAATTAATCTCATCGTCTTTTTTCAATTATAATAAGAATCCACGACCTGATAAATATTACTTAAATATTTGTATCTATAAAAAAAAGAATGTATAAACATAAAAATATCTTAAAATAATTGTCGGACTTTGTCCATTTCATAATGTGTGACGTCATTTGTCTACATTTGATACGCCATTAGCAGTTATGAATGTACCTGAGAGATTCATGGAAGATTGAAGTTTATAAGCAGTAAATTCGACCTTGCCAACCGAACGATCCTTAGTGGCCGAAACGGTTAAGACACGTCAAGCTATATGACGGTTCCGTATAGGATACAGGTTCGAATCCTTTCGAGGACGAATATATTCTATGAAGATTTCTCGGACATTCAGGCCGGTAAATGTTGTTTATTATAAACAGAGCATTTACTTAAATATTTGTATCTATAAAAAGAATGTATAAACATAAAAATATTTTAAAATAATTGTCAGACTTTGTCCATTTAATAATGTGTGACGTCATTTGTTTACATTTGGATACGCATCGAGCAGATATGAATGTACAGGAGAAAATCATGGAAAATTGTAGTATAAAACATTGCTAACCGAACGCTGCTCGGTGTCGAAATCGGTAAAATCACGTCAGGCTATCCGATGGTCCCGTATAGGATACAGGTTCGATTCCTGTCGGAGGACGCACATTTTCTATGACAATTTCTCGGACATTCTGGCTGGTAAAATGTTGTTAATACTGTTTATTATATACAGAGCATTTACTTAAATATTTGTATCTATAAAAAGAATGTATAAACATAAAAATGTCTTAAAATACAATTTAATCGTAAAAATCTCGGTACTATAAATACTTCCCCGCGATTGAGCCTTGAAGAAAATGCCCACGAAGCTGAGTTTAATTATTTATATTTAGCAGACAATAATTGAAATTCTTGTATATTTTGATATATTTTATTATATTATACTCGATTTTCAAAGATAAAAACATATTTTCACAAAGAAAAATATCGACGTCATATTTACTTTTAAAAAGATTTATTTTTCAATAATACAAATTGATGATAATTGATATTATATATCTCTTTAATATCAACCATTTTGGATTTAATGAGGTAAATAGGTTGTCTACCAGTTGGTGTTGCAACGGCTCTTGAGGTAGCCACAGATCTTGGGGTGAGAAGCCACGCGCTTGTAGAGGGACATCAACTTGGGGTAGTTGCTGAACATGGACTGGTTCTCCATGTAGGGGTTCTCCATACAGCAGTAGCACATCATGTCACACCACATCATCTAAAGAACAAAAATAGTATATTAATATATTTCGAAGAATAAGTATTGCGTAAAGGATTGATGGTTTTATTCAGAATTATTTACAAAGATTGGTGCCAATTATTAGACAGTTCTTCGAAGAATTTTGAAAACAATTCTGTTAGAGATAGTTAGTAATTAATAATCTTTCTGTTAAAATCTATCTATCTACCATATGCGTGCCAAGAGGCATAGAATGAGAAGAATACGATACAGAGAGAAATGTTAACAGAAAAAATCGACAGACAGACAGATAGATAGATAGATAGATAGATAGATAGATAGATAGATACTAACAGATAGATAGATAGATAGATAGATAGATAGATAGATAGATAGATAGATAGATATTAAGAGATAGAGAGATAGAGAGATAGTGTTGTAGCATACGTATGGACGATAGTAGGCACGTCCTTATTTACATAAATACAGTAGTAAATACTGTATGTTGGTCTGCAGTTGAAGATTCGTCTCCGACTGTGCTGGTCAAATTCTCTGCCTTCCGGACAGAGAGGAGGCTCAGTCTAGGCTATGTCGAAGGGTAGATTCTCGTCTCGGGAAACAGCTACCCGACCCCGATTTATACGGGGTCAACAGGGAATTTTTGACCGAGCCTACGGGTTCGGATATTAAATTCGGCCTTTTGCCACATCTGAACGCGTGGAGGGTAGATATCCTGCAGTTGGAGATTAGTCTTCAGCTGTGCTGGTCAAACTCTCTGCCTCTGGGCAGAGAGGATCCTCAGACGTGGCTATGTCGAAGGGCAGAGTCCCGTCTCAAGAAACAGCTACCCGACCCCGTTTTGTACGGGGTCTACGGGGAATTTGTAACCGAGCCTACGGGTACGGATTCCCTACATTTAATTCGGCCTTGTTCCACATCTGACGGCGTGGTGCGGATGGTAGATATCATGCAGTTGGAGATTCATTGTAGAATTCGCTTGACTCACTTCTAGCAGTTGACTACTTCTTCTCCACGCCGCTGGCTAATCATATATATCTTTGTTTGGTTGTTCTATTCCGTAATCTTCCCTATGTTATGATAGATAGATAGATAGATAGATAGATAGATAGATAGATAGATAGATAGATAGATAGATATGCCAAAATTGAGATACATATTTTTGAAGAGACAGTGGAGTATTCAAACAGTGTAAAATGATTTTACTTACAAGGTGTTTCACCTTCTTTCCGTATTTAAGTAGGCGTCCTGATGACGGAATGGAAGACAAAAATGCGTCTTTCTATATTAAAACCGTTAATATCTGTTTGCTTCATTGGCGCCTTCTGGTCGGAATGAAATAGTAAAGCTGCTTATTGTATTAAAAATAACCGCAAAAACACACAGTTTTGTTCTTTCATTCAGACTGGAAGGCGTCAAGCAAGGAAAAAGGCATTAGCGGGTTTAATATAAAAAAAAAACATGTCTTCCTAGAATGTTCACCTTGGTCAGGGACACGTAACCCTCGATTTCATATAAAAAGCGATAAATATTTTTCTATAAAGCCTAGAATAAATTTCCGTATACATTGCTATACATAAAAGTGTCAGTCTATTATCTGTTGAATTGGTCAAGTAAAACACTTTTCCGATTAATTCCTTTTCCCGTCGAAGTAACTTTGCTTCCTGTGCCTTTCTATAAATACTTTCATGCTAATTGCCCAGATGAACACTTCTTTATGGTACCTCAATTTAATGAATTTAAGCGCAGTACTAGATTGGCGGTAAGGTCTCATCACTATACAGTTGAAATGGTTAAATATAGCCGTAGATTATATGCTAACAGTTTCTTTGATCATCATTTTCCTTTCTAGTACTTCCTTCCGACTTCTTAATTCCCAGTCAAATTTGATCTTCAAAAGTTTACATGCAATGTCAATCGTTATCTTCTGTCTTCTTAATTCTTGTTCTTTTATTGTCCTCTCTCCTTAATAGTGTTTTCTTTTTCTCATATTCTCAATTTGATCTTAAAAATTTAAATGCAATGTCAATCGTTATCTTCTGTCTTCTTTATACTTGTTCTTTTATTGTCCTCTCTCCTTAATGGTGTTTTCTTTTTCTCATATTCTCAATTTGATCTTAAAAATTTAAATGCAATGTCAATCGTTATCTTCTGTCTTCTTAATTCTTGTTCTTTTATTGTCCTCTCTCCTTAATAGTGTTTTCTTTTTCTCATATTCTCAATTTGATCTTCTAAAATTTAAATGAAATGTCAATCGTTATCTTCTGTCTTCTTAATTGTTGTTCTTTTATTGTCCTCTCTCCTTAATAGTGTTTTCTTTTTCTCATATTCTTAATTTGATCTTCTAAAATTTAAATGCAATGTCAATCGTTATCTTCTGTCTTCTTAATTCTTGTTCTTTTATTGTCCTCTCTCCTTAATAGTGTTTTCTTTTTCTCATATTCTCAATTTGATCTTAAAAATTTAAATGCAATGTCAATCGTTATCTTCTGTCTTCTTAATCCTTGTTCTTTTATTGTCCTCTCTCCTTAATTAATTTTCCTCAATAGTAGCTACACTTTATGAATGTAAGCACAGTACTAGATTGTCAGCTATGTCTCATCATTTTACAATTGGAATGGCTAGTTGTAACAGTAAGTTCTATGCTAACAGTTTCTTTTATCGCACCTCTTGCTTGTGGAATCTTCTTTCTGCCTCTTGCATCCCAGTCAACTTTAATCATCAAAATTTTTTAAATACAATGTCAATCGTTATCTCCTTAATTCTTTTTTCTTTTATTGTCCGCTCCCCTGAATAGTGGTTTGTCGCACATTCTCTCTCAGTGGCTTTTTTTGGCTTGCTTGTTGGTAAAGGATTAGAATAAAAGTACGTACCTGGTCACCCATGAAGAAGTTACTTCCGCCATTGCGCATGCCCAGAGTCCTTTCCATGAAGGGCATGATCCTGTTGAAGGTGTTCATATATCTCCATTGCATGTAGTTCTGAAAAAGAAAAACATGTATTATGAGTTATTTTTTTATCTTGTAAAATCACATAAGACCAAATTTATTTAATTATTAATCTAAAAAAAAAAACAAGAATTTGATAATTTCGTTTCTAATAATTTTATTTGTCAACAATGTCGGAAATCTCAGAGAAAATATGCATCGTCTAACTTTGGATGATCTAGGCAGGTAGACGTTAAATTTACTGACTAATAAATAGTAGTAGTTCGATTGAGAAGGAAAGACCCGTTGTTATGGAATCGCAGGGTATGCTAGTTGTCACTTGAATCGAGGAAACGTCACGTTATCATAAAACCAAATTTCATTTTTTTAAATATGGATCTAGGTAAATTGCTTGAAATCAATTGTTCGACAGTAAATTTCCTCGTCATCAATTGCTCTAAAAATAATTTCTCGAACTATCAATTGCTCGAAAGGCAAATTGCTCAAAGTAATTTCGAAGCTCGAAGGACCACGTAAACTGCGCCGTCTCACGACACGTCAACGGAGCTGGATATAAAAGGAGCCACGACACTCAACTTTAGCAGTCCTGATTTTTTTTTTCTGTATTTGTTTTCTTTATTTTCAGTAATTTAGGAGATCTCGAACCCTAGTGATGGACATAACTTTTGTTGAGAGCGAAAAAGGAAAGAAGAAGCTGTGTTTGGCTGGATATCTATATATTAAGGAAAAAACAGTGAACAATAAGTTTTACTGGAAATATGAAATGTGCAAAAAAAGGAAATGTTTATCATGTGTTTTATATTTTTTTTAACCACAGGTTTCGAGCAAACTGCCGTTCGAGAAAAAAAAGACCGCTATATAAATGTACTCGTTGTTTAATTTTAACTGTTCAGTTAACCACAACAAAGTTGGATTATTTTATCTTATTGTAAATATTAGAAACAATATAGTTTAATTTTTTTTAACCGCAGGTTTCGAGCACACTGACTTCCGAGAAATTGATAGTTCGAGAAATTATTTTTAGAGCAATTTACTGTCGAGCAATTGAATTCGAGCAATTTATAGGATACGAATCTTTATACATTTAAAGTTTAAAAATTCAGCGACCAATTTCCTTCATGCACATGTATGGTTGCATCAATATAAACAACACTTTAATCTGATGAATTCTTAAAAACATTGTCATCAATTTTCCATATATATATATATATATATATATATATATATATATATATATATATATATATATATATTTAATAACAGTTTTACTAAGAAAAAATTGAATTAACAATAAGATGGCCTCTCAGTGGAATGAAGGCATGTATCTTCTTATATTTTCTTGAAATCCGGCTATATCCTTTAGACATTATCAAGGATGATTCGATTATTCAGCTTAATTCTTAAGGGGTCTGCCCTTTTTACACAAATGGACTCACCCAGTGTATACATATACTACTGCCAATGAATACCCGAAGAGTCGAGTCGGACGACTCGGATAGACGGTCAAACTCTCTGCCTCTAAGATAATTTTGTGAAACCAACAGACCATTTGACGAAAGACTAACAAGTTAATTGACGAGAAAATCTCGATCAAGGAAAGAGAAAAAGGAATGATCTAAGGCAAACACCTACTTACTCGGTGAAAAAAAAGTGCTCAACGTCTAGATTTCATTGATAGAGAATAAAACCGCTTCACAATGTTAGCTTCCATCAAAAGACAGCCCGAGTCGTTGCCCGAGTCGTTGCCCGAGTCGTTGCCCGAGTCGTTGCCCGAGTCGTGGCCCGAGTCGTGGCCCGAGTTTCACGCTCATAATTGATACAATAATAGTTTTAAAAAAAAAGACAACACGCTACTGCCCCCGTCTAAATGATTGGATTTCTCTGTATCCTTGGAAACAAATATTCTGTATGTATATGCTATTAAAACTCAGTAAATTTCAAAATAAGTTATTCCAAATTTCGCTTGAAGATGAAACAGAACCAATGCTTTTGATTAAATTATATAATTGAATTTGAAGTTTTCAATTTCTGTTTTTGAAACATGGTAATTCCTGTGTAGCGATGAAACCATATTTTTAAATCAGCTAATTTATAATATTTATTCTCTGTAAATTTACATTGAGCACTGTTTTGTAAAAATAAAAATATCAGTAAGAACACCGGATTATATATATCTTACTGTTCTTTCTTTTTTTTCACTATATTATATATATATATATATATATATATATATATATATATATATATATATATATATATATATATATATATATTGAATTGAGAATTGGTAATTTGGTAACTTACGTCATAATTAGAATTCATCATGTCGCTGCTGCCCATGTCCGAGCTCATCATTCCGTCATTGCCAAACTGAAACAAATAAAAGTAAAATAATTTTATTGATGTTTATATTTCCATTCTGAATTTACATAATACTCAATTTATGCAGTCAAAAACCGGCTTAACATCTGTACAGTTTTCGATTGTTTTAGGACATTTAAAATCGAGTAATTTATTGAAAGATTCTCGAGGGATTTAGACACGTTTTCTCAACGAAAATCTACAAAGAGAAAATCTACAAAGAAATTGATTCACAGAAGCAGTCATTATTTACAAAGCACTCGACACTCGTCTTAGCTGATGTCTTTTAGTCTTAATGATCATTTTACTATAGCCTTTTTGCTTATCCATTTCTATAGATACTGTGTTGAAAGATGAAGATATGAAATGTTGAACAGATTCGAAATAACAGACTCACCCTGAAGCGTCCGTTCTTCCAGTGGTAGTACCTCATGTAATCGTGCATGATTTCATAGAAGCAGTCATTATTTACAAAGCACTCGACACTCGTCTTAGCTAATGTCTTTTAGTCTTAATGATCATTTTACTACAGCCTCTTTGCTTATCCATTTCTATAGATAGTGTGTTGAAAGATGTAGATATGAAATGTTGAACAGATTCGAAATAACTGACTCACCCTGAAGCGTCCGTTCTTCCAGTGGTAGTACCTCATGTAATCGTGCATGATTTCATAGAAGCGGTCATTATTTACAAAGCACTCGACACTCGTCTTAGCTAATGTCTTTTAGTCTTAATGATCATTTTACTACAGCCTCTTTGCTTATCCATTTCTATAGATAGTGTGTTGAAAGATGTAGATATGAAATGTTGAACAGATTCGAAATAACTGACTCACCCTGAAGCGTCCGTTCTTCCAGTGGTAGTACCTCATGTAATCGTGCATGATTTCATAGAAGCGGTCATTATTTACAAAGCACTCGACACTCGTCTTAGCTAATGTCTTTTAGTCTTAATAATCATTTTACTATAGCCTCTTTGCTTATTTATTTCTATAGATAGTGTGTTGAAAGATGTAGATATGAAATGTTGAACAACCAATATATTCTGTCCATGTTCATAGTTGATATAATTGGGTGTTGTTCTATTTTTATTAATAAGGCTTCCATTATTTTTAGCATAAAAATATACAAATATAATAGCATCTACATGTAAGAAAAGGCTTCGTAGACGTAGCCAATTTTTACAAAGCACTCGAAACTGGTCTTAGCTAATGTTTTTTAGTCTTAATGTTCCTTTTACGTTAGACTCTTTACTTATCCATTTCTATAGATAGTGTATTGAAAGATAAAGATTTTGAAATATTGAGTAGATTTGAAATAAATGACTCACCCTGAAGCGTCCGTTCTTCCAGTGGTAGTACCTCATGTAATCGTGCATGATTTCATAGAAGCAGTCAGCGATGTAGTCACACCTCATCATGTCCATAGGGCTCTTGGGATAGTAACCTTTTACAATTGAAGAATGTATCATGATTAATATTTTATAAAAAGAAACAATAAGACATAATTGCTTTTCATAAACACGTTTTTTTAGCTAATTTGATGGTGCTGTTTCCGAAAATTACCTTAGTTATGTAGGTCTTAAGAAAGACACTCCGTCAACAGATCTTATAGAGTGGCGTTACAGAATCATGATCAAAGATGTTTTACAGCAACTGGTATTCCCAGGTGGTCACCCATATAGGTATTGACCAAGCACGACGTTGCTTAGCTTCGGTCATTGTCAGGGGAAAAGATACTTCAGAACGAAAAAATACCTTCTCATGGCTATCCATTACTTATTACACAACGCCGTACATAGCATTGATTCTATTGTATCACCAAGACAGAGACGCGTATACAAGGTACAGGGTGACCCCAAAAAACGGAAACTTTTTAACAATCCAATAAAACCAAGAGTGATGGAAGAAAAATATTTAATTCATAGTAATTGAAACCTTAAAACATGCCATTTAAGTAAAAATGATGGAATTTTAATTTTTTTAAAATTACGTCCTGTAGATGGCGTCCGCCTGTACGAATGCATTCTTGAAATCTGCTGTTGAGATTCCTCATTGACTGCTGCAACATTACAGCTGGGATACTGTGAATTTCATTCTCGTTACTAAAATGCTCATGTCTGGTAATACGTACTTCAATAATTCCCGTTTTTTTTGGGTCACCCTGTATATCTATCTGGAAGTGAATAAATCAAGTGTTATGACGATTTGTGAATGGTCACTTACTGAATCTTTGCTCTCCATACTTGGAGAATCCCTTAGACCGTAATGGCAACTACATACTGACTGGGTTTAAAATTACTGAGCATTGAATTTGGTAGAAAGATTTCACTACTTGTCATACAAAATTAATTTCCCATGCCTCTTATAAAATACCTAAAATAAAACTGAAAAAAATGAATAAACAAAAGAGTCATTGTTATTGCGAAAATAGTATTTCTCAATAAGCAGACAAATATGTGTTGGTGTAAATACGAATGGAGAGATGTTTCTACGATTTTATTTTGCGAAACATTTTACCATCGGTCAATATTATGCACACATAAAACAAATAAAAAATGTTAATTATTAAAAAATGAGGCATTTCTGTACGGCAAAAACGGTAGCTAACGAAGTAAAAGTCATTTTCATATTTAACGGCATCAAATTATCTTAAAAGTATGTTTGGTGTCTCGATACAATTTCAATTTTTTGTTGTTGACCAGTGTTATTGATCATGGAATTTGGTAGAAAGATTTCACTACTTGTCTTACAAAATTAATTTCTGATGCCTCTTTTATAAAATAACCGAAATAAAACTGACAAATTTAATAAACAAAAAAGTTATTAAACTTTCAGATTCCTTGATGACTTTTGAGACATCTTGTATTATGTGTTATTATTAGTAGCCATTTCAATAATTACAAAGTGTCGAATCAAACTCACCATATTCACGGGCCAAGTACCTGGCAATGGCCATGGTCTCAGGCATCCTCATGCCACCGTCCATCTCCAGACAAGGCAGGTACATACAGGGGAAATCTGAAGGATAAGGTAAGAAATGTTTCTCGTTTGAATTATATTGTCAATTGATTTACACTCACGTTCAACACTATTTAAAACACATTGCAAGAGACAGTGGTTTCTTATACGAAGTGGGGGTACTTTCGATCTCTCCCGGGGTACGTATATACTTTATTATGCCGCTCGTGTATACAGAACGGTAGACGTAATTCCTACTTTGTAAAAAAAAAACAACACACACACCAAAAAAAGGGCGTCTACTCAAACACGAATATCCCTGAAATAAAATTTGAAGTGGTAGGAAATAATGACGGATAAAGTATCCATTAATTTTACATATATATATATATATATATATATATATATATATATATATATATATATATATATATATAATTCGAAAATTATAACAAATCACTAGAAAAATAGCTATTTTGTTTCAACACGTCGGGTGTCATTATTCTTCATTCAACACCTCACTTGATAAGACACCAGAAGTGTTGAAACAAAATGGCTATTTTTCTAGTGATTTTATAACATATTTATGTCATAATTTTCGAACAAACTATATTTCCTACTCTATATTGAGCACTCTTTTAAGAATTTGCATTTTTTGGTTATTGGAATTTATTCCGTATGCACCAATCCTATACTTATATATATATTTGTGTTTTTAGGCAGCAATCCTTCTTTCAAGCACATTTCATTAAAAACGACTGACAAGGTGCTTTTAGTTAGTTTTTTATATAATTTCTCGTGCGATCTAATAAAGTTTTTCTTTTCAGAGGATAAATTATATAAAAATTGTCCGAATGTTCTTTTCCGAGCGCTTTCGGTTATACATTTAGCCATTATCAAGGATTATATTTCAACTGTTAGAATTAGAAATAGTTTGTTATGTGTATGTTTTATAAAGTGATTCATTTTTTTGTTTCAAAACACGGTCAAGATATTATGTCCATGTTCAAAGTTAATATTATTAAGCGTTGGTTTGCTTATTTTTATAAGTAAGGCTTCCATTATTTTTAGCCTTTTTTTGCAAGTGGATGATGCTATTATATTAGTGTTGTCGACAAGTATATTCCGAATAGTGTCCGGTAGGTCTCCATGAATATTTAAATGAGATCTAATTGAGCTATTGTCAGAAAGGTGTAGGGTTAATCTGCGTGTTAAACGATTTGTAGTGTGGCCTATATAATTATTTACGAAAGTTGATTCTTGAGGAATACAATTCCTTAATGGACATTTGAATTCGTAAATAATGTTTGCTCTATTTAATTTTGTTCTAGGAGGTGAATTATTATTTTTAACTATAAGGTTACAAGTTTTAAATTTTTTATAATAAATAATTAATCTAATTTTTTTTGCTATTATCAACTGGTGCTATGCATTTTTTTATAATGTTATTCATTCTGCATTCATCCTGTTTATAATTATCGTTCATCTGATTTTTATAAAATATATATTAATATTATTGTTTATGTTTCTATTCTCGCCGTTGCTATATATATAAGTATAGACAGTATATCTCTATTGAAACATGTTTCATTGAATAATATAGCCATATTGTGTCTACCTATCATATGTAGAACGGGTAAATTTTAAATTCTAAGACAGTTACAAGAGAGCGTGTTTGCGCGTTTTTGAAAATCTCCGTTAAAAGGAAATTCTAATCTTATCGCTGTTACAATAAGATTGTCTTTGTAATTTATCCATGAGGATAATCTCAGAAAAGATCGAAAGTACTTGGGTTAAAAAAAACTACGGTGCATTCCTTGATAAGTTTAATCTTGACATCAAGAAACTGATTAGACAGCTGGTAAGGGATCAGTATATAAAATAAGTAGACCCAATAAGTCCATCGTACTTAAAATAGGCTGTTATTTTGCAATCACAATATATATATATATATATATATATATATATATATATATATATATATATATGTGTGTGTGTGTGTGTGTGTGTGTGTGTGTGTAATTTGGCAGCAAATTTCAAATAAAAAGTCTCATTAGAAAATATGAGAAAATTCAAAACATCTAAATAATTCTAGCTCCATTAAACAACATATTATGTCACATACTGTTTCCCTTCTGCAATCTGATATACGTAATTTTGTTCTTCAAGTATGTATTGCTGGTATTGTTTTCCAAAATCCATTGCTGGTGATATATATATATATATATATGTATATATATATATATATATATATATATATATATATATGTATATGTGTGTGTGTGTGTAATTTGGCAGCAACTTTTCTTTTAAACATCTTTTGCTGCGGTTGTTGATAGAACCAATGTTGTGTATGAGTTTAAATGTCCTATGGAAGAATGCTCTTCTAATCCAGATACATACATTGGATTTACAACCACCCGGCTCTCCAGAAGATTAACTATACATCTAAATAATTCTAGCTCCATTAAACAACATATTATGTCACACACTGTTTCCCTTCTGCAATCTGATATACGTAAAATACTTATAGATAATACTAAAATTATTGATAAACATACAGACATTAGACGCCTTAAAATCTTAGAAGCATTGCATATTAAAAGGAAAAGACCTCTTATTAATCGTATAGATTACAATATTTTTGGAAACATCCTACAATGTTTATAATATATTTATATCTTTTGGCTTGTATAATAAAAATAATTTTCACGCCGTCACATGATTAAAAATCTTCGCCATGCACGTGATAACATCATCGCGTCTTTTGAAATTAAAAGGATTTTAACGTTTATTTAGTTTGTAAAAAAATGTAGCAACATGATTCCGCTACAAGACAATTGGCAAATGTTTTTAAAAAATTTTGACTAAATATTTTGACCCTGAAGATGAACAATGATGTTCGAAAGTACTAGGTTATCGTACGGACAATATTTATTTCGATATCATTTTCAAATAAAAAGTCTCATTAGATAATATGAGAAAATTCAAAAGAAAATATGCAGGACTATGTTGTCTTTAACATTCAACACAACATGTTTAATATATATATATATATATATATATATATATATATATATATATATATATATATATATATTATAATTATTTTGTAAATAATATGATTCCTTCGCTACATAAGAGTTCTCATGTTTCAAAAACGAGAGCCGAAACCCTGAATATAATTATTGAAATTAAATTGAATTAAGGTATCAAGCCCTGTTTCAAACTCAAGCGAAAATTTTGGAATAACCAAACATGGAAGTTTACGCATCTTTATAAACGTGTTGGTTCGCAAAATAATTACCATGGAAACGGCTGGGGCGGCCATTTTGGTTAGGTGGTCTAACAGTTAATTCTTATCCACATATCAGTCACCTTTTGAAAAGAGGTCGAGCCGAGGCAGGGTGGGGTATCTATTTCAAAGCAGATGATGGCATTCGTGTACGCTCTCCGTCGGGTCAGTTCCGGCGAAAGCTAACTTTTTGGCTCTATGATATGTCTAGAAGTGTGTAGGAAATTTTTGTTTTATTTTATTTTATCTATTTATTTATTAATTTGTTGTTTTTTTTTAAATGGCTGTTTCATATATAAACGCGTCGCACTGAACTACTATTTGTTTTCTTGACGACTTCATAGAGGTTTTTTTTTAAGGCTCTACTTCTATCTGGAGCGTTGTTTTTTAAAAACAAAAATAAAAACAAAAATGCCGAAGAAGTCCGGATTATTTACCTAACGTGTTCTTTCATATTTTTCTATATACCTACACACACACAAACACACACACACACAAACACACACACACACAAACACACACACACACACATACATACATATATATATATATATATATATATATATATATATATATATATATATATATATATATATATAGTTTCAAGATATGTTATACTTATGGGTTAAAATGCCCAATATCACGGATAAAGCATCGCATGAAAAGTGACATTGAGATAAATATCCAGCGACAACAGTCTGTTTCATGCTTAAAAGCATTTCTCAGGCCATGTGTGTTGATTTTTGGCTCGACTATTTATATACGCTTGCGAATGGTGCATTATGGGTATTTCTTAACACTTATTTTGTTGGGGGTAACGGTTATGTTTCATATTATTCTAAGTGCTATTGAGTGGAAATAATTGAGAAAACTAAAGCACTTTGGGGATATTATATAGTTTTATTTTTTGTTAACTTTTTAATCCTTACACTAACTATTTCGAGCAGGCCTTAGTCACATTCAAGCGAGGAAAATGTATATATCAACCATATAAAAAACCTAGCGACAAACCATTTTATATACACACAATTTTCAATCATACGCCATCAATAATCAAGCAGATTCGATAATTATTTATCACCAGGTTAGCTGATAATTCTTCCAGAGAGAGCATCTGAAACGATGCCAAGAACGATTATGAAACAGACGTAATACACATTGTTTAATATTATAATAAAAATAGTACGTATATTTCGAACACGAGTATCCACTTTAATAACACTTGAAGTAATAAAAATGCCTGACTATAAAAGTACATTAATTTTTATTCAAATGAATAGACCGATTGCTGGAGGGTCCGTCTAGAGTCGGGAAATTAAGGGCAACATAGGTCAGTTAAAGAACCCTTTATATATATATATATATATATATATATATATATATATATATATATATATATGAAATGTGTCACTTTCTACCACGATTTCTACGAAGTTTGCTTCGGAAGTGTGTATGTTTATATATATATATATATATATATATATATATATATATATATATATATATATAATTTAAATAAAAATAAAAACAGACCACTTTAAGGTTCCATGTTTTTAAACATTAAAGTGGTCTGTTTTTATTTTTATTTAAATTATTAGCTCTGATTTACATTGAGCTCTCTGGATTTTATCCTCCTTGTGTCTACCCATACGGATTACTTAGTTTTTCGTAAACTATATATATATATATATATATATATATATATATATATATATATATATATATATATATAGTTTTATTCAGTCCAGCCAACTGGACTACTTGGGTCATTCTACCTCTATGTACGCTTGAGATACTCAATATTTGTACATTTACTTTCTTATTTCCATAATGTTAACCTGGAATCAAATTTGAAAATTAAATTTACTCTCTTTTTAATACTTTCTATTTCTGATGATCATTTCACAGATATAGATAAAGGGGTGATTTAGTTTTAAAAACTAATTGTCAGTTTAAAGTTGGTGAAAAACTATTTGCTTGGATCAATGGCCATTCTTTTCATGCTAATATGGCGAAGGAAAAGCTTAGATCTAATATTAAAACAAATCTTACCATTCCTGCAACGGTCCCATTCAGAGAACTCGAACCTCTTGTCCATGTACTTGATACCAGCAGCGGCAAAAAGCATACGCAGGATCTCGGCACGTCCGCGGCCATTGAAGTAGTACAGAGTGTAGTTAGGCATGGTGAGGTTTCAGAGTTAATGTTTCACTGGGAGCGACAAAACACTGGTTTGCTTTCAGGGTTGACTGGTGGAGTTGTCTCAGCGCAGAAAGAAATTCCGTCCTGTATATATAGTCCCGGCTGTGACTCACAGATCGAATGAAATAGTCAGCGCCAATCAGCCGTTTGTCAATTCCAAGGTCAGCCGACGAGAACTGGTCGGAAAGTACAAAGCTTGTCATATAATTGTGACCAAATGAACGCAACTAACAAGTGACAATGAGTTCGCGTTCATTGTCGTCTGTCACACTGTTGGTGGAAAACTTTGGTCGGTTTATTTATTTATTGTTTTTTTTACGGTAATTCAAGACTGGCTTTCCGCCTTGTTTTGTTTTGCTTTGTTTTTTTATTTTATTTTACCCCTCCCCACAACATGTCATGAAATGGATCATTTCAGATCGTTTCATTATAGATAAGGAGAAAGTGAAATTCAAAGTTTTGTATGATTCATGCCTGCCATACGTATCATAATAGAAGCATTTATTTATCCATTTTAATTGAAGAAGCTGTGTAGTGAAATTTTCGGAAGTAATTAATCTAAGATTATAATAATGATATATTTTTGCTTTTTCATCATTTTAGATTCTTCAAAACTTTAAAAACTTTTCAGTAATCGACAAAAAAATTAAAATTTTTATAATCTTATGTATATATATATTAACATTTTAATAATCTTATATATATATATATATATATATATATATATATATATATATATATATATATATATATATATATATATATGATGAAAATGTGGAAAAGACAAAGCAAAATCCGAATATGTGAGTTTACTGTTTTTTATTTTGTTTTTTGTTTTTCTGTCAACGTCAGACGTTTCGGTCTATTAAGACCATCTTCAGGACATGGATGTTGGAGACATATTTATATTAAATTTAAGTTAAAATGAAGAGACGATAGATACAGGACAAGTCAGCGCCAGCCTAACCGAATCTAAGAAAGAGAACACTGACTTTAGAATTTCAGTTTTTCTGTTTCTGACTAGTCTCTTCATTTTAACTTAAATTTAATATAAATATGTCTCCAACAACCATGTCCTGAAGATGGTATATTAGACCGAAACGTCTGACGTTGACAGAAAAACAAAAAACAAAATAAAAACAGTAAACTCACATATTCGGATTTTGCTTTGTCTTTTCCACATTTTCATCATACCGTCGGATCTACATCCACATATGTGCTTACATATATATATATATATATATATATATATATATATATATATATATATATATATATTATGAAGTGGACAAAGTCCTACATTTATTTTAAGGAATTTTTTTTTTAATACATTCTTTTTGTAGATGCAGATATTTAAGTAAATGCACTGTTTTATAATAAACAGTATTAACGTCATTTACCGGCCTGAATGTCCAAGTAAATTTCATAGAAAATATGCGTCCTCAGACAGGAATCGAACCTGTATCCTATACGGAACCGTCATATAGCCCGACGTGCTTTTACCGATTTAGCCACAAAGAAGCGTTTCAGTGAGAAAAGTCGATTTTACTGTTTTTAAACTACAATTCTCCATGATTTTCTCTCGTACATTCTTATCTGCTCGATGCGTATCAAAATGTAAACAAATGACGTCACACTTTATGAAATGAACAAAGTCCGACAATTATTTTAAGACATTTTTGCTAACCGAAACACTCCTCTGTGGCTCAATCGTTAAAACACGTCAGGCTATATGACGGTTCCGTATAGGATACAGGTTGATAGGTCGAGTAACAAATCTTACACGAACATTAGCAGAAAAATAACAACTGTTCGTTGCAAATGAAATTCGCCTGCCCAAAGACTCTCCCTCTGAACCAATAAAGGGAAGACGCGAATAAAAGGGAGATTTTTTTTAAAGCTTATCCGTATGAAAATTATGGATGACATCAAGAATAACATCCAAAACATCTAAAGGATATCCATAATTGGAAAGTGTCATCTTAATAAAATCAGTTTTACCGCAGAGAAAGCCTTCGGAACAGATCATAAGATCCTTGTTGGTCAGGGTCTTAATCAAATTTATCTTACGTTGTCGGGAACAAAAAGAGTCCCAACGTGTATAGAGTCCCGAAAAAGTAGCCTTCCTAAAACCAGAAGTAAAAACATGTCACAGATCTTATGGACAAGAACATTGGAAAAAGGAAAGACAACAATTGGACTCCTTTTCCACGGTAACCTTAAGCGAGGAATGGACAGAATTTAATAAGGTGAGAAATAATCCGGCTTCAGCTTCATTATTAAAGAGGCAAAGCGTATCATCCACATAACGATGATACATAAGAGGACAATCAATACAAGAAAATAAAGAAGCCTCGTGAAAGCCGACAAAAATATCAGCTAAAGCAGGACCCAAAGGCGAACCCATCGCTACACCATCAATCCGCCGATAAATAATATTATCAAAACCAAATTCAACAGACGAGGTGGCGAACTTCATGAGATTACCAAACACACTCTCAGGAAAATCCGGAAGAGACAAAGAGCTAACCCACGTTTGTCTTTTTAATCCCCAGAATAAAACTTGATAATCTGGGAAGAGATCATCTGTTTTCAGTTATTAAATTTACACCAATATGCCTTGTAATTTAAAATCTAAATCACGCATATTACTTGCTAATATATATATATATATATGATTAACTCTTTGTAATATAAAATTATGTGCTGCCTATTTTATTATGTTCATGAAAAACAATTGATCCGCAGTAAAGAATTCCTAAGAAAAAAACTACTAAGACATATCACTCTGTTAATTGACCTTCATGAGAACAAGAAATACACTCTAAGGAAAATCCGGAGGAGACAAAGAGGAACGATACAACATATCCCAACAAATCTTAATTGTTTCAAACAAGGAAACACACGTAAAAAAGCAGCACATATCAAAAGAAGATATGGACCCACCACTGGAAGAGGAACTACGTATAGTTTCAACAAAGGAGAAGGAAACTAATACAATATGTACTAAAGTGCCACAAAGCTGGTTTTAGTACTGTCAAATAAGATTTCACATTTATATAACATTTATTTATTGAAGATTTATTTAAATCTTATTTAACAGTTAAAATATTTCAACCTTGAAAATGGCTAAATGTATAGCCGAAAGCGCTTGGGAAAAAGAACATTCGAACAGTTTTTATAATTTATCATTTGGAAAGAAAAAAAAAGATTAGATCATCTGAAAAATTGTATAAAATCTAAATCAAAGCACCTTGTCTATCGTATTCAATGAAATGTGCATGAAATTAGGATTGCTGCCTAAATACACAAATTTTAAATATATATATATATATATATATATATATATATATATATATATATATATATACATATATATATATATATATATATATATATATATATATATATATATATAGGTAACGATACTCGTGTCGAAAAGCCTTCGAATTCTTGATTTAACCAAATCAATCACGAAGGGAAAAAAGGTTTTAAAAAAGAAAGAGCCAGGAACATGAAAGTCTGTCGAAAATAATCGCACAGATACAGGTTCAAGGCCCAAAGAAAAAACCCCAATACGAGTAAACAACTAACTAAAGAGCTCGATACAAACGTAGAGCAAACCTAGTCAAACCTAATGAGCCAGACAAACTGACCCTGACGATCTGCCTAAGTGAAAACTTGGTAGGTTTGTGTGGCTCATTAGGTTTGACTATGTGTGTATATATATATATATATATATATATATATATATATATATATATATATATATATATATATATATATATACCAAACACAAGCGAAATTATGTCACCTGAAGATTTTTCTTCCAGTTGTAATTTTTTTTTCGAAATTAAATCATTCATTCTTCGATATTTAAATTTTTCATCGAAATTAAACTATTTTTTATTTATTTTTTATGGTTAATATAGAATCTGTTATGTTATGATATCTTATTAATTAAATTGTAATATTTGTTAATTTGTATTATTAATTAAATTATAATATTTTATTTTGCATTTGCATTATTAATAAACATTTAATTTGATTTACTATAAATAAAATAGTAATTAATAATATGACACCAGATAAGGACCAATAATTTTGTTGATTCTTATTTGGATTTTACCAAGAATCTCAAATTATACAGCGTGAGCACCGGGCGAAATGTGGCAGCAATAGTCTATGCATGGTAGGTTTATAGATCTGCAGGATAAATTCCGTACGTAAAACAGGTCTTGTCCGGAACAGTGAAACATGTCTCTTAGCAGCTGACCTAGCAATACATTCAATATAGTCTTTCCACTTCATATCAGCGTAGAAATTTAGTCCAAGGACGCGTAACGAGTCACTCTCTTGGTGGTCATCATAAGTTACGCTGATGGAAGGTAGAACAAAGTCTCTTAGATGATTAACAAAGATCAGATTTGTGTTGGAGGCGTTAAAATTAACAAGACATTATTTGCTCCAGTTAACAACAAGCCGTTTTTTATATGCATATATATTTGTGATCTCAATCTATAAAAGGCAGGCTGTGTGTGTATGTGTGTGTGTGTGTGTGTGTGTGTGTGTGTGTGTGTGTAACGAATGCAAATTTCGACGATTTTTAGCACCAAAATTTGCATGCACATGCTCCAAGTGAGCACCAAGGCCAAGACCGACTTTGCATTTCCCAAATCCCATCGATAGTGGAAATAATCGTTTTTTGTTTATGCTTCTACGGTAGTTTTCATGTAGTTTGCGGCCATTTTCTACTGGCCAGAGTGAGAGCCTATAGCTGGCTGCCACAAATAGGCAGGAAGATTCTAGTGGCCATCGTGAGAGCCAACAGCTGACTGACACGAATGTTAACTAGCATGCTAGCATGCAAAAAAAATCGATAGCTGCATTCGTCACAAGTGGGAAAAATTCAAATCTGCATGGCACTTTACTCCAATTGGCTCATTCGCTTGCTTAAACTCAACGTTGATTCTGATTCCGCAGAACTGCGTTGGTTGTGAAAAAGTATTTGTTGTTAACATTCTTATTTCATTCGCTTTTTCCAGTTACGAGTCCTTTTTAAAAGTTGATCGTTTTGTGTTCATTTTGTTTAGTTCTTTTTTCGTAACAGATTTAATGTTTAGTATACAGCTTAGAAAAAATTCGCAGTGTGAGATAGGCAAGAAGTAAGGCGTGTAGCAACATCAGCACGGCAAAGGACACTACTTTAAAGGCAAGGGAGGGCAAAAATATTTTAAGTCAAGTTATAGCGATTGCTGTATGAGTCGTACGATTTTTGAATCAAACACGGGCAACGCCGGGCCCTGCTGCTAGTTATATATATTGCCATCTTCATCATTACTTTAAACTTTATATTATGAAGACATCCCTGTCTTTTTCTATACAGTGTAAATCTATGTTTACAGACCTGTGCATTTTATTGTTTTATTAAATGATAATGAACTATCCACTCTAGGCGAAACCATCGTTAAACTCCATCTAAAGGGTTTGGGCAAAATAATTGAAACACTTGTCAAATTCAAAGAAAAATTATTTAATATGGAGTTGGTCCTCCTTTAGCCTCACATACAGCTTTTATACGTCTAGGAATTGAATTATACAGCTTCCTGACTTCATCCAGAGGAATTCTCATCCATTCTTCCATTAACACCTGCTCCAGCTCTTTAAGACACGATGATGGGGGATAGCGGCTCCTAAATTGTCGGTCCAAAATGCACCACAAATGTTCAATAATATTTATATCTGGAGATTGGGGACGCCACCCCATGTGTTCTAGCTCACTTTCAGGCTCTTTAGACCAATTCTTAACCACTCAAGCGGTATGTATTGGAGCATTATCGTCTTGGAAGATGCAGTCACTATCAGGGAATAAAGTCTGGGCCATTGGATGAACATGATCTCCCAAAATGTTCAGGTAATCTTTGCTGTTGATTCTACCATGAGGGTAACTACTGGACCGAGACATTTCCATGATATGGCGGCCCAAACTATCACTGATCCACCTCCATGCTTGACTGTTAGAAGAAGGCACTCAGGGTTGAAAGCTTTTTGCGGCTGCCTCCACACATAAACTCGCCTTGAAGTTGGGAAAAGAGAAAAACTGGACTCGTCTGAAAATATGACTTGCTTCCATTGGTCTGCAGACCAAGCATTGTGATCTCTGCACCACTTCAACCTCTTCTGAATGTTGCCAGTGGAGAGAAGAGGTTTCTTTACGGCGGCTCTTCCATGATATCCAGCCTTATGGAGCTCACGATGAACAGTTTTAGTAGAAACTGGACTATTCAGATGATTATTTAACTCCGCACTCACTTTGGCTGCAGTAGTCCGATGATTTTTTTACCACATTGCATTTCAATGCATGTCGATTCCTGTCAGTAAGTTTGCAAGTCCAGCTCGAATTGCTACGGTTGCTAGAGGTTTTGCCTGGTTTCTCGAATTGCGTCATAGTTGTTGATATGTTAGCTCTTGAAAAACCAAACAGTTCAGCAACCTTAGTGATCGAGGCTCCTTCCATGCGAGCTCCAACTATTTGACCTTTTTCGAACTCGGAGAGGTCACGCATTTAGCTTAAATGTTACTAAATTCTAAAAATAAATAAGACAAAGACAGTAAATTAGATAAATAAAGATATTTAAATTAGACATAATCTGCAATTATGAAGTTTTAATTAAAGTTCTTAATATAATAGGTCTTTGAAATATAGGAGTCGAATTTGCACCTATTCCAATTATTTTGTCCAACGGCGTAAAGCATTATTTTTCTTCCAGGGAGCTCATCTTTAGTGGATGTCTATGGAGAGTTACCTTTGTCAATACACTGCCTTTATGCTGAACATTGTTGTATGCAACCCATTTTTCATCGCCTGTTGTGGCAGATTTACCAAACGATTCTTCAGATACTGGGTATGGACACATCGACGTGGTGTAATGATTTGCAATTTTGTCTTGCTAGTTCAATTACGACTGAAAATAGAGCTCGATCCTCACTGTGCACCCTATACTTTCGGCCTTGTGCCATATACATATTACTAAGAAATTGTTTTTACATCACTAACGGTAACATTTAATTAGTATAATAATTTCAATAA
Source organism: Acanthosepion esculentum (assembly GCA_964036315.1). Taxonomy (NCBI): domain Eukaryota; kingdom Metazoa; phylum Mollusca; class Cephalopoda; order Sepiida; family Sepiidae; genus Acanthosepion; species Acanthosepion esculentum. The sequence goes on along the minus strand of OZ038516.1, from coordinate 13,285,578 downwards.
ATACTTCATCTGTGTTATTTATTTTTAATTCCAATTTTTAAAATTGTCATTTATTAATCAATGTCTGTATCGATAAAATAATTTTATATTAATTATATTTACACAAAAATAGTTTATATGTGACCAATAAAATTTACATAATATTTATCAGAAACTATGTATTTATATTTAATTTAAACGTGAAATAAATATGATGCTGGCTTCTAAAAATAACTTTTTAAAGAGGCAGACATAACTTAAATAATTTTTAAAAAATATTAAAGTTTTAATTTTAGGATAGGCAACGTTAGTTACGATCTTATTTCCTTCATAGTTCGTAGTAAACATTGTCGTCATCTGTCATTTCAATTTAATAAAAATTAGTCGAACAGAGCCGAAAAAATATGATAAAAAATAAGAAATATATAAGGAAACTGAACGAAATCGGTTACCCTACATGCCCAGATACATCTAAGTAAAAGTAATTTTAAAATTTCAAATTTCAACGTTCTTTAGTGTTTCCTGTTAGGACATAATTATAACTGACACTTGTATTTTAGTATCCCCCTCTTTTTCCTACGCCTAGGGGTACTGTTTATATTATCCACACAGTGTCAAACCAATCCATAACATTAACTGTTATTGTGCTCAGCAGTTATTTTAGAATGTCAAGTTGGAAAATGTGCTAACATTATTGATTTTTTCTAAATATTTTTACTGAGATTTTTGTTCTTTACATAAAAATGTATATATTCGTTTATTCACTCTTAAGAGAAATAATTTTGCGCCTCCACCTAAAAAAAAAATCTGTTCTTGTACAAAAAAGACATAAGGTCAATAGCTAAAACTAAATTTAAAAATCTAAAGATTTCTAACTTACATAAATTATTTCAGATTTTTAATGAGGGGATCAGTCTATTTCAATAGTGCATATATATATATATATATATATATATATATATATATATATATATATATATATATATATATATAAATAAATATAAGTAACTATACTCGTGTCAAAAAACCTTCGAACTCTTGATTTAACAATAGCCAAATCAATCACGAAGGAAAAAAAGGTTTTTAAAAAAAGCAAGAGCCAGGAACATGAAAGTCTGTCGAAAATAATCGCACAGATACAGGTTCAAGGCCCAAAGAAAAAACCCCGATACGAGTAAACAACTAACTAAAGAGCTCAATACAAGCGTAGAGCAAACCTAGTCAAACCTAATGAGCCAGACACACCTACCAAGGTTTCACTTAGGCAGATCGTCGTCTAAATGTCAGGGTTTCACTTCTCGGTAGTGGATGCGCACTGCTGATGAGTCCCAAATATAGGACGAAACGGCCGTCCAGTGCTTTCTGCATTCTGTGAGGTTTCAGACTCGATGAATCACTTAAATATAATTATCAAATTCTCATAATAATTTCAAATTGTATATCATTGCTTGAACCGGCTTCTAATGCTCTGGAGTGAGCGGCTTTGTGATAGTAGTCGTGGCTCCGGGGGACATCGTCCTATGGTTAAAGTGAATCTCAGTTGAGTTCCACCACGGAATATGTGAGTGGGCGGCGCTAGAGTAAGTCTGATTTGTTACCTCTTCGTCACCGAAGCCCGTTGGAACAGTTGGTATGGTGTTTGCTTGACAACCTAACTGTCAGAGTTTCACTTCTCGGTAGTGGATGCGCACTGCTGATGAGTCCCAAATATAGGACGAAACGGCCGTCCAGTGCTTTCTGCATTCTGTTGAGTTTACAGACTCGATGAATCACTTAAATATAATTATCAAATTCTCATAATAATTTCAAATTGTATATCATTGCTTGAACCGGCTTCTAATGCTCTGGAGTGAGCGGCTTGGTGATAGTAGTCGTGGCTCCAGGGGACACAGTCCTATGGTTAAAGTGAATCTCAGGAGAGTTCCACCACGGAATATGTGAGTGAGCGGCGCTAGAGTAAGTCTGATTTGTTACCTCTTCGTCACCGAAGCCCGTTGGATCAGTTGGTATGGTGTTTGCTTGACAACCTGTCAGGGTTTCAATTCTCGGTAGTGGATGCGCACTGCTGATGAGTCCCAAATATAGGACGAAACGGCCTTCCAGTGCTTTCTGCATTCTGTGAGGTTTCAGACTCGATGAATCACTTAAATATAATTGTCAAATTCTCCTAATAATTTCAAATATATATATAATAAAATGGACAAAGCACGACAATTAATATATATTTACTCATTTTTTTTCATATATATGATATAAAAGGCTCAAGCACTAATATTTCATGGTTATAATTTATTACATTGGAACCGTAATCACGATCCAATTCATCAGACCTCATAATTCAAAATAAAATATATTTTTTTGAATTCAAAAAAATATATATTTTATTTTTGAATTCAAGAAATATATATTTTGTTTTTGAATTCCCAAAAATATATATTTTATTTTTGAATTTTTTTTTTAATATATATTTTTTTTTTGAATTTGTAGGTCAGATGAATTGGATCGTGATTACGATTCCAATGTAATAAATTATAACCATGGAATATTAGTGTTTCAGCCTTTTATATTTATTCTTACTCTGTCCTGGACATTGAGTTCCACCTCTTGGAAATTTATATATATATATATATATATATATATATATATATATATATATATATATATATATATATATATATATATATATCCCTTATTTATACTCGGACTATTATTCCCATATTTATTAACTATTCCCATATCTTTGTTGTTGTTATCACATGCGAAATATTAATTTTGATTTTAATCACTGAACTTTGTAGTGCAAACTCAGTTACATTTTTTGAGAGAAAGTACCGAAGCTGGCGTCATCAATAGTTATCAAGAGCGTAATCACGAACCCTGGTAAGCGGTCCATCATGCTACCAGGTTTCAAATTGTTTCTGTTGGAGTTTTTGGGTACCTTGGTATACTAGTGAGCCAGCCAAAATGAGCTGACTCATTTTATAGTTCAACAATAGAAGAATTAACCAATCAGAAGGCTCAAAATATTTATTAGGACGTGTATAAAGGCGGCCATTTTTTTACGGAATATTCACTGCCAGTCTTTGATATCGAAGACTGAAGAATTACGGAACAGCTGCTGGTGGTATTGGCGATATAGTCAGATTCAGTAGAGTGTCTGACTCGTGAGTGTTAACGTTGTTTCATTGAACAGATTACATACTGCGCTGGATTCTATATTCATAGACTATGGTGAACATGGCCAACAGTTTCCTTTACGAAAAATTACTTACAAGGCTTTTACCAACCAGTAATATAGTCTTCATAAATTTCTCAAAGGTAGAGTTAGATTTAACGTTACGTTTATTAGGGTATGAAGGTTTCCACCGGAACGGTATTAACCATAAAGTCAATTAGGGTCGCAGGAGCATCATAAATATTTCATCCGCAGTAGTAGTAGGACTGCCCTTTCAGGGCTGCTTTTGAATTCGATATTTCCTTCTCCTAGACCGGTTGCCACCCAGTCCTATAGAATGCATAGCTAGAGAAAGAAGAAATGGATTCCTACCTTTCCCAAGCATGTAAGTAAATGCAATAAACTCGACTGGAATTCGAACACGGCTCTTCTATTGCCAACTCCATACCGACATCCATTACCTCCTAGACACTCCGATAAATATTATGTTTCTAATAATGTAAGAAATAATACGCGATTAAAAAGTGTTTTTAAAGAATTAAACGGCTTATTTTTAATTATATTTTATTTATTTTTAAAATTTATTTTTAATTATATTTTAATTATATTTTTAATTATATATATTTTTTATTATATATATTTTAATTATATATAATATTTTGATTATATATATTTTTATTACTTCAAACGTTGTCATTTATTAAACAGTGTGCGTTACGTGTATCGTCCCACGCCGTCGAGAAATTTGAATAAAGAAAAAGCATTCGCCGGCCTCATTTGTAGGAGAAGAAGCACATTGGATCAAATTGTAATTTCCTCTACAAAGAGGTACGCAGATTCAATTCCTGCCGAGGAAGATTTCTCGAATGTGCAGGCAGACAGACGTAATAAACACAGACGAGATTCGAAGCGGAGTGTCATGTTTCGGAACGCTGACGTTCTACCCCTACACCAAGAGACTAATGTAAAATATAAACTCGCAGAAAACATCATAAGATTAGAGGAAGATGAACTGGCACAGTGGATAAAGGCTTTAGTTAGATCCAGTGACAGGTCCCAAAGAGTGTGAGTTCAATACCCGGTTAAGGCAGTGGAGAACTTGGAGAAGAGATTTAACAAGAGATAGCTGATAACTGACATCCATTAGACATGACACGTGGAACTAGAACAGTCTACTCCAGTGAGCGAAATAATGGGTTCAGTTCGACATTCCAACCACCAGAAGAAGGCCGGAGCCTACAACGGTTGAAACGTTGTAATAAATATGGCGACAAAGATGAGGACAATAGTCCGAATAATATAAATAGTGTACATAATACCTCATCTCAGAAATATAGACAGGAACTGGAAGATGACAAGAATATACACCTAAGACGATAACTTTGAGAAAAAAATCCGTACTAACAAATCCAGAACAGAATTAAAATCCAGATCCAGTCTTTGGAATAATGACAATTTACAAGATATTCGTTATATTGAGATAGAATTTGCGAAAAACATTTGCTTCTTGAAAATACATTTGCTTATTAAATTTTTACTAACTTCAGATTAGAATTAGCAAAACATAATATTTTACGGCCAGAACACGTTGAAACACCCGTTCCTGTACGATCACAAAAGTTAAGCAAAATCGAACCTGGTCAGTACCCAGATGGGTGAGAGCTTGAGAGAACCATATCTATACCTTATAAGCTTGGATGTGCAGGCGGTTTTACATATAATGGTTCGAAATTGTTAATCGGACATGCATGTTCGTATTCCAGTTGGGTTCGTCATGGGGAAGGCATGAATCCAACTCTTCTCCCCCAGCTATGGGATAATCAGTAAGACTTGTATTATTACATCTTTATTATCTCGAAAAATAAAAATTATTACAATGAAAAAATATTTTCTGGCTTTAAATAACCTGCAAATGGATGATAAGCCGGAGAAAACGAACAAATCATCTGTGTGATTAGCTACACAGGCATGTCTTTTAAATTTATTTAGAGTCTCTGGAATATATATATATATATATATATATATATATATATATATATGAACTACCAAGGCCACAAATTGAGGGATCAGATTATATAATGAGTGTAATGTAAAACTGATCCCCCACATTATATCCACATTATAATTACTTGTTTGTTCATAAGCCGTAGAAAACGAATCAATCAATCAATGAAATACTGATTAGCTACACAAGCATGTCTTTTAAATTTATTTAGAATCTCTGGAATACACACACACACACACGCACGCGCGCGCACACACACACACACACACACACACACACACACACATATATATATATATATATATATATATGTATATAAACTACCAAGGTAACAAAGTTAGGGATCAGTTTATATAATGAGTGTAATGCAGAAATAATCCCCCACTTTATATCCATATTGTAATTACTTGTTTGTTGATAAGCCGTAGAAAACGAATCGATCAATCAATGAAATACTGATTAGCTACTCACGCATGTCTTACATTTATTTATAGTCTCTGGAATATATATGTATAGAAACTACCAAAGCCACAAAGTGAGGGATCAGTTTATATATTGAGTGTAATGTAGAACTGACACACAACTTTATATACACTTTATAATTTATTGATAAGCCGTAGAAAAAGTATCCATCACTGAAATACTGATTAGCTACACAGGAATGTCTTTTTAGATTTATTTACAGTCTCTGGAACATGAATGTATAGAAACCTAATATGGCCACAAATTGCGGGATCAGTTTATATAAAATTGATTGTCCATCTCTATAATTTTGGATGTGCAGAGGTCGCAATGGATATTGGTTCGGAATTGTTAATTGGAGAGCCGTGTTCCAATTCCGTTTGGGTTCGTTATATTCATGCACGAGCAGACACTCCTGGGAGAAGTATGAATCCACCTCTTTTCTCCCAGCTATGGGTTAATGTAATGTATCACTAAAAGCATTATTATCTTAAAAAATATAATAAAATTGCATACAAAATATTTAGATTTTGGCATTAAAAAACCAATAGAGATTTTGATATGCCGATTAAAAAAAAAAAAAAAAAAACACCAGCAAAATCGAAACGAAAAACAAAATGGAAGTAAAAGTCGTTATCATGGAAACTAATTATATAAAAACGCAGCGGTTGATTAGAAAAAAAGTTCATAAATATCTGTGAAGAAATTATTGCTGTTACTTTTCACACGAGAAATCGTAGTTCTGTCTTCAATCCTTGAGGTGGTGAGTACAGAAATAGACTCATTGAAAACCCAATCCTAAACAGAAATTAACGAATAAACCTCTACTCCTGTTCAAAAGACCGAGGAGGAGTGTGAACCGGACGAAAGGCGAAACTATCAACACCTAAAAAGCAAATCAGTTTTATCCTTACAACCGCATTTGCAACTTTTTGGAAATAAAGACGAGAAAATAATGGTATATTTCCAATATTATAATCAATAACCTAAAACGTCATTTCTGATAATGAATCAATTGAGAAGAGTTTTTTGTTTTTTCATAAATATATTTAATTTAAACCTAAATTTATAATCACGACCTTTCGGTTGTTGTACACTCCTGCCTTCTTCAGGTTATATTCGTTCCAATTTCGTCTACTGGAGTAAGGACACTTAGCCCAGTGGTTAAAAGCGTTCGTTTAAGTAATCCTGTGATTTTACGCAGGGAGTTGTGAGTTCAATAATCGTTTGACTTTATCATTCTCTCTCACCCTACTTCACGCACACTTGCTCTTTGTATATATATATATATATATATATATATATATATATATATATATATATATAATCTCCGCTCCCTCTCTCTCTCTCTCTCTCTCTCTCTCTCTCTCTCTCTTCAGGTGACAAATGTTGGAATTTTGAACCTAAGCCATTATTTACTTCACCGGGGTAGATTTCCAAATGGATAAAAGCATTGGTTGAAGTAATCCAAAAAGTGACGATCCAAAGAGTTGTGAGTTCAATACCTGGCCACAGCAGAGGCGCACAAAAACTTGGAGAGTTGAGTTACTAAAAGGGAAATAACTGAAACTGACATATCCAGAAAAGGTATGGCATGTGGAACTAGAACAATCTACCCCAGTGGATGAAATAAATGGTTTAGTTTGAAATTCCAATGTATATCACCAGTTACTTGGCCCAAAGAGTTGTGAGTTCAGTACCTGGCCACAGCAGAGGCGAACATAAAATTGGAGAGTTGAGTTATTAAAGGGAAATAACTGAGACTGAGATATCCAGAAAAGGCATGGCACGTGGAACTAGAACAATCTACCGCCTGTAGACTAAATAAAAGACTCGGTTCGAAATTCCAACTATAGAAGGCTGGAGCGTAAACAGACCGAAACGCCGTGAATATAGCAATAACGACGAACATGGCAATAAAAGAGAAGAGTCCGAACAATACAAATAGTTACAATACCCCATCTCAGAAATATAATAATACCTAGCCACTCGTATTCGAGGATACCCGTCTATTAGGGCAGTTAGCCAATCCCTATTGCAGACACTCGCTCAGGTACCTTTGTGTTTGATCGATACCCACAGGGCCCACCTATGATTAGAAGATCTTAGTTTCTGGGAGAGAGCGTGTTATCTAGCGTGATCAAACATTTGAACGAGGCCAGCGCGCTCAAGCCTTCGGCCACGATGATTTATGGCTTTGTGCTAGCACAGCTATTGACGCCCCTCAAGAGTTCCGTCTAACCAATTTCACTCACAAGCCATGGTTTTCAGGCACTTTCCAATGATTCCGCACTCGATCCATTACGATAACATCAAGAAGTCTTCCTCTTCACAAATCGACTATGATGAGATTCGAACCCGGTTTTCATTGTCAGAATGCGAACTTTCTAACCAAACACCTATATCAGAATTATTGACAGATGATAACGTTACCTCCACTTTTTCGCTGAAAAACAGCATAGTATGAAAAAGGTGCCCAAATAAAAACTTTATCGTCAAAATGTTTATGTGATTATTAAGAAAACCAATATTTTTTATTATTTTATTCATTTTTTAATTATTTCTAGCATGTTCGAAATTGTGGTTAAAAATATTGTTTTTCTTTGCGTCAGCGGTTGACATTATCTTTCCGATTAGTATTTTAACGCCTTTTTTCAGATGGAAAACAATGATTTGGAAATTCTTGCAAAAATCAAATACGTGTTTGATTTTAATGAAAATTTTAGCACTTATTCACAAACATGAAATTAATTTTCAATCTTTTTCAAAAAATCTTGGTAAAAATATATATATATATATTTACATATATTCGCCCCCACCACTTACTTAACTTCATGAGATTTCGAGAAATTAAGTTTTCATAGGAATTTTTTCATTAGTTAAAACCAAGACGACTTGCAAAATATAAATCACAATAATTTAAAAAAAAATACTCAGAATCTTAAAATAAATAAAAAAATTTAATAAAACTATGACATTATTTAATTAGAAAAACCTTTAATTGCTTTTTAAATAGGATTTATGAAGGAAATTATTGTATTCAGACATTTTTTTTTCTAATTAATAATTAATTTTTAAAAGAAGTGTTTTTATTTTTTTAAATTTTAATTATAATAATTTATAACATATAAACCTTATATAATTCAGCATTACTTTCATCCAGTTAGGGCATTTTTTTTTTAATTAATTGAAAACTATATTTACTCATCAAAAATTGAAAAACTTAATACAAATTTCGCTCCAAGATTTTAAAAATAATTTGTTAATGTATATACAATAACAATGTTATCAGAAAATATGAACGATGACTATAGTAAATTTAAAGTCAGTAATCATAAAATTAGATCACGGAGAAGATTTTCCAACAGATTTAAGATTATAGAGTACTTAAAATATATATATAAAGGGAGCTTACCCGTCATTTTCTTAAATTATGTTCTAACAAGTAAAGTCTCCGTAGAACAACAATAACTGTTAACACCTTATCACTTCTTGTTACCGTTCATTAATTATTTAAGAATGGCTGTTGTCGGTTAAAAATCGATGCTACCGTTTGTTTTTAAAATCCATTTCTCTGTTATTTTAAAGTTGAAGAGAATAGTATATTTTTCAAATCAGATTAATTATACTTTAAATCAGCTAATATTCCTCAAATAAAGTTTCGGAAAAGTATATTTTATTTTTTGGAAAAAAATTAATACACAGAATTGGTGTCCTTTGAAAGACGACTAAAAATGGCGCTGATCAGCTAATTAAGAAAAAAAATCGATTCCATTCGATATAATTTCGGTTTGAATTTCTCCAAAATATTTTGATTACTGGAAATAATAAACTTAATCGTTTAGGTTTTAATTAAAATTTAAATGGAAGCTTCAAGAAAACTTTCTCATTTATAAAAAAAATAATTTTAAACCAATTATCTATACAAATGTCAGTAATGGCAAAATATTTTTTTTTCAATAAAATAATCTTAATTTATTTGACTAATTTTTCATTCATCTTATTAATATGACATTGTATTTCAATAATTACCTCAGCATTTGATGGTTAGCAATTAATGAATTCCATTCGATATAATTTCTTTTTGAAATTCTCCAAAGTATTTTGATTACTGGAAATAATAAACTTAATCCTTTTAGCTTTTAATTAAAACTTAAATGAAAGCTTCAAGAACACTTTCTCATTTATAAGAATTAAATTTAAACCAATTATCGATACTAATGTCAGTAATGGTAAAATACCGGTTTTTTTTTCGAATAAAATAATCTTAATTTATGTGATATTTTTAAATCTGACTATTTTTTTTTCATCTTATTTTTTATCTTGAAGTTCAGGCTCCGTTAATTTCATATCTATTCTGCTTATTTCACGATCGTCGAAATAACGCATTGTAAACAGTCCTAATAAGTTACCGAATTTTGGCTTTGAAGTATTTTCATTATTAATAAAATTTGACTAATTTTTCATTCATCTTATTATTATTACATTTTATTTCAATAATTACCTCGACATTTTATGCTTAGCAAATAAATAAATAAATAAAAGATAATTAGCATATACTGTTCATACTCCAAAAGAAAGTCGTACTGTATTTTAAACAGACATAATCATCTTAAGTTATTCGTAATTCTGTGGGAATCATTTTCATATTTATGAGTTACTTACGAAATTTTTTAATCTTATTTTTATCACAACTATCATGTCACTATTTACTCACGTGCTAATACTCTTGGGAAAGGTAAGAATCCTTTCCTTCTCAGCCCTTTCGATATGGGTAAATATTAGGTTGGTGCAAAAATAATGTCGTTTTTTCACATGAAGTTGAAATGCATTGTAAATAGACGTAATAGTCTTAAGTTGTCCGAATTTCTGAGATGAAATATTGTCATTACTATTCATTTCGAACTAATTTTTCTTGCATCTTATTTTTTATGTTTTTATTGTCACATTCAGGTCGAATTAATTTGGATATAGGCTGCTTCTTTAACGTTCGTAGAAATAGAAATGCATTGTAAATAGACGTCATAGTCATTTTAATAGTTCATTTTTAACTCGCTTTGCTTGCATCTTGTTCGGTCTTTTGCCATATCTAAGCTACGCTTGGAAAATCTCTCTCTCTCTCTCTCTCTGGCTTTCTCTCTCTCTCTATCCATATATATATATATATATATATATATATATATATATATATATATATATATATATATATATACAATCTGAAGATGAATGCGTGATGTATTTGAAAGTACTGACTGAATTAAAAAATACACAATATTCATTATATACATAAGGATCTCATTATTCAGTGGATTATGAGTAGTATAATTATGTCTACTAGAGAAGTGATTTTTGCCAATAATTGCATTGATATTGCTAATTGATTCAAGGTATGATTAACTCTTTGTAATATAATATAATATATATATATATATATATATATATATATATATATATATATATATATATATATATATATATATATATATATATCATGGACTCACCCTTTGTTTTCGAAGTATGAGTGATTTTCAGTTCAGTGTTTATGGTTCGTTACCTATTCTACCAATTGGTAGTATCTATTTTTTGGATTTGTGGACTTTGCTCGTTTTCTTGCGGTGAGGCTGAAACGATCTAGGTAGTGAAGAAGTCTAAATGTTTGTTTTTAAATATCTATATCTTCTTCATTTAGGCGTTACCCAACCAATGTGCTCGAAGGTAGAATCCTACGACTATTCTTGATTTTATTTTTGGATTGTTGGGGGAATAGAAACTAATTAGATCGTTTTTGTTAGTGGGCTTACGATTAACATTAAAATCTAATTTGTTTACCGTTCTGGGTATGACGATAAACTCCATTCGCGTCCTGGGTATGACGATAAACTACATCTGACTGCAAAGCCTCCGATCACAAGTTTAGGAGGAGCATAGATCCACCACTTAAATGTTAATGTTCCCAGATCCAACCTAACCCAACCCGGGGTGGTCGTACCTGTTAGGGTCCCAGCTATGGGCAAAATGTTAATCACCAAACTGGGGTCAAAACACTTTGAATGTGCAAAAATATGTTGTATTACCAGTAATACCTTTTTGAAAACGAACAATACATTTTTAGAAACGAAATATTAACGAAACAAAAATCTTGTTGGCATTAAATAACACATTGAGGTTGATATGTCGTAAAACAAACCAAACCAAACCAAACCAATTGGTTTAATTATTAATAAAATATCGAAGAAAGGTAGAGACTTTAAAACACTGAGCTGTCATCATGCTTCCCTTTTTTTATTGGTGGGGTGGTGAGAATGGTTTAGATTTACTATTTGACATTTTCCCACACGTTTCCTTTTAAGATCTTCCTGAACCATTGGCTGGGAATTTTCATTATGAGGATAGAGAGTTGGCAGTTTGCTGGTTGCTTTTTCCGACTTGTTATTTTCGTACTTGTTACCGCCTTTTCATTTAGTTGGTTCACATAATTTAATACAATAACAAAATACGATAACAAAAAGTACGTTTTATTGATTGACGCCACTTATAATAGTAACTTCATTCCATTATCGGCAATGTTTATTGACTTAAAAAGCGATGATTAGAATTGGAATAAAACCTAAACATCTGATGAAAGTGAATTTATACATGTATAATTCATCTACCTTCACTCTTTGGCAATGTTTATTGTTTTAAAAAGCGATGATTAGAATTGGCATAAAACCTAAACATATGATGAAAGTGAATTTATACATGTATAATTCATCTACCTTCACTCTTCGACAATGTTCATTGTTTTAAAAAGCGATGATTAGAATTGGAATAAAACCTAAACATATGATGAAAGTGAATTTATACATGTATAATTCATCTACCTTCACTCTTCGGCAATGTTTATTGTTTTATAATGCAATGATTAGAATTGGAATAAAACCTAAACATATGATGAAAGTGAATTTATACATGTATAATTCATCTACCTTCACTCTTCGGCAATGTTCATTGTTTTAAAAAGCGATGATTAGAATTGGAATAAAACCTAAACATATGATGAAAGTGAATTTATACATGTATAATTCATCTACCTTCACTCTTCGGCAATGTTCATTGTTTTAAAAAGCGATGATTAGAATTGGAATAAAACCTAAACATATGATGAAAGTGAATTTATACATGTATAATTCATCTACCTTCACTCTTCGGCAATGTTCATTGCTTTAAAAAGCGATGATTAGAATTGGAATAAAACCTAAACATATGATGAAAGTGAATTTATACATGTATAATTCATCTACCTTCACTCTTCGGCAATGTTCATTGTTTTCAAAAGCGATGATTAGAATTGGAATAAAACCTAAACATATGATGAAAGTGAATTTATACATGTATAATTAATCTACCTTCACTCGTCGGCAATGTTCATTGCTTTAAAAAGCGATGATTAGAATTGGAATAAAACCTAAACATATGATGAAAGTGAATTTATACATGTATAATTCATCTACCTTCACTCTTCGGCAATGTTCATTGTTTTCAAAAGCGATGATTAGAATTGGAATAAAATCTAAACATATGATGAAAGTGAATTTATACATGTATAATTCATCTACCTTCACTCTTCGGCAATGTTCATTGCTTTAAAAAGCGATGATTAGAATTGGAATAAAACCTAAACGTATGATGAAAGTGAATTTATACATGTATAATTCATCTACCATCACTTTTCGGCAATGTTCATTGTTTTAAAAAGGGATGATTAGAATTGGAATAAAACCTAAACATATGATGAAAGTGAATTTATACTTGTATAATTCATCTCCCTTCACTCTTCGGCAATGTTCATTGTTTTAAGAAGCGAGGATTAGAATTGGAATAAAACCTAAACATATGATGAAAGTGAATTTATACATGTATAATTCATCTACCTTCACTCTTCGGCAATGTTCATTGTTTTCAAAAGCGATGATTAGAATTGGAATAAAACCTAAACATATGATGAAAGTGAATTTATACATGTATAATTCATCTACCTTCACTCTTCGGCAATGTTCATTGTTTTAAAAAGCGATGATTAGAATTGGAATAAAACCTAACATTTGATGAAAGTGAATTTATACATGTATAATTCATCTACCTTCACTCTTCGGCAATGTTCATTGCTTTAAAAAGCGATGATTAGAATTGGAATAAAACCTAAACATATGATGAAAGTGAATTTATACATGTATAATTCATCTACCTTCACTCTTCGGCAATGTTCATTGTTTTAAAAAGCGTTGATTAGAATTGGAATAAAACCTAAACATATGATGTAAGTGAATTTATACATGTATAATTCATCTGCCTTCACTCTTCGGCAATGTTCATTGTTTTAAAAGGCGATTATACGAAACATATGATGAAAGTGAATTTATACATTTTCTTTGTTCTTGCACATTGACAACAGAAATATTAAACACTGTTGAATTGTTTATTTACAAGAATAAATTTATGCTTACAATATTCTAAAATCTAAGACAATTAGAAGTAAATACAATGCAATATTTATCATTTCCCAGTTGATAAAGAAATAAATATAAAACGTTTTTTTTTACTTATAAATTCATAAATTTTTTCTAAAGTATTAAAATATGTGAATCATCTAAAGGAAATCCTTATTATTTGCCATTTTATAACGTTTGAATCGTTTGGCAATTAACCGATGTTTTGTCAAACATTTCAATAAACAATAAATACTCTAAATAAACAAATAAATAAATGAATTATGCTTATTATTTTTGTTCTCAATTGACAAGAACAAAGAAAATGTAAAAATTCACTTTCATATTTTTACGGTTTTATTCCAGTTCTAATCACATTTAAAGCAATAAACATTTCCGAGGAGTGTAGTTAAAATAAGTGTCTGTTTTTGTGGGCACGGTGTCCAAGTTTTCCTGATAGACAGAGATTAGACTTACAATGTGTAAAGAGCTGTTGAGAGCCTTAATCGGCCACACCCTTAAGATAAATGATAAAGAGGAAATATGGGGTAAAAATAACAAGATATCCTTTCCATGAAAAAAAAAAGTTTATTCATTTAACAAATGTCGTTTCCAGTGTTACATAAACGTGGTCAGACCGAGATGGAACAAATAAATGTCCGACTCGGATTTATATCATCAAGGTCAAAGATCCAGTCCAATGTTCTACCACATGGTCTTGCTGCGACTCTTCAGGTAGCTGCAAATCTTGGGGTGAGAAGCCACACGGTTGTAGAGGGACATGAGTTTGGGGTAGCTGCTGAACATGGATTGCTTTTCCATGTAAGGGTTTTCCAGACAACAGTAGCACATCATGTCACACCACATCATCTGCAGATATAGAATATTTTTTTAAATTTCTGAGAAATGAATTGCTGTTTCTGTAAACTCAGGACATTACAGGTAGGTTTATTAAACAAAAAAATTAAGACTTTCATTTACTTCTGGCGGGAAAAAGACAGGGGACATTTTAGCACCACACTTACATATTTCTCAAAATTCTTATATTTTTCTCAACTTGTGCAGTGGATATGCCGCTACTCCATCGATAATTCGACTTTGCAAAGGTTGATCAATTATTATCATTTATTAACTATATTAGTATTGAAATGCCCAGAAAATTAGGAAGAAATGTGTTGTCAATGGTCAGGAATTAATTAAATAATTAATGATGAAATCGGGCTATTATATATATATATATATATATATATATATATATATATATATATATATATATATATATATATATATATATATGTATGTATATATAATATAATCTAATATATTTATATATATTTATATATATATATAATATACATATATAATATATATATATATATAATATAATATATATATATATATATATATATATATAATATAAATGCATTGCTATTGATTTTACTATAGGAATGCATGGAAGAACATAAAGAAAGGGATTGTCATTGGTCAGGGACGAATGCAAACATTACTGATAGAATAGGGCTATTATAGGTATAATGTAAATGAATTGTTAATGATTTTACTATAGGAATGCATTGAAAATCTGGAAGAATGGGATTGTCAGTTGTCAGGAACGGAAGCAAGCGTTACTGATAGAAGAGGGATTTTATATGTATATTTTAAATGTCCTGGTAATGATTTTATTGTCGGAATGCACTGGAAATCATGAAAAAGGGAACCATTAATTAATGTAAGCATCATTGGTTAAATAATCATTTTTCATTGATAGCTATATTGTTTAAAATGCAAAATGTCTCATAATACTGACTTATTCCCAATTTCAATGCAGTATTTAAAATCCATAAAATATTCTTAGCTATGGAAGACAAATAACTTACCATGTCACCCATGAAGAAATTGTTTCCGCCATTACGCATGCCCAGAGTCCTCTCCATGAAGGGCATGATCCTGTTGAAGGTGTTCATGTATCTCCAGTACATGTAGTTCTGAAAATGAGAAATATACTCTTATAATTATATTGATATCTATCTATCTATCTATCTATCTATCTATCTATCTATCTATCTATCTATATATATATATATATATATATATATATATATATATCTTTGGTACTCAGAGTCAAAAGAAGAAAAAAAAAGGGAAATGCATGGGGAGGCAAAAAATAACCACGACATTTAACACATATGCACACAACACATGCAAACGTTGAATAGGTGTTGAATATAATATTTGCATAAATCCTCTCTGCATAGCCATAGACCCACGATTCGTCACCAGTTTTGTAATGCACAAAGAAGTCAGACAGCAATCACCTATTTCAACAAAAGACACAGACATACCCACCACCAAAAGAACACAGCACAAAATGAAAACAAATAAAATACGTTGAAAAGTCTCAACGTGGGGCAACATCCATTTTGCACAGAGATCAAAGAGGATAAAACCTGACCGTCAGGCGTTTTAATATATATATATATATATATATATATATATATATATATATATATATATATATATATAACTTGTAAATCGTTAATTGAATCTTACTAATTATGCTTACACAAGAAATTGGAAAATATTAGGTTTGCTGGTGAAAATTCTGTATTAATCCAAAGAAGCGAATTAAATGTAAATTGTAGGCATAATTTACCTTTCACCTTACAACAGGTTTAAACCTTGAATTTTGTTGTACTCTTTCGTATGTTTAGAATTAGTAAGAAAATTGCAGTGCGCCTCCAATGAGTGATTATTTTATTTTGTTTTTGTAGATTTAATATAGGTAAGTATTGCTGTCAGGTCGGTATTATTAACATCTTATATGGGTGTTCCACATTTATTTAATTTTTAAACAGTTAAGTTGCATTCATTGGTTTCTTGAAGAAGCCTTTAATTATGAACTATAAAATCATTGTTACAACAAGCTGTGCGTTTGATTAACTTCCTATTCCACCCTTAGAATCTTATATTTCATATTTGTCCACAATTATGATAAAGTGTTGCCACTTGTTTATAGTTTGAATTAATTTCATGTCTGCTACAATTGACATTGTCTCAGATTCTATTTCAGGCTACCTTATGCCATAATCTAAATTTTCTTTTTTTTTCGGTTACTTTTGAATTTGTGTAGATCTGGCCCCTGATTGTTAATCAGTGTAAACCCACATTCTTGTGATATTGTGTTGTCTCGTCTTTTCTTTTGCTTTTGAAATTAGTAATCGTTTGCTCATTAGTTATTTATCATACCCTGAAGAGGCACAAATTCGCGTCGAAACACGAAAGCTATTGTGTAGCGATTTTAACATGGTTTTGGTTTAATCTCCTTTAAATGCTCCAGACAGTGGAATTATACTCCATTTGTTCTAATCTTATACCTGGATATATATATATATATATATATATATATATATATATATATATATATATATATAATGGGCTTTCCTATCGTGAACGAAAAATGAGGGTCAGCATTAGAAGGTAACGTTTGTTTTACACTTATAAATGCTAGCAGGGGCAATTGAAGAAAAATCAGGTAAGGGAAAGACATATTTAATTTGTGCTTTCTTAAGTGTGATATTAGCATAGCCTTGCGTCGGGCGACAAAGCCAGACTGACAGATGAAATTTCTTAAACTAGGATTTTGATGGTGTATTGACTATATATATATATATATATATATATATATATATATATATATATATATATATATCGAAAATTGATTAAGAAAAACGACAAAATTTTCATTCAAGTAATTTTTAGTTTCTCAAGTACTTTCACTCTTATCTAAGATCTTCTTCAAGGTGTTAAAATATCTGTGGATGTGTATGCAGTAACTTCGCAAATTCAAAATGGTTTTTCATTGTTCATTTACTTTCAAATAAGAGTTTGCTGTTTTTTAAGCTGAGTAAATATTTCTGAAAACGTGTCACTCTCCCAACCCGATGGTCTTTTAAACAGGTGTAGTGTTTTCTCGTTTGTTTCTTGCATTGTCATTCATTTGTTTTCTTCCTTCAGTCTATACTTCTAACATCTCCGGTTAAACTCTAAAATGTTATTCATTTATTTTCTTCCTTCAGTAGGAATAGATAGTTTTTTTTAAATAGGATTAGAGGTTTATACCTTGTTTTCTAATTAGGATTGGGGTTTCCGGTTCCTTCTAAAGTCTACTTCAACTCTATACTTCTAACGTCTCCGCCTAAACTCTGAAATTTCATGTACTAATTATTTATTTTTCTCCAATAGAAGATATGTTCGCCTATCGTCTGGTTTACTAATCCTCCACGGTACTTTCATTCTATTGTGATTTCACAATAACAAGAATTTTGGCCTCTTCAAATTTAGTGTTAATTTTTATATTTCCTGCATAGTCCATGAACCTCACTTCTGGCCCTTTCTTACGTTCATAAAAAAACACGCAGTAACCGTTTATCTTGAGTGGGTCTTAGGCGTTGCATTGGTGAGAGTGTTAGAGGTGTGTTTGTGTGTAAATCTGATGGCATGCCCCGTATATACCTATGATATAGGTTAATTTGTAAATTAGGTCTATGAGATTAGCATCAATAATTATGAAATACCTCAATTATAAATATATGCTTGAATAAAAGTTATGTGACCGGTAAAAGATTCATTATTTACATTATTCGGACTATTGTCCTCATCTCTGTCGCCATATTTACTATAACGTTTCGGCCGTTGTTCGCTCCGGCCTTCTTCAGGAGTTTATTTCGCTCACTGGGGTAGACCGTTCTAGTTCCACGTACCATGTTTAATGGATGTCAGTTATCAGTTATCTCCTGTTAATTTCCCTCTGAAAGTTCTCCACTGCCTTAGTCGGGTATTGAACTCACACTTTTTGGGTCCTGTCACTGGATCTAACTAACGCCTTTATACAGAGTTCCATGTGTGGTTGACCTTAATCGCTGCTGGAGATGCACACTAATTTATAACGTTTTCACTCACTTCCGTTGCTGATAGCAGGGCTTGGAAGGAAAGTGTGTAGAGTGTGGTCGTCTCACCACACCACAGCGGTTGCATAAATGATAATGGCCTCTGAACCAGTTTTTGGCCAAGGAGAATATTTCCGTGGTCCGACAACAAACCATATTCCCCATCTATCGCCCCTTTGCGACTTTTTCCTCTTTAAAAATAAAATCCTTCTTGGAAAGAAACATGGATTCCAGAGGTTGATGAAATCCAAGAGAATGCCACGAGGCGGCTGCTCGCTGTACCAAAAAAAATAATTCCAAGAATGCTTCCGTCAATGGAAACGACGCTGCATAAAGTGTGGAGCTTCAGAAGAGAACTCCTTCGAAGGATATTAAATACTGAATTCTTATGTGCCGTTTATTTGTTTTTATAACACCAGTCTTTATACATTGTGTCAGACATTGTATAATCCGGTGTTAAGTTTTGCTTTTGAAAATTATGAAAAATTACTTACATCGTAGTTCCCATCGCTGCTTCCCATATCGGAACCCATCATACCATTCTTTCCAAACTAGTAAAAAGAAAAGAAGAACAATGATACATTTGATATATTACAATGTTTTAAATGTTTAAATTTCTAAAATGAAAACCTACTTGGAGCCTCTTTACTATAGCCTCTTCCCTTATTCATTTCTATAGATAGAGTGTTGAAAGATGTAGATATGAAATGTTGAACAGATTCGAAATAATTGACTCACCCTGAAGCGTCCGTTCTTCCAGTGGTAGTACCTCATGTAATCGTGCATGATTTCATAGAAGCAGTCATTATTTACAAAGCACTCGACACTCGTCTTAGCTAATGTCTTTTAGTCTTAATAATCATTTTACTATAGCCTCTTTGCTTATTCATTTCTATAGAGAGTGTGTTGAAAGATGTAAATATGAAATGTTGAACAGATTCGAAATAACTGACTCACCCTGAAGCGTCCGTTCTTCCAGTGGAAGTACCTCATGTAATCGTGCATGATTTCATAGAAGCAGTCAGCAATATAATCACATCTCATCATGTCCATGCTGTTCTTGGGGTAGAAACCTACACGGAGAGAAAATATGTATCATGAGAACAATAATTGTCACTCATATATACGAGCGATAAGAACAAATGGCCCAGTGGATTTAGGCATTGGTTAGATCCAGTGACTAGACCCAAAGAATTGTGAGTTCAATACCAGGCCACAGCAGTGGTAAACCAATACTTGTTGAGTTAAAGTGAAATAACTGAGACATTCGGAAAAG
Organism: Acanthosepion esculentum; assembly: GCA_964036315.1. Lineage (NCBI taxonomy): Eukaryota > Metazoa > Mollusca > Cephalopoda > Sepiida > Sepiidae > Acanthosepion > Acanthosepion esculentum. The sequence goes on along the minus strand of OZ038516.1, from coordinate 13,265,267 downwards.
GCATGACACCTGGAACTAGAACAATCTATCCAGGTCGGCGAAATAAAGGGCTCGTTTGAAACTCCAATCACCTGAAGAAGGCCGGAGTGTACAACGGCTGAATCGTTGTGAATATGGCAATGAACATGAGGATAAGTGTAAATAATAAATAACGTAAACAATGCAAGCAGTCCACTTTTATCAGTGCAAAATCGAAGACAATATATATATATATATATATATATATATATATATATATATATATATATATATATACAGAGCGTAAAATTTATCCTACAACCCAGGACTATAGTATCGGGAACACTGCTGGCTTTTACCATGTTTCGCTGACATGAAGTATATTGAATCAATTCATAAGTCTACAGCTTGGAAAAGTTGATTCAGTGTGTCGGGTTTGGCAATTTCGCTCGCCAGAATCTGTCTTACATATTTATGAGTTTACCTTTCATCCTCTCTTTGAATATTGCTGTCACACATGATCTTGTGCTCCTGCTATATATTTAAATATTCATGATAAAACCCAAAGAAGGATCTGCAATGTTATTGGTCCTGACCTAACATCTCGGCTTTAGTCACTTTCCCAGCGCCCTAATGTAGCTTTCCTGTAACTTTTCTATAAATAATTTCATAGTACTGTATTTACATTAGTCGGACTATTGTCCTCATCTTTGTCGCCATATTTGTCAGAACGTTTCAGCAGTTGTTCGCCCCGGCCTTCTTCAGGTGGTTGGAATTTCGAACTGAACCCTTTATTTCGATCACTGGGGTAGACTGTTCTAGTTCACGTGCCATGTTTGATGGATGTCAGTTATCAGTTATCTCCTTGAGGACACATGGCACAGTGGATAAAGGCGTTGGTTAGATCCAGTGACTGACCCAAAGAGTGTGAGTTCAATACCCGGTTAAGGCAGTGGAGTACTTTCAGAGGGAAAATTAGAAAGAGATAACTGATAACTGACATCCACCAAACATGGCTCGTGGAACTAGAACAGTCTACCCTAGTGATCGAAATAAAGGGTTCGGTTCGAAATTCCAACCACCTGAAGAAGGCCGGAGCGTACAACGGCCGAAACTTTGTGACAAATATGGCGACAAAGATGAGGACAATAGTCCGACTAATGTAAATACTGTACATAATACCTCATCTCAGAAATATAGACAATTTCATAGTAATTATTCTGATGAACTTTCCTCTGTCATTGGGGTTTCCTATTCAAATGTTGTTATGTTATACCCTTTTTCACACAAATTTTATATACTGGACCTAGTTAGGACTTCATAGAGATGTTGTACTATGACTGTATTAAGAATGGTAAGTAAAATATTTTGTTTTGGTCTAAGGACTACTGTTTTATTTTTGGGTCAGCAATCGTGGCTAGCTAAGTTTATGATAAGACAGACTGAAGACCATTTTTTCCATATCCCTCCTTTTGACCTTGTACCACATTTTTATATTCTCAAAGAAACATATTATATTATTATGGTACCGAAATTAAATAAATTTAAGCGCATTACTGTATTGGCAGCAATGTCTCATCATTTTACGGGTGAAATACCTAAATACAACGGTAAGTTCTATTCTAAACGTTTCTTCTATCGCACTTCTCTTTTGTGGAACTCTCTTCGAGCTTTTTGCTTCCCAGACAACTTTGATCTTCAAAAATTTAAATGCAATGTTAATAGTTATCTTCAGCTTTATCTTCTTTCTTTTATTGTTTTCTCTCCGTAATAGTTTATTTTTCTCATATTCTCTAAGACTCCTTGTACGTTATTGGCTTTATTGTCTCGCTTCCAATTTTTCACCCGTTCTTCCTATATAGACAGCATCACATTGGCATCTAAACGTATAAATTACAGAACAACTACAATGGGTAGACAAAAAAACCTTCAGCATTGCCCTCAACATAGATCGGTCGCTAAATCTATTAGGTTGACTGGAGAGAAAATATATTGTTGTTATTATCTCGAAGTCTCTGACGATGCGCATGACGGCCATTTTCAGTGTACAGTCTCTGTTAACCTTAGCGTCTGCAAGTTTGAAATTATTTTATTAGATTATTTTAACAAAATATTTTAGTTAACATTATACAATAACCAAAATGAAAAAGAGACCGATAAATATACAAATCTATTTTTCGTAAAAGGAAGGGTTGGTGTGTACGTATTGGAGTTATATATTTTACACATGCTCTCGTTCTTTTTTTGTTTGTATTACTGAATAAAAAAACGTACTTACCGTATTCGCGGGCCAAGTACCTGGCAATGGCCATGGTTTCAGGCATCCTCATACCACCGTCCATCTCCAATACAGGGACACACATGCAAGGCATATCTAAAAACGAAAAAAAGAATTATGTAACTGTTATGGGACCTTACATATAACGACAGAGTGAACTCTTCCTGACACTATGAATACTGCAACTCTCAAGAGAGAGGGACGAGACGGAATCGAGTCGAGCCAATAGTAGTTCACTCCAAACCAGACTGACAGTCATACTAAAACCTTCCACTTCTTGTTTTATTATTCTGTGTAATATATCTTTGTTATTTCTACTCTTGTGTTCGTGTTGTTCTTCATTGGTTCTAACCTTCGACCATAAAAGTGGCGACGAGGATATTGAAAAAAATGTTCTACGCGGAGAATCTAACAAAAAAAACAAAAACTTTTTGCTATCGTTCCTCCATAACAGAGGCGACGGAGGTATTGAGAAAAAACAAAAAAATGTTCTACGCGAAGAGAAAAAAAAAGAATTTTTTTTTGGACACCAACCTTAACAGTGGTAACGAAGACACGAATTTTTATCTGTCAGCCAAAACAGAATCGAATTCTACGCAGGAAAATCTTTTCGTACTAAGGTTCCAGTAAAACAGGCGACAAAGACCTGAAGTCTACACTGAGGAAAAAAGGAAAAATAGTTACACAAAATTACGGTGTAAACATGGAAGACTTTAAGGCAACCATATTGGAACTAATGAAAATGCAATTCGAGCAGCAACAAAAAAATGAGGAAAGACAGACAAGGCTCGAAGAAAAACAATTAGAAATTCAACAGAAAGACGAGGAAAAACTATTGGAAATTCAACAGAAAAACGAAGAGAAGCAACTCGAACTACAAAAATTACTACTACGGGCAGTAACAAATAAAGGGCAAAATTCTGGAAATGAAACGGCATTCTCGTAAAATGCTATATGGAGCTCTATCAAAGACTTCACTTATGCACCGGACGAGGAGAAAACCTTCGCGGCTTACTTCAGAAGATATGAAGATTCATATGAGTTTGATTGCAGGACAACCCATTTTCAAGAAGAAAAGAAATGTAACTTTTGCATCACTAGAAAAAACAGACGAAGAGTTGGATAGACTCGTGAAAATCGGTATATTGACAAAGGTGGAATATAGTCAATGGGCCTCACCTACGGTTTACGTGAAAAAGAAATCGGGTGAGATACGAGTATGCGCTGATTTCTCGACGGGATTGAATGCAGCGATTAAGGATTATCACTATCCTCTCCCTAGTCCAGAGGAAGTTTTCACAAAGTTGAACGGAGGAAAATTTTTCTCAAAGATAGACTTGAGCGAAGCATACCTACAAGTACCAGTAGATGAGGAAAGCTCGAGTCTGTTGTACATAAACACACATAAAGGGTTATATAAGTTCCAGAGATTACCATTCGGGATCAAGGTCGGGCCGGCAATATTTCAGCAAATAATGGACATTATGCTAGGCGGACTGGATTTCACGATTGCATACCTTGACGACATCCTGATAAATCGCAAAAATATAATATAAAAAAATATATAAAAACACTGGGAACACGTTCAAGAGGTTTTCAGGCAGATACAAAACTACAGTTTTAAGGTAAAGGAAAATAAATTTGACTTCTTTATGAAAGATAAAATATCTGGGCCATATTATTGACGAAGAAGGAAGAAGACCAGACACGGAAAGAGCCACGGCAATAAAAAAAAAATGCCGGCTCCAAAAGATTTAGCCGAATTATAACGCTTCTTGGGCTTAGTAAATTATTATCAAGAATTTATTCATAACATGCACAAATTTCGCGCACCCCTAAACGAACTGTTGAAGAAGGAAAAACTTCGTTTAAGGGTGCGCGAAATTTGAGCATGTTAGGAATATGAATGTCAGAAAACTTTTCGACAAAATCATTAAGACTCTAACAGCAGATATATTTTTAGCGCATTATAACCCAAAATTGGAAATAATAGTCGCGAGTGACGCGAATGCCTATGATGTTGGTGCATGTAGACTTCATAAAATGCCGGATGGGACACTAAAACCCATCGCGCATGCGTCAAGAACGTTGCTACCAGCCGAACAAAATTACTCGCAAATCGAAAATAAGAGCTGGGGATTATTTTTGCTGTTACGAGATTCCACAGATATATTTACGGTAGATGTTTCACCTTACAGACGGGCCACAAGCCGTTATTGACAATATTTGGATCACAGAAAGGTTTACCTGTCTACACTGCTAATAGATTGCTAAGATGGGGGACTATTTTATTAAACTATAACTTTAAAATGGAGTATCGTCCATAAAACAAAATCGGGCATGCAGATGGTCTTTCGAGACTAATACCAAAGAAAACGGAGCCATTAGAAGATTCCGTAATTGCAGCTCTACAATATGAGGAAGATATTAGAACATCATTATGTAGTACAATTCGAAACCTCCCCGTCACATTATAGGAAATAAGAAACGAAGTAGTGAATGACGACTTTATAAAGGAAACGAAAACAAAAATTGTAGGAAAAGATAAGAATATATCAGACAGTTTTTCGTTGTGATAATGTTCTGCTATATAATGAAAGAGTAGTAATCCCGAAAACGCTACAAAGGCGAATCCTCAAGGATTTTCACATGGGCCACCCAGGAAAGAACAGGATGAAATCCTTAATGCGAAGTTACCTGTACTGGCCAAACATGGATCAAGATATTATACATATGGTGGACAGATGCAAGGGCTGTTCCTTAACAGGCAAAGCACCGCCGATCATCCATAAATCATGGCCTAAGACATATCGACTGTGTTCGAGAATCCATGTAGATTTCGCAGGTCCATTAGAGGGTTTCTACTACTTGATTGTAGTAGAGAGTTACAGCAAATGGCCAGAAGTATTTCGTTGTAGAAAACCTACTTCTGAGACTACAATAAATTGCCTTCACGAGCTGTTTGATCGTTTCGGAGTGGTTGATTGTCTAGTCACCGAAAATGGGACACAATTTACATCTGCGGATTTTCAAGAATTTTGTAAAGATTTTCAGGTGAAACACATCAAATCCCCGCCATATCACCCAAGATCAAACGGGCAAGCGGAAGGTTTGTAGATACATTAAAAAGAGCACTAAGGAAAGCTTATGACGTACCAACAGAAAAGGCTTTACAACAATTCTTGCAAGTGTATAGAATTACACCGAACAGTCCTATGCCATCGGCATTATCACCGGCGGAAGTAATGTTCGCCCAAAAGATTAGATCGGTATTCGACAAATTACTGCCAAAACAGACAAAGCAATCACCAACGTCGTTTGTACCAAAAAGAAAATTTAACCCAGGGGAGAAAGTTTTTTTTAAATGTACAAAAACAACACATCCTATTGGGAGCCAGGTACAATAGAGAAACGAATCGGGAACGTATTTTACATAATTCAGGGTCCGAAGTTCTCGCATAAAAGGCACTTAAATCAGATCAGAAAGACGCTGTTAGAGGATTCTAACGAACTACCTCAGGATGAGGAGGAAGTGATGGACACAATATTTGCCACTTCAATATGCAAATGCCTCAAGCAATTTCAGAACATCGGAAATCAAGCAGAAAAAGAAAATTTACAGAGCCTTTGATGATTAATCCGAAGAGGAAAAATATTAAAGACCCCTGCGAGGTAAAAGCTTTGGTAGGGGGTTGTTATGAAACCTTACCTATAAATACACATTGAACTCTTCCTGACACTATGAATAGTTAGCTTCTCAAGAGAGAGGGACGAGACTGAATCGTGTCGAGCCAATAGTAGTTCACTCCAAACCAGTCTGACCTTACATATCTTGTATTATTATTTCGTGTAATATATCTTTGTTATTTCTACTCTTGTGTTCGTGTTGTTCTTCCTTGGTCCTAACCTTGGACCATAACATTGGCGACGAGGATATTAAAGAAACGAAATTCTACGCTGAGAATCTAAAAAGAAATATTAAAGACCCCTGCGAGATAAAAGTTTTGGGAGGGGGTGATAGGGGACCTTAACTATAACGACAGGGTGAACTCTTCCTAACACTATATATACTACGCCTCTCAAGAGAGAGGGACGAGACGGAATCGATTCGAGCCAATAGTAGTTCACTCCAAACCAGACTGACAGTCATACTAACACTGACCACATTTTGTATTATTATTCTGTGTAATATAACTTTGTTATCTCTACTCTTGTGTTCGCGTTGTTTCTTCTATATATTAATTCTTTTCTTCTCTCCTTTACTTTTCTGCCTTTTTCTTTCTTTCATTCATACATTTTGAACAATGGAAAAGTGACCCAGACTTGGCGGGGGTGGGGGGCAGTGTTGATTGTCACACAATTGCGAATGCAGGCTGTAAAAGCGAAAAAGTAGATTTTTTAAACCATTGAATTTGGAATTGAGTTTTCATGGACGGAAAATGGCCGGGGTAGCAGTCGCAGTTAAGACATCTGTTATGGGACCTTACCTATAACGACAAAGTGAACTCTTCCCGACACAATGAATACTGCGCCTCTCAAGAGAGAGGGACGAGACGCAATCAAGTCGAGCCAATAGTAGTTCACTCCAAACCAGACTGACAGTCATACTAACACCTTCCACATCTTGTATTATTATTCTGTGTAATATATCTTTGTTACTTCTACTCTTGTGTTCGTGTTGTTCTTTCTTGGTCCTAACCTTCGACCACAACAGTAACCATTTTTCACACCCATTTCTTTCCATTTATATGTATATTTCATTCCATACGAAGTATTTAAAAAAATGGCTGACCACTCGTATCCGAGTATGCCAGTTTACTAGGGCGACTGGCCAATCCCTGTTGAAGACGCCTGCTCAGGCATATGTGTTTGTTCAACTGGAACCTAACTTTTGTTTATACCGCAGCTATACTGAGGGGAACTTAGTTACAGTTTCTGGGAAAGAGTGCGTTATCTATGAACAGTCTGAACAAGGCCAGAGCACTCTAACCCTCAGTCCCGATGACTTATGATTTCGTGCTAGCCCAGTCACCGACGGCTTCCGTGGTGTTCCGTCTACCCAATTTAACTCACAAGCTTAGGTCAACTTACTGCATTCGCGAGCCATATACCTGGCAATGACCATGGTCTCTGGCATGTTTATATCACCAGTATGAACAAGACCAGCACTCTCCAACCCTCGGTCCCGATGACTTATGATTTCGTGCTAGCCCAGTCAACCGACGGCTTCCGAGGTGTTCTGTTTACCCAATATAACTCACAAGCTTGCGTCAGTATTCGCGGGTCATATACCTGGAAATGACCATGTTCTCTGGTATCCTTATATCACCGTTCATCTTCAAGACAGGGACGCACATGTAGAGTATATCTGGAGAGATACAAATACAGGTTACTGTTGTCTGGATTTCTTTAGGTTTAGGTACGTCGTTGTACAAATGACACTCAATGTTGAGTTTTACAATAAGATGGGGTTTATGAGGATAGTAAAGGAAGGTAATGGATACACCTAGATTTGAACAGGTTAATTTTGTAGTGAACGGGGAAACATCCTCAGTTTCACAGAGCAATGACTCGCAGGAACAAGCTGTTCGAGTGGAACCTACTTCTCACCAATAAGATACGCAGGGTGTGATTGGTTTACTACAATATAATTGACATGGTGGATACTAACCGTGAAGTTTAAACATGGCGGAACCAAGGAATATAGTTCGCCCGAGCAAGTTCCACGAAAGTAGCGGAAGTAAACGTCTCGTCAGACCCCGTCTGCGCTTGTGTTTGAGAGTAAGAGAGGTTGGAAAATAATCCTCATACTACTATCCATCTCCAAGACAGAGACGAACATGCAAGGCATATGTGGAGAGAAAAAAATTAAATTTAAATTTAGTTTAAAAATCTGTAACTATTCGAGGGTATCTTTTTCAGAGTTATGCAATCTGTTCAAGTATTTTACATAAATGAATATAATAATCAACAGTTATATAATTCTCTGTCAGAGCCAGCGATCTTGATGTAAATTAAATTTTATTCACCAATGGCGGTCATGTTTTTACTCTCAAACCAGAAACAGAAAGATTCATAATCGTTGCCCAGGGTCAGTATCTTCCCATCAACCCATCTTGCCGAGAGAATTGGCAACATAATATCTGAATGTGGCATTCTGGCGCCAACAGCGTACTTACACTGAAATGATAGGATTCCTGGCGGTACACTTTGCTCAATATACCGCTGCTACAACCTCCCTCGCAAAAAGAATTGGTAGGTGTATAAGCCATGAGAAACTATGCAAATAAAGTTATTTTGACAACAGAGTATGCCGTCTCAAGACAACAGCATTATCAGTTGCATTGATTGGTTGATTGAATTAATTTTACGGTCTACCAACCTTTTGCAGGTTATTTCAAGCCAGAAAATATATTTTGATTGTAAGAATATTTTGTAGAAACAAATGGTTTACTGACAGCATTTAGGGAAGAAGAGGTGAATCTATAAATCTTATGTCCGAATATGCGCGTAAGTCGCTATAACTAACTCAACTTCTATATATATATATATATATATATATATATATATATATATATATATATATATATATATATATATATATATATATATATCTGTCTGTCTGTTTGTCAGTCTGTCTGTCTGTCGGTTTATCATTTGCACACTGTTTGTTATATATATATATATATATATATATATATATATATATATATATATATATAAATATATACATATATATATATATATATATATATATATATATATATATAGCATAATGAGAAGCCACGTATACTTTCTTGATATGTAATTAATATGGAGAAAACAACTGAAAAGTTGCAAATTTAAAAAAATTGAATGTTTTTTTTGTGAAAGTATTTATTTATATTTATATTTATATTTATATGTTATTTATATATTTTTATATATATATATATATTTGATATTTCAGATCTGCCCCGATCTTTCGTCAGAAATAAATTAAATAACTGTATTCAGAAGTTTGTTTACAAGTAGCGACCGTCGCGAGACGCGGACGTCACGTGATGTGGAATGCAACTGTGTTTGAATATTTCTAACGTAAATCTAACGATAATATTTTAGATGTTGTTTAAAAAGGTTTTTTTAACTATATCTAAAGAAATTTTTTAACTATTAAAATATTTATACAGATTTAACATTCCCAAGTCTTTGTTTAACCATAGTTTATATGTGTCTAATTTTAAAATCCAGTATTTTTGTTTTTTTTCTGCGTGTATATGTGGAACTAAAATCGGAATCTATCAATAAAAATTTACAGTTGTCTAATGAGTGTCTTGATTTATTAAAGTGTTCAGCTATGGGGGAATAAGGATTCCAACGGCGGTGAATTCTTGAAACGGAGTAACAAGGTAGTTTGAACTTCACACGCGGTCCCCACACCTCGCGTGCTATCCCAGTGGAGGGATATGCTCTTACTTCCACAGAATTTCCGCAAAATTCTGCGGCAAGTAAGAGCGGCAGGAGTAACCAAGAGACCGCCGGTGCAGACGCCGAATGGTTTGTCCTCCTGGCTATAGAACCCAGTCTGTCCTGCTATTTTACCCATAGTTGGAGGGAGAAGAAGAGGATTCACACCTTTCCCAAGGGTGTTAGACGTAAGTGAATGTAACGGATTCGACTGGAATTCGAACTAGGCTCTACGATTCCTCAACCCGAGCCGCTATCCATTACTCCACCGTGCCTCCTGTACGCGTTTACGCAACGAGTATAGCGTTACTAACGATACTTTTATCAGTCTCCTTTATTTTTTAACTTATTTAACTAGAAGATGGAATAAAGAGATAGAGGAAAAGAGGTTGGTCTCCCTAAAAAGAAACCCGAATGATACACACGAGATACATAAGATTTTTTTTCATAAGAGAAAATTGGGAGTTCACGTGTTACACGAGTATATACGGTATATATCCTCATGTATAGCCAGCTTGACAGTGAACAAAGGACTATTGGACGTCCGTGGCTCAGGTATAAAGACAAGATAAAGAGTAACTCTCTTAAATATGCCTCATATTACTATCTTCGAACGAATTCCCTGGATAGAAATTATTGGAGATATTTGTGCCGGGATTTTATCAGAAATTTCGAAATCAATCGTATTGACCGGCAAAGAGAGAATACAACATGGCGAAAAGCATCAGCAAATATTCCTGTTGATATGTCCCGAGATCCTCGCTTTTGCACAATATGTGGACTTCTATGCAGGTCACTAGCAGGACTGAAGTGTCGCATACGACACAAACATAAAAACTGAATGAGGTTAAAATAAACATGAATTTGATAAAACTGATGCTTTACTTAACTGTATCCAATACTAATGCATGTAATAGTCACATATTAATATCGTATTATAAAATACAAACATAGCAAATATGCATCATTTCCATTGTTTACGCTTATAAGATTTTTATCTGTTTCTCGTTCGGTTGTTTATGGCTGTAAGTGTTTACGCAACAAGTATAACGTTATTAACTTTTATCATTTTCTTTTACTTTTTAACGCATTTAACATATCAGACAACACGAAAGGAACTTACTTAAAATAAATACACAAAACTCGTCTATATTATTTAATGAAACATGCATTAATGAAAAATTGCTGCCAAAATATACACAATATATATATATATATATATATATATATATATATGTATGTATGTAAGTATGTATATATTGTTAAATATAATAGAAAATGAATGCGAATTATGTTTGATCATGAGCCGTTCTAAACTTCGTATATTTGCTTTAATTTCGGGTGAAAATAAAGACAAAAATTATTCAACATTTGGATATGTTTTTTTTATTAAGCTGTTCATTGATCTAAGCTTTGCGCCTCACATGAGCCATCTTCAGAGGGGTTATGCGGACATCTAAACAAAGACATTTACCATAAAAGACGATATTCTCTTTATATACATACATATATACATATATATATATATATATATATATGTGGGGGGGGGAGAAGCCAGTTAATGAGCACCTGCTTACACAGAAGTAAATTCCAACTCAAGTACTTTCATCCACAATAATATAGTTTGCCCGTCTCGGACTCAACATATACTGTTTTGATGTTGTCATTATTATTTTTATAATTTTCTTTTCTTACTATATGACCAATATTTTGTTTCTTAACTTATTTAATTATATATATATTTTTTTAATTCTTATCAATTTTACCTTTTTTTATCATTATTATTATTATTATTATTATTATTATTATTATTATTATTATTATTTCCTTTGATATCTGGCGTTTACACATTTCTTTCCGGGTCCCGCCCAGCGACCTAAGGTTAGAAATGGCATCATGACACTTTCCAGTGCAAAAAAAAAAAAAAAAATAATTACATAGATAAAGCCCTTCGTAAAGTGTGGGCTGTACTTGTCAGAACAATTTTTTGTATCTCTTTGAGGCATGGACTTCCAGGGATCCCTTCAATCAGCATTTTGACAGTTTTTCGAATATCTTCAAAGACACATTGCAGTCTGCAGGGACTGCCATATCAATAAGGAGGCACTTATTTTGTTTGTGGTCTTTAATAACAATGTCTGGGCGGTTGGCTTTGATTGTTCTGTCAGTGTGTATTGTGTAGTCCCATAGAATTGTAACAGGTCCTATCTCCGTAACCGGGTCAGGGTGGTCTTCGTACCAATTTCTTCCAGTTTCCTTCCCATAGGAGTTGCAAATTTTCCAGTGCAGATATTGGCCCACTCTGTCATGCCGGGTTTTATATTCAGTGGGTGCAAATATCGTGCAACCTGATATAAGATGATCAATGGTTTCTGGATATTTGTCACAGAATTTGCATCTTGGGCTAACACAGTATTTTAGTATATGTGCTTGATAATTCCTAGTTAACAAGCATTGGTCTTGTGCAGCAATGATAAAACCCTCAGTTTCACCTTTCAACCCTGCACTACGTAGCCACTGATGGGTGCGGTTTATGTCTACGTCTGCTTGTTTGGTACGGGCAGAGTATTGGCCATGGAGCGGTTTATTTTGCCATTGTTTCTTTATCTGGTCGGTCGCATTTCTCTTTGCATTCTTTTTTAAGTTTTTTGCAGCTTCAGCCGGTGTACAGTGATTATTATTATTATTATTATTATTATTATTATTATTATTTCTATACTATTATATATTTTACTTTCATTAACATTTTACAACTAAAAATCTCCTTATTTATATTATTTTTTGTTAATTTGTAACTTATTTTTAGCATTTTACGTCTATTTTTAAGTAAACTTATTTTAATAACAGCGTCCATTTTTAACGATAATTAGAACATTAAAATTAGAATTTTTAATAATTATTATTTTCTATCTTCATTGTAAGTTTGCGACTAAATTCAAATTCCTGATTAGATTATAATGCAATTAAATATTTAGCAACAGTAAAGATTCAGCCAAACAACATATCTCGTGAGACACAAAATATAAGCAAACGGTGTTAACCGAACGGTGTAAGTTCAAATCAGTACCTGATGATTGCATAGAGCATGGAACTCTGGGCTGTACTGTCGCCGGGTGATATTAGGTACTTTTATTAATATATACTTAATAGCTCTGTTATTGAATACTGTTTTTCATACATCAAAGGATATATATATATATATATATATATATATATATATATATATATATATATATATATATATATATATATATATTTGTGTGTGGCGTGTGTGTGTATGTTAGTATTTGAACACTTACATGGATATTTATTTATATTTATCCATTTGAGTATAAAATAGTAATAATAATAATAATAATAATAATAATAATAATAATAATAATAATAATAATCATAACAGACGATACTAAAACATCCATTCGGTTATAAGTTATTTTATGAATATATAGAAATATTCATTTCTTGAGGTCGAAGGTTTTTTTAAAAATAAATGTAGTCAATTTGTCCAAACAAAAAGAATGACTCCATTTATTAAAAAAAACTTCGGTCTGAAGAGATGAATATTTTTATATATTCGTGAAATAAATTATAACAGAATGGATTTTTAGTGACCGTCTGTACTTATTAGTATTATCAGTATTATTATTATAATGTCTGTTTCTTACATGGTATTCATGTCATTCTTAACACACACACACGCCCGCACACACACACACACACACATATATATATATATATATATATATATATATATATATATATATATATATATATATATATAAGTGTAAAAAGTGAACATTGAAGTCAACACTCAGAGGCGAGAGGCTGCTCATGCTTGACGCAATCGTCAGGCCGCCTGACGACTGCGTCCAGCATGAAACAGCCTGTCGCCTCTGAGTGTTGACTTCAATGTTCACTTTTATATTTATATTTACATACTCTCTATCTCTGATATTGAGCCCATTATCCCATAAATATAGCACACCTTAAAACTATATTTCTTCATAAATATATATATATATATATATATATATATATATATTAGATTGGATTAAAAATATGTATTAATTATAGTGTTATTAAGCTTATCAGACGATATGAAAAGAACTTACAAAAAATATATAGACAACACTTATCTATATTATTTAATGAAACATGTATGAATATATATATATATATATATATATATATATATATATATATATATATATATATAGTTAAATTCCCAGATCAACTCTGTGGACAAGACATATAAAGTCGGAAGACGAAACGCGTCGGCAAAATCTAAGATTTTTCCAATTGTCATTTATACCATATATATATATATATATATATATATATATATATATATATATATATATATATATATATATATATATATATATATATATATATATAACACTGGTTGAACCGGCTTCTAATGATCCGTATGGAACGAATAGGGATAGAAGTCGTGACGCATGGGGTCACAGTCCGTTTGTATAAGTAGTCTGGGATGAGTCACACAGCGGAATTTGTGAAGAGCTGGCGCTATATCGAGTCTGGTTTGTTACCTGTCCGTCACCGACAGCCGTTGGTCGAGTGGTTATATCGTAACGGTCTGGGTTCGATTCTCGATAGCGGATGCGCTCTGTTGATGTGTCCCAGTGTTTTCTGTTGGGGATTCTTTTAGACTCAATGAATTATATATATATATATATATATATATATATATATATATATATATATATATATATATATATATATATATATATATATATATATATACTGGATGGTAAACCTCATCTAGAGTTATTGCGAATTATGTAATTATGCCTATTAAGGATATACTACTATTCAGGAATCACCGAATAGGCAGAGGATCAACTTTTAACTTTATGCTAATAAAACCCTTCATTTTAGCGTCTTCAGAAAACAAATTTATTGCGTAATATAATATGAGAAAAATATTAAATAACGCGCAGTTTATTTTCATTGATTTTCTTATTTTATTAAAAAATTAAATCTTTCTCACCCTTTCTGTATTTGTCCCATTCGTTGAACTCGAACCTCTTGTCCATGTATTTGACGCCGGCAGCGGCGAACATCATACGCAGGATCTCGGCACGTCCGCGGCCATTGAAGTAGTACAGAGTGTAGTTAGGCATGATGAGTTCTGCTAAAGTTAGTCGAAGAGAATAAACAGCTCTGTGTTTATCCTGGCAGTGCTAGAGTTGTGTGGTTGCCGAATGATAAGACTAGACAGACTTTATAGCCAATTCTGACTAATGGGGTTTAATTTGGCGCTTCAAACAAGCACTTTACAGGTTCCGCGTCTCCAGACAGCTATTGAATATTTTCTCTCAATAGTACAATGCCTTTTGACTAATAGGAACTCCAAGAGTGCAAAAGATTATAATTGTCGTAAAATACTATTGTTAATTGGCAAGCTTCGAAAACGAACTTAGGTCTATGAATTTTGTTTTGTTTATTATGGTCTGTCCACAAAACAATAGGTCCCAACATTTTAATTGAAGATAATTCTTGTCTAAATACACTTGGGTATATATATATATATATATATATATATATATATATATATATATATATATATATATTACAGACTCAATGAATTACTTAATTATAATTATCATATCCTCCTGACAATTTCTATCGTGTGTATATCATTGCTTGATCCGGCTTCTAATGCTTCAGTTTGAGCGGCTTGGTGATAGTAGTCGTGGCTCCAGTGGGAAGAGTCCTGTGGTTACAGAGAATCTCAGTTGAGTTCCACCACGGAATATGTCAGCGAGCGGCGCTATATTGAGTCTGATTTGCTACCTCTTCGTCACCGAGGCCCGTTGGAACAGTTGGTATGACGTTTGCTTGATAACCTAACTGTCAGGGTTTCAATTCTCGGTAGTGGATGCGCACTGCTGATGAGTCAAAATATACGGCCGTCCAGTGATTTCTGCATTCTGTTGGGGTTTCTTTCAGGATCAATGAATTACTTAATTATTATTATCAAATCCTCCTAACAATTTCTATCATGAATATATATATATAGTATATCTGGCCACTCATTTTCTAGGATACCCGTCTATTAGGTGGCTAGTCAATCCCTACTGCAAGCGCATTTGTGTTTCTTCAACACCCTCAATGTCAACCTGTGGTTTATGCTGCAGTTACAGAAATAGCGTTTTATCTAGCCTGATCAACAATATGAACAAGGCCATCACGCTCAAGCCCTAGGCCACAATGACTTGTGACTTCGTGCGAGCACAGAAATCGACAACAATTTTACTCACTCACCGTGGTATAGTGTTCTCGCACTTTCCAACTTTCGATCCCTCTCAGACCTTACTGACAAATCGACCATGGTGAGATTCGAACCCGTGTCTCATGGTCAGAATGCGAACGTTATAACCACTCGGCTACGTGCATCTATACATTCATTGAAACTGCTTTTCCAAACAATTTATTTCTTGTCTAGGAAAAGATTGATCTAACAATTGCACAATTTTGCTGTCACACGATTTGGACAATTTTGCTGTTGCAGCCGGTATATATATATATATATATATATATATATATATATATATATATATATATGATGAAAAATATGCAAGTTTACTGTTTTAATGTTGTTTTACTGTCGACGTTAGACGTTTCGGTCTAGTAGACCATCTTCAGGATATGGTTATTAGTTGTTCTGTTCCTGATTAGTCCTGTGTCTATCGTCTCTTCATGTTGACTTAAATATCGTCTAATCCTAAGTATGTTTTTTATAACCTCCTTAAGCGATATTTAAGAGAGTCGTGCTTTTAATGTTGTCAGTTTTTTTACTGAGTTGTACTACGGCATGCAGCAATAAACATCATCTGAAGCGGTTTGGACGCAGCTGAGTCCTCTTCCCAAATCAGACCCGTAGGCCTCGACCGTCGTGATAGAAAGCGGCCGGGTGGCATTAATATTTTCCCTTTTAATATGGGGAAGTCGTTGATTTGTGTTGCGACCTGTGCGGATACATTTTCGACCGGTGATTTGATCAGCTCCGCGGTTGAGCCGGGGTCCGTCGCCGGGGTCCGTCGCCGGGGTCCGTCGCCGGGGTCCGTCGCCGGGGTCCGTCGCCGGGGTCCGTCGCCGGGGTCCGTCGCCGGGACGCAGAGATAAAAAAAAATAGTTAAATATTCTTCTCTTACTGATAGATTTTTTTTACTCCTGTGGCAGTGTCGACTTCTGGGATTATAAGCCCTCGTTCGATGGCGTTCCTTCGGAGGATTGGCGCGATGGCGTCTCGATTAAGGGACGAGCCTCGCGAAACGGAATGGCTCTTGCAGCGTGTCTCACTGGTTCGAGTTAATGCTTTCTCAATCATTCTGGCTGGCAGAGGATAGCATTTGTGTTGTTTGAATAGAAGCGTTTATTCTGAGCTTTCGTATGTTGAGCGTTGCTGGAATTCTCATGACCATCTCTCTAAACGAAGAAAACGTTAACATTACAGTGCTGTTCGATAAAAGTGACTCACCTTATCCTTTGAATTTAGCTCAACTTTCGTTTCATCGGAGAAGGGAACATTCTTCCAGTCTTCTACGGTGACATTTTTGTAATAGTGAGCCCATTCAAGTCTCTTGGCTTTGTTGGCTTTGCTTATTAGCGGCTTAAACCTTCCTGTACAAGATTTGTAGCCTTGTTCTAACAGCCACCGACGGACTGTTGAAGAGACAAGACTAACACCTTGCTCTTCGCTTAGACTGGCTGCAATTTCTTGGCTAGTTATAATCCTATTCTTCGCAAATTCTCTCTTGATTACCTTGCCAATTCTATCATCAATCTCTTTCTTTCGTCCTTTTGTTTCCTTCCTTGGAGCAGGAGTGGCATCATTATGTACCCTAAGAACTCGAGATACAGTTGATTGCGAGGTTATTGCAATTTCTGCAATTTCTCTCGTAGACTTGCCTGCTTTTGAGAGGGCAATAATAGATGCCTTAAGTGGTTCTGTTGCGTGTTTGTACCCTTTCATCTGGTTATTGACTTGAGTGGCTATTTCAAGCTGTTTTTATACTGTATGGGGCTTTCTCGAATATTCTGGAATACTCTAGATTTAATTTAAGCTGTTCTAGAATTCTCTAGAATATTGTTCTGAGTGGATTGTAAAATAGTTTTCAATATTTTGTCTAAAATCTTAAAATGTACCAGTTTAATCATTAGAATGCGATATCTGAATCACTTTTTTCCTGAATCCCATTTATATCCAAATTTATAATTATCAGTAGAATACCTTAGGGTGAATAAACGTTTTTCCTAGGTGGTCGGGAAGGGGTCTTTATATTAGTAAGATTAAAAATTATTTTAACGCCGAAAACAATAGACAAAAGATATTTTTATTAAAAAAATGAGGTGAGTCACTTTTATCTAACAGCACTGTACATTCCCAATATATATATATATATATATATATATATATATATATATATATATATATATATATATATATATATATACTAGCAGCATGGCCCGGCGTTGCCCGAGCTTGATTCAAAAATCGTACGACTCATACAGAAATCGCAATCACTTTACTTAAAATCAGAATCAACGTTGAGTTTAAGCAAGCGAATGAGCCAATTGGAGTAAAGTGCCATGCAGATTTAATTTTTTCACACTTGTGACGAATGCAGCTATCGATTTTTTTTTAAACATTCGTGTCAGTCAGCTGTTGGCTCTAACGCTGGCCAATAGAATCTTTCTGCCTATTCGTGGCAGCCAGCTATAGGCTCTAACTGTGGCCAGTAGAAAATGGCCGCAAACCACATGAAAACTGCCGTAGAAGCATGAAAAAATCGATTATTTCCACTATCGATGGGAGTTGGGAAATGCAAAGTCTCTCTTGGCCTTTCCACTAACTTGGAGCAAGTGCATGTAAATTTTGGTGCAAATCCGTCGAAAATTCCGGCCGTGCATTCGTTACACACATACACACATCCTGCCTTATATATATATATATATATATATATATATATATATATATATATATATATATATATATATATATATATATTATGTTAATAAACCTATTATCGCTTGGGATATTATAGCAAGAGCCAAATCTTACAAAATTTAGAAACGCTATTTTATATTTCTATGGTCAAATGAAAAATTACGTCAAGTTTGATGAGAATATTTTCCCGTGTAGAAATATTGTATAATGCAAACAATAACCAATGAATATGATCCAAACAACCTTTTGAACCAGAAATCCAAAGTCTTGAATCCTTGAAATTCCTCTTAAGCACGTATGAGGCTGGATGAAACATGTACATTTCAATTACCCCACCCGGCGATACATTTATAATACCCTTGCTTTTCTTCTTCTTCTTCTTCTTCTTCTTCTTCTTCTTCTTCTTCTTCTTCTTCTTCTTCTTCTTCTTCACATCCTTCTAGTTCCTTTTTATTACACCCAACATCGTGCGTTTTTTTAATTATTTGAAAAAATAATATAGCGTTTATTGGTTTAAAAAAAACAAAAAAGCATTAAGAGTTTATTCCATAAAAATCGGCTGAGGATTCCGTAAGATTGAAACCAAGGTAACGGATTCAACTGATCTCTTGATTTTTAACGTATATATATATATATATATATATATATATATATATATATATATATATATATATATATATGAAGAAATATAGTTTTAAGGTGTGCTATATTTATGGGATAATGGGCTGAATATCAGAGATAGAGCGTATGTAAATATAAAAGCGAACATTGAAGTCAGCGCTCAGAGGCGACAGGCTGTTTCATGCTCGACGCAATCGTCAGGCCACGTGTGTTTGATTTTCTCGAATATTTATATCTACGGGTCAGTGGTGCATTGTGGATAGTCCATACTGACGATTAAAATAAATTAACCCAAATAAAGAAACCACTCCTGCCAAACAAAAACAAACCGTCAGAATGGACTGCCCACAATGCACAACTGACCAGTATATATAAATATCGATAAAAAAACAAAAAAAAACAACAACCCACGTTGCCTGAGGATTGTGTCTACAATGAAACAGCCTGCCGCCTCTGAGTGTTGACTTCAATGTTCACTTTTTATTTACACACACACACACACACACACACACACACACACACATATATATATATATATATATATTTATTTATTTATTATAATTTTATCATATAGAATTTTCGACCCTCACCCGTAGATGAGCAGTTAAAATGCACTGAAACCAAGTTGCATCTTTGTAGTGAGTAAAATGGTTTTGTCTATATGATAAAATTATAATAAATAAATAATTATCGCTCTACTATCTGTTTCGAGCTCTTTTTTGAATTAACGCTGCGGACGTTGGAATTTATATATTACTTTCGTTCTCATCGCCTCGGATATATATATATATATATATATATATATATATATATATATATATTGTCAAATATATTTTTAAAATTATAGATTTGATAATGCATTTCGCCATTCTAGCCTTCATCAAATACGAAACCGAAAGAATGAAAAGTATGTACGTGTATTTGGGTGCATGCTTAAATAATGAATCTTGTTGCTTTTCCCCTAACCTAGTGTTTCTCGTGATTAAAACAGAAAGAAATGCGGGACTGCCACTAGCACGCAAGGAGTTACAGAGAGTGGGAACAAGATTAAAGTGACGTGATAGAGGAAAGGATGAACGGAAGGACGGAGAATAGATCAAGGCATCTGGAGATGTCGATTGACATTGCATTTGAATAGTTGTAGATTATAGCTATTAGTTAAGCAAGTAAGAGGAAGTGTGTTCCATAGACGGGGAGTGTGAGGCATGAAGTCATTGGAGTAGAAGAGATGACTACATTTAACAGTTTCGACAGTGAAAGAGTGCGTCTGAGGTGCCAACCTAGTAGCACGCTTAAATTCATGTAGTTTGGGAACCAGCGAAAGTAACTCGTCACAGCAGTTACCGTGAAAGTATTTGTAGAAAAGTCAGAGGGAAGCGACATCACTTCTGTAAGAAAGTGACTGTAGACGAGATACCAGATCAGGACCAAACACATTGCATATCCGTCTCTGGATTTTGTCGAGGACCTTGAGACGAACAGCGGAGGCCCCAGACTATATATGGCGAAAGTATTCCATAATTCGACAAATGGAAAACGTTTTCTAAAAATAGATTTGATTTCGTCATTCTAGCCTTCATCAAATCCGAAAACGAAAGAATGAAAAGTATATACGTGTATTTGTGTGCATGCTTAAATAATGAATCTTGTTAATTTTCCCCTAAGCTAGTGTTTCTCGTGATGAAAGAAAGAAATGAGTTACTTTTTGTTTTTTTAAAATGTTGTTAATATTTAGTTTGGTATCTTTTCTTTACTCTTCGTTTGAGTCGAAAGTTTTTAATATTTTTTACTCGGCTTTTTCATATCACATTAAAGGCAAATATTCTTCTCATTATCAGAATGGCTCGAAAGTAAGAAATTCATTTAGCCTTTTCTGAAATGAATAATCATTCTTGACCTATTCAAGCCTAAGTTTCGCCGTTATCTTCCCCATATATCAACATAAGCTGTATTTCTTAATCTGTAATTATCTTCCGCGAGCTGATGTCGAGCCTTGTCAAGGGGGAAATATCGTTGGAAACGGATATTCAATTTATCTTTTTCCACAACCCTTCCCATTCTCAGTTTTCTCATTCTCTTTCATTTCACTCCATGTGCCCCATCCACTGCGTTCTAGTGGCATTTGCTTGTACCGAAGCGATTTAAAGAAGTATTGAATCGGTTAAAGTTACTGCTCTTCTTCTTTAGGTCGTAGGTGATCATGGCTCTCCACAAGTTCCTCTCATTCGCAGCTCTTAATACTCTTTTCGTTATTTCTCCTAAAACTTGTTCCGTTATCCATTTAGTTTAGCTCATCAACTATGTTATATTTTTTTCTTCAGTCCCTCTTGCCTTCAGTGTGTCCTATGAGTATCCGATTTTCCAAACCGTCTTTCCTCATTATGTGACCTGGAAATTTTAACTCTCGCTTTCTGATGTTATGTATAATTTTCCTTTTCCTTCCATTTTCTTTAAAACTTCGCCGTTGTTCACATGTTCGCTCCACGGTATCCCCAGTATACTCCTGTAAAACCATATTTCTGTTGATTTATGTTTCTTCTTCATCTCTGAGGAGATTATCTAGCATTGACTGCCATATAGGGGGACAGATATCACGTAACAGTTCAGTACTATTTTCTTTGTTTCTAACGAAAATTTTCAGTTTCTTAATACTCTGCTTAGCTTATGGAAGTCATCTTTCGTTATCCTAAATCGCCTTTGAATTTCAGTGACGCACTTTCGGTCCTCTGTCAAAACATTATCCGGATTTTTAAATTTTTGTACTTGCTTGATTTTGTCATCTCCAATTTGTAATTTGCCTTTGGGCTGTTCCCTTTAGCTAACAACCATGCATTTTGTCTTCTTGCAAATAATGTTTAGTCCTTTCTTCTTGCTTTCCTTCGCTATCTTCTGTAGGGGTTCCGGCATACATTTACCCAAGCTCGTTAGGTAGATTATGAGTTGTTTTTCTGTCTCCCGCCTGACTTCAATCAACGTCTCATGTGAGTGTCAAATTTGTCGAGTCCTCTTTCTTCATTAGTCACCCTAGAAGTTTCAACTCTCAATTGTCCTTTGTTTACCATTTTCCATAAAACTTCATCGTGGGTCACCTGTTAAGCCCATGGTGTACTCAGCATCCTACTTAATAACTACATTTCTGTCGGCTCAAGACTCTTTTCCATCTATGATGAGATTGTCCAGCATTCACTGCTACATCCAAAACTGCATGAATTTAAACGTTGCATTTCAGTCCCACCCTTTCACTGTCGAAATGGTTAAATGTAGCCGTCTCTTCTTCTCCAATACCTTCATATCTCGCACTTCCCGTATGTGGAACTCCCTTCCTCTTACTTGCTTCCTTGATAGCTATAATCTCCAACTATTCAAATGCAAAATCAATTGACATCTCCAGATGCCGTGATCTATTCTCAGTCTTTCTCTTTATCCTTTCCTCTTTCACACCTTTTTATTCTTGCTCCCACTATCTGTAAACCATTGGCACCCCACCTTGAATGGGGAGAAAAGCTTAAAAAACATAGGAGAATCGTTATTATATAACTGTTCAGTACTCTTTTCTATGTTTCTAATAAAATTTTCCAACTTCTTAATAATTTGCTTAGATTTTTTAAAGCATCTTTCTCTATCCCAGTGCTCCTTCGGATTTTGATTTTGCCCTTTCCGAACTCTGTTAATACGTTTCCAGGATAGCTCAGTTGCTGCACCTGTTTGATTTTGGCATCTCCAATTTGTAATTTGCACGTTTTGCTGTCCATTTTGTTAACGGCTATGTATTTTGTCTTCTTGCAGTTGATGTTTAATCCTTTCTTCCCGCGTTAACAATACCATTAAAAAAAATAAAATAAACCAAAAATGAAGTCAAGATTAGTCTATCGTGAAATCAAGATTTTATTTCATAAAACTAAAATATATTTTGACAAAAATAAAAATTCATTTTCTTTGTATTTTGATTTGATCTACAAAACAAACAAATTTCGTTGTTTTACTTTTTGTTATTAATCAGTTGATTTCCGTTTGATAATTTTTAACATTTTGGTGACGTTTTATTTACCAGCAGGTATTGCAACGGCTCTTCAGGTAACTGCAAATTTTGGGATGGGCTGCAACGCGGTTGTAGAGGGACATAAGTCTGGGGTAGCTGCTGAACATGGACTGGTTCTCCATAAACATGTTCTCCATACAACAGTAGAACATCATGTCACACCACATCATCTGGAAGAGTCAAAGACATTTTATAAGAATTTAACTTGATCAAAGATTGTATGCGTCTATTAAAAAAGATGGAGCCATTTTCCTATCGACTCATAATCACAAATTTATATGTGTCTATCGCCGTGTTACACCCACGGAGTCGAACTATCCACATTCCCTCCGCATTCCGAGTGTAATGAAGAGGTTTCACTCATACAACGTTTTGGGCAACTTTTAGTGTTATCGTTTTCTAGTAGCCTAGTTTTCTGCTATATTTAAAGCATCAAAGTCCGCAACCGATACTCATTTAATTTAAGCCTTTTTATGTAAAATTTGCCATCCTTAAAACTCTTGAAACAGTTTTTGACAGTCCAGTCATATATTGCTTCGTTTACTTCAATACAAGATATATTTTGCGAAAATCAGAAAGAAAACGTATAGACACGATGAGCTAGTTAGCAAGTGTATAGAAAATTTTATTCTAAAGTTTTGTAATATTATTTTAATCTTAAAGCAGTAGATTAATATCCATATTTAAAGGTTTAAGTGTTTTAATAGGGCCCCGGCATGTGGTATTGTGATGTCTGTTGGATCTAATGAAGAAGGGTTGTTTTTTTTTTGGTGATTAAAGAAATTGTTAGAATGGCTGGGTTGGGAGTTAGATTAGCTAGGTGTAGGATAGATAGTGTTGACCAGAATTTCACCACTTCTCCTTTCGGCCTTGTGTTACGTTAACGTGTATAAATGTTAAAAATAAACGCATTTAGCGGCCGGCTGGATTAGTGTCGATATACAGAATGCTTCCACTGTATGCTTTAGATTTCTTTGGTCTGTTCGACGAGGCCGTAATGGTTAATAACCTTGTCTTGATAGATCAATTACAACGGGGTAGTTAGATGCACACTGGGTGCTCGAAACTTTCGGCCTTGTGCCACAATTAAGATACGCTTAGAAAATAACCAACTGGACATTAAAACTTGGTGCAATGATTAAGGAGCTTGTCTAGCTAGAACCATTACGACAGAGTAGTGAGTTCGATTCTCTCTCTCGGTGTTCCATATTTTCGGTCTAGTGCTACATCAAATCTTTGCTAAGAAATTCACTTTGCCTTAAATTTCTTCCAGGTAGAATAATTTTTGTTCAATATAAGAGCCAAGCACGCCGCCTTATTCCTGATCAGATAGAAATTGTGCCTGCGTTTGCTTCCTTTTTTATGGAAGAGCGCACATTCCTGGTGAACTGGAAGTCATCTGGGATTGGACAGTAACCTGCTAAGAGGAGGCGCATGGTGTGTAGTTGGGACGATCGAAAATTGTGTCTTATAAAATGTATACAAGTCGATACCCGATCAGTATCGGCTGGGTCAACGTGGAAAAGGGCGTATGATGTTGAACGACCCGAAGTCCCTTAATGAGCCTCGGTTGGAAACATAACTGATTTTGTGTACTAGAGCATCCAATAGATATATTTTTACGAAAAATATTATTTACATACGGACTATTTTTCTAAATTTTGTTGTTATTATCACGTTTCTATCGTTGTTCTCCCCAACCTTCATCAGGTGTTTGTCGATTAGGATAACTTCCAGAAACCCTCCTGGGCTGGACAGCGCAAATGTAGAAACAAAGCGAGTAAACACTGAGCAATATTAAATGAGAACTTGACAAGACAGGTTCGACGGAAGAAATGCATAGATGAAATAAATTCAAGTAGCTACAGATCTTGGTGTTGGGCAGTGACCCGATTGTACAAAGCAAATCACTTTGGATTAGCTACAGAAGATCGACTACGTCTGTCTCTACATGTTCTCCATGCCACAGTAGAACATCATGTCACACCATATCATCTACGCTACAAGGGCACCTCAACGTTGTGTTATTGTCAGCAACCATATCTCGATAGAGAAATACTTTGGGTTTTTTACTTCACAGTTAACTTTCATCTCCAAACAAGTGTCAAACGTTGTCTTCTGAATTCCTGTTCTTTTATTGTTCTTTCTCCTTAATAGTGTTTTCTTCTTATATTATTCAGTCGCACACAGTATCCTCTTGCGTCGTAATGGCTTTATTGCCTTGATTAGGATTAACTGATATATATATATATATATATATATATATATATATATATATATATATATATATATATATATATATACGAGGGTCATTCAATAAATAAGGTGAATTCTTCGGTATAAGGACTTCTAATATAGATAGTAGCTTACTCTTTTTTTTATTTATTTTTGTCTTACTTCGTTTTCATATGGATTTAATTTAAGGCACGAAGTTTAAAAGTGACGATGAAGTCAAAAGTGTTGTGAGCGACTGGCTGAGACATCAATCCAAAGATCTTTACACTGAGGGAATACGGAAGCTTATGCACAGATGGGGAAATGTGTGACAGTGCTGGGAGACTACATTGAAAAAAAAAAGTTTCTATCTGTAATAGAAGTCCTTATTCCGGAAAATTCACTTTATTTATTGAATGACCCTCGTATATATATATTTTTAGACGTAAAAATTCAGTTTAATCGTTATGAATGACGTCATCTTCTGTGAGATTAATTTGGTTTCAACAAACAAGGGGACACTGGAATTAATCAAAATTATTTGCGTAGGTTTGCATTGATAAAAAATATACGGAATCTTTTTTTTTCTGGCATAGAGGAATTTGAATTTTAAAGAAGAACATAGGTTTAATTTGCTTACCATATCTCCCATGAAGAAGTTGCTTCCTCCATTGCGCATACCCAGAGTCCTCTCCATGAAGGGCATGATTCTGTTGAAGGTGTTCATGTATCTCCATTGCATGTAGTTCTGAAAAAGAAAAGAAATTACTCTGTGAAGCATGTTTACCATTGACAAGCGGAAAACGCGTTCTGGATAAGGTGATAAACTACATCCACGTTTTGGGTAAGACGAGAAATTACGTCCAACGGGAAGGCCTGTGATCAGGAGACTGTGAGGAGCGTGAAACCACATCTGAATTGCTGGTGTTCCCAGGTCCACTCTGTCCTGGGGAGGTAGCAACTGTTATTGTCCCTTACATGTGCAAATAGTTAACCCCCAAAATAACGTCAAAGCAAATTAAAATTTAAAAACCGGTTTTAATACAAGCAATGAAGTTTTTGAAGGAAAAATATTATCAACAATACATTTTTGTAAATAATTATTACTAGCTATCCATTATTACCAGCAATATACTACAGTGTAACCCGGATATAAGAGAGTTGTCGGGACCGGAGAGGAAGTCTCTTATATCAAGGTTTCTCTTATATCCGGGTTTGGTCTATTATATATACATTAACACAGGCTCTAATTTGGGACCAGAGAAAATCTCTCTTATACCCGGGTTTCTCTTATATCTGGGTCTCTTATATCCGGGTTACACTGTACTAACACTTAAACTGGGGTCGAAACATTATGAAAGTGTAAAAATATATTTTAATACCATCAATACATTTTTATAAAAAATTATTAGCAGCAATACATTTTTGAAAAAATATTAGCAGCTATATATATATATATTTTTTTTTTAAAATATTACTAGTAATCCATTTTTGAAAGAAAAAAAATATTCAAGAAATTTTAGAATAAAAAATATTACCAGCAATACATTTTTGAAAGAAAAAAAATATTCAACAAATTTTAGAATAAAAAATATTACCAGCAATACATTTTTGAAAGAAAAAAAATATTCAAGAAATTTTAGAATAAAAAATATTACCAGCAATACATTTTTGAAAGAAAAAAAATATTCAAGAAATTTTAGAATAAAAAATATTACCAGCAATACATTTTTGAAAGAAAAAAAATATTCAAGAAATTTTAGAATAAAAAATATTACCAGCAATACATTTTTGAAAGAAAAAAAATATTCAAGGAATTTTAGAATAAAAAATATTACCAGCAATACATTTTTGAAAGAAAAAAAATATTCAAGGAATTTTAGAATAAAAAATATTACCAGTAATACATTTTTGAAAGAAAAAAAGTATTCAAGAAATTTTAGAATAAAAAATATTACCAGTAATACATTTTTGAAAGAAAAAAAATATTCAAGGAATTTTAGAATAAAAAATATTACCAGTAATACATTTTTGAAAGAAAAAAAATATTCAAGGAATTTTAGAATAAAAAATATTACCAGTAATACATTTTTGAAAGAAAAAAAATATTCAAGGAATTTTAGAATAAAAAATATTACCAGTAATACATTTTTGAAAGAAAAAAAATATTCAAGGAATTTTAGAATAAAAAATATTACCAGTAATACATTTTTGAAAGAAAAAAAATATTCAAGGAATTTTAGAATAAAAAATATTACCAGCAATACATTTTTGAAAGAAAAAAAGTATTCAAGAAATTTTAGAATAAAAAATATTACCAGTAATACATTTTTGAAAGAAAAAAAGTATTCAAGAAATTTTAGAATAAAAAATATTACCAGTAATCCATTTTTGAAAGAAAAAAAATATTCAAGAAATTTTAGAATAAAAAATATTACCAGTAATACATTTTTGAAGGAAAAATATCAGTAATAAGAAGAAAATTCCCAAAATGGAATCGGCTAATATTACCATTCCCATTCCTTACGTATTCCTTTGATAAGAAAGGAGTTCCAGTTTGAATGGTTCTTTGTAGAAAATATTAATCTCTTTAAGTTTAGGGTCCATTATTATCTATCTGACATGTCCTCGTAATCTAATCTATCTAATTCCCCCCATCACCTCAATAAATTACCCGATATCTTGAATAGGGATTGGACCTTGTACCGAGTGAACATGAGTAAAAGAGAAATCAGGTGTCCTTTCTATGAGCAGCTTAGACCTTGTGTACAGTTAGGCAACAAATGTCGGATTCGATGGCCTGAAGTAATGGCTGAGTTTTGAGTTCGATCCGCACTGAGAGCTCCATTGTGCCAAAAGTAATATACACTTAGTCTTCACTTCCACGTGGTGTAGTGGTTAACAAGTTTGTCTCGATAGATCAATTACGACTGACTAGTGAGTTCGTTACTCAATGGGTGCTCCATACTTTCGGCCTTGTGCCACAACTAAGCTACGCTTGGTACAAAAATCAGCAATTCGACGTGATGTAATGGCTAGCCAGCTTGTTTCGCTAAATCAATTATGACTTAGTAGTGTGTTCGACCCTCACTGGGTGCTTCACACTTTCGAACCTTCGCCACTAAGGCAGGTTGATTTTCTTTTTAGGAAATTCACATTGCATTCGGGATTAAAGAGAGTTTGAGATGATAAGTACTGTCACCAAAAACTAGATTCATAGCTTTCACCAATTTTTGAGCATTTAATTTTTAATATTATCTGAAAAAATGTACAGTATACCTAATTTTTGCTTAAAACTTACTTAAAAATTTTCCTGTTTCAAGAATAAATCCAAATAAAGATGATATTTTTTGTATTAAATATATTGAATGGAAAATATATTCAAACCAGAATTCTAATTATGAATCAACACAAGCAATTTATGTTTTTTCTCTCATTTTATTCGATATGTAAAACTGTGTATAATATTGTAAAAGACAACGCAATAAATAAAATATGCTTGATCATAATTAATAAAAACAAAAAAATTAGATAAAAGTGTATATAACACCATATGAAGAAGGAAATGACTGGAAAGTAATTGAAACTCACCTGAAGCGAGCTGAATGTGTAATGCTCCTGATGCAAATGACATTTCCACCGAGATTCTCTACGGCATATGACTTCACTGAATCTCTTTTGATGTGTTCCTCTCGAATTTATATTTGAACTGGAGTCATCAGGAGAAAATGTTAACCGTTTCGGGGCCTTCCTCTCAACGGTTTCACTTGCACACCGGCCCCCCCTCACTGATGTGAGGCCCCATTATAACGATATACGAGTGTGTTGTAGATAAACTAGTTCAAATGTCTAACGGCGAAATTTGATTTACGAAAAATTCCGAAAAACGGCAAACCTCGCGTGCTAGTCACAAATTTCTAAGACAAAATGTTTTAAATTTGCATTGTTTATTGAAAAATCATTCTCGAACTCTTGCACTGTATAACATCTTACATCATAATATAGCTAAATTGTTTGTTCAGTATGACTTCCCTTTTAAGTAAATGAAGGTCTTATTTGATGGCATAATGATTTAGCAAAGGTGGGCTTGTGCCATGCATCTTGTCCATATACAATTTGTAAACATTCAGTAAATTATGAATTTTAAGAGGCTGTGCTATAAGGCATTCGCTGATCATAGGAATGATTTTGAACCTAAACTTAATATTTAAATTTTCTACAAAACCAGTAACGATTTGAAAAAGAATATTTTGTGTTATTATTTATCATGGCAAACCCCAACTATCTAATTGAGGGCATTACCACAGTTTCAAAACCGACCTTCCCTCTTGTGCCGTATCTAAACTAAGTATAGAAATTCATTGCGATCCTCACTGGGTGTCCCATACTTTCGGACTTGTGCCACATCTAAGCTACGATTAGAAAATCATCACTGCAAAATTTTGCACTAAATAACCAAACTGGAATTGACATGTCGTAAAACCAATCAATTATCCAAACAATCAAGCACACCAGATGTTAGAGAACGACTATAATAGGTTGGAGTATTGTCATGCAGTCAGTGCACAGAGGTCCTCACTGCCTTTACCTGGACACACGAATATCATATGTCTTTTGTCACACCTGGCAAATTTGAAATTAGTGTCCATATTTCTAGTGAATTCAGGCCTAGAATTCATTCAGAAGACGTTTTGAACAAAAAAGAAAAAAGAGGCGAGAACTGAGACGTATTCGTTGAGAAACGTTTCCAGCATTTAAATTATTTCTCTTTAAAAATAATATTCTACGAGTACAATGATTTGTGAAGAATGGCGTGGTGTTAAAAATTATTTAGGTTAATAAATATTCTCGAAGATGGCCTCGGGCCAAGTTCTCTTTTTCTGAACAGAAATATTATTAAAACAAATTGAGAAGCCATTATCGGGAGAGACATCATAATAATTTGACAGCAAAATTAGAATAAAGAATTAAACTAAAAGGAAATTGAGTAAATCTGACAACTCATGTCATATAGCCGAGTACAACAGGAGAAAATCCTAATTCATAATTGCAAAGGAAAAAAACTAAAATAAACAACAGCTTAAATTAATATTGAGCGTATCAAATTATTAATCAACATAAACATAAGAGTATATATGCTACGACATTTTTAATCATTTAACATCAAGCAAGGCAATAAAGTCACTAAGACACAAGACATGATTGAGATTAAAAAATATGAGAGAAAGGAAAACATTATTATTCGAGATAACAATAAAAGAAAGGTAAAAAAGAAAATAACGATTGACATTGCATTTAAATTTTAGACGATGAAATTGAGAATATGAGAAAAAGAAAACACTATTAAGGAGAGAGGACAATAAAAGAACAAGAATTAAGAAGACAGAAGATAACGATTGACATTGCATTTACATTTTAGAAGATCAAATTGAGAATATGAGAAAAAGAAAATACTATTAAGGAGAGAGGACAACAAAAGAACAAGAATTAAGAAGACAGAAGATAACGATTGACATTGCATTTAAATTTTAGAAGATCAAATTGAGAATATGAGAAAAAGAAAAAACTATTAAGGAGAGAGGACAATAAAAGAACAAACATTAAGAAGACAGAAGATAACGATTGACATTGCATTTAAATTTTAGAAGATCAAATTGAGAATATGAGAAAAAGAAAAAACTATTAAGGAGAGAGGACAATAAAAGAACAAGAATTAAGAAGACAGAAGATAACGATTGACATTGCATTTAAATTTTTGAAGATCAAATTGAGAATATGAGAAAAAGAAAACACTATTAAGGAGAGAGGACAATAAAAGAACAAACATTAAGAAGACAGAAGATAACGATTGACATTGCATTTAAATTTTTGAAGATCAAATTGAGAATATGAGAAAAAGAAAACATTATTAAGGAGAGAGGACAATAAAAGAACAAGAATTAAGACGACAGAAGATAACGATTGACATTGCATTTAAATTTTAGAAGATCAAATTGAGAATATGAGAAAAAGGAAACACTATTAAGGAGAGAGGACAATAAAGAACAAGTATTAAGAAGACAGAAGATAACGATTGACATTGCATTTAAATCTTTGAAGATCAAATTGAGAATATGAGAAAAAGAAAACACTATTAAGGAGAGAGGACAATAAAAGAACAAGAATTAAGACGACAGAAGATAACGATTGACATTGCATTTAAACTTTTGATGTTCAATGTTGAATGACGAAATTTCCATGAAACAATTTATGATTCACTGGAAATTATTTCCTTCACAATCTAGGCAGAATTTTTATTCGCTTCTTCTATGATTTATATCACCTCTTCATATATTTATTTATTTCAATATCTTTGACATGCCCATTGCTTTTTTAACAGTGTCACCCCAAGCAAGGCAATAAAGCCACTAAGATGCAAGGGATTACCGAGTGCTAGAGAATTTGAGGAAAATGTTATTAAGAAGAGAGAAGACAATTATAGGGACAAGAATCCAGTTGATGATGATTGATATTGCATTTAATTTTTGAACATCAAATTTGACAGGAAAGCAAGAAGCCGTAAGAGAATTCCACAAGCGAGAAGTGCGATGGAAGTAACTGTTAGCATAGAACTTACGATTACATATGGTCATTTCAACCATAAAATGATGAAAGCTTACCGCCAATCTAGTACTAGGCTTAAATCCCTAAAGTCTAGGTACCATTGAAGAAAGTTCATTTAGCAGAGAAATCGATAAAAGGACAGAAATTAAGAAGACAGAATATAACGAGTGACATTACCTTTTATTTTTCGAAGATCAAAGTTGTCTGGGATGCAAGAAGTCCGAAGAGATTTCGACAATTGCGAGAGAAGAAAACCGTAAGTTCTATGCTAGCAGTTTTTTCTCTAGTACTTATCGCTTGTGGAACTCTCTTCGGGCTTCTTTCATTCCGGTCACCTTCAACCTTAAAAATCTAAATAAGGGCCAAACTGATTTAAGCTATAGTTTGTCATATGCGCGGCAATAAACGCGTTCAGAAATATCTAAACTCTTAGCTGCATACAAACACTTCTTCTATCAATCCTATCAAATGGAGTTCAGCGAGTGAAACGTGTAGGCCTTAGCGAGGATCACACGGGTTCGAATCTTGTGGACTGGCGCTATATAATGCACAACGTACAAAGAACGTTAAACAGTAGGAAAATCTAAAATGGATATCACATTCCGTAGAGAAAATCAGGGATTAGCGAATGCTTAAATTTTCCTGTATGGAAAAGGTTAATTTCAGTATTACCATATACCCCATGTAATTAGAAGGTAAAATAATCTTGGAATTCCACATTAACTTGAACCAAAGTTTAGGAAGGAAATTCTGATCAATATTTAGTTAGATCTATAACAGTGGACTTGAGAAGCCTATTTTTCTCCAAAAGCATTTTATGAAAAAGATTTTAGAAATACCATCCGATAGTGACTGTAATTGTTCGGTCAATCTTTCCTGTATGGAAACAGTTAATTTTACCCTTTTCCTTCTATGTGCCGAGTCCGTTCAGGACGTTGGTAATTATGGCTCTCCACAATTTGCTATCATTTACAACTCTTGATAAAATGTTGTCCGTTTGTTATCTCTCCTAAACCTTGTTCCGCCATCTATTTGCTCAAGTTCTTTCTTCTTCTATGTGCTGTGTCCCTTCAGGACGTTGGAAATCATGGCTCTCCACTATTTCCTAATCATTGTAGTTCTTGATAAAAATTTGTCTTTTTGTTATCTCTACTATATCTTGTTCTGCCATTCATTTACTCAAGCTCATTCTTCTTCTATGTGCCATGTCCCTTCAGGACGTTGGCAATCATGGCTCTCCACAATTTCCTGTCCATTGTAGTACTTTATAAAATTTGTCTTTTTGTTAACTATACTAAACCTTGTTCCGCCATCCTTTTACTAAAACACATTCTTCTTCTTCCTCTATGTTCTGTGTCCGTTCAGGGCATTGACTATCATGGCTCTCCACTATTTCCTATTCATTGTAGCTGTTGATGAAATGTGTCTTTTTATTAAACCTACTAAACCTTGTTCCGCCATTTATTTACTTAAGCTCATTCTTCTTTATCTATGTGCCGTATCGCTTCAAGACTTTGGCGATCATGGCTCTCCACAATTTCCTCTCCTTTGTAGCTCTTAATAACTTTTGTCTTTTTAACTTCTCTTCTAAACGCATCCATTCACTTAAGCTCGTTAGGTGGGCTTTCTCTGTGTCTCTTACACGTCCTGTGTGAATCAAATTTTCCAAGCAGTCTTTCCTCATTATGTGCCCCATAAATATCAACTTGCAAGTATCGTCCAGTGTTCTCTTAGCATTAGTGTAAGTGCGAAATTATTCTCCGGTAGCCGATTGTACTTTCAGCGTTGATAAGTGTTACGCTACCCACACATTCATTTGTAGTGTATAACCAAATATTACGAAAAAAATATCGGAAACCTCTCATTTTTTTATGGATTGAGAAATTCTTTACTTACGTCGTAATTGCTGTCACTGCTTCCCATGTCAGAGGACATCATGCCATCGTTTCCAAACTAGAAATATAATTTGAAAGAAAAACATATTCATTATTTAAATTGTGATTCTCAAAAAACACAGATCTTATTGGTTTGAAATTCTTCAATAGTTTCAAAGTTTTGCTCTGTTTGTAATTATTCACGAATAATTAATGGAGAAGGTGCTTGTTCCCGGGGATCCCAACCCTGTAGCAGCACCTTCCTCATTGGATCTAATGTAAAATGACCAGGGGGGATATTGACGTCGGAGTGACACTGGTGGTGGGTACTAAAAAAGATTTACCATTGGTCCGTATGTCAAAAGCGACCTTGTGTCTCACTCAATTATTATGGGTAGGTAGGTAAATGATATTCAGATATTTATACTAAACTACCCATGACACGTTAGGGTACTGACGGCTCAGGTTATAAAAGATTGAAGTTGATTTCAGCATTCCATTGAAGTGAAATTTTATTATGATTCAGCTAAATATATTAATTCATTCGTGTCATTAGTCTGGTATACAAGTTCATGTTTAACGTTTGACTGATTGTATACAGCATTTAATATGAACAGAACTTCCGGGATAAACTTGAACTTGAAATCAGATTAACTTTAAAATATTTTTTCATATGTCAAAAAATGTTTTAAAATCATATGCACTTGGAAATATCTTTTTAAATATGCCAACAATTATTTTTTAAATATTTAAAATATTGTTTCTTTAAAGAAACTTAAATATAAATAATTTCTCTACAAACAACTGGACGAAACGGCAAAGCGGGATCTCTTTGTGTCTATCTTAAAAAAAAACAAATTTTAATTAAAAAAAACATATTTAAAAATAAAAAGACTTACTGTATAAACAACTTGTATTTTGAAATCGTATTCACTTAAATCAGATTAACTTAAATCATTGTGCCACGGACGGACGCACCACACAAAACACAAACAATCACAGACTTTTACTATTATATATATATATATATATACATATATATATATGTTGTTCATGTCACACAGAGAGATGTATCTGGCCAGGAAATTTTCATTCATGAAAGTTCCGTGAAAGACGATTTTTTTTTGTAAGGTTGTTTTTGTTTATGTTTTGATAATCGGTTTCACCGCAAACAAGGCAGTAACGCTATTAAAACACAAGGAGTTGCAGTTTGTGGAATAATTAGGAAGAGAAACATTAATAATGAGTGGAAAGCTAAAAGAGTCATCTGGAGGAGAGTAGACATAGGTTGACATTGAATTTGAGTTTTTGCAGATTAAAGTTGACTGGAAATCATGGAGCCGGAAGGGAGTTCCACTAGCGAGAAGTGCGAGAAAACAAACTACCAGCATGGAACTTACGGCTACATGCGCGTTGAATATTTTTTGATTTTATCGACTGCTCAGTATAACAGGGTCAGTTGGACACAGTCGTTGATTAAAAGCGCATCATGAAAGAAAAATTCATTCCGCCAGAAATTTGGAAATAGCGTGCTGCACCGCTTGTTGTCGGCGCCGAAATTTCCAATAAGAACATTTCAAAGTGCTTGGATATCAATCATGGGACACTGTAGAAAATTTGGAAAGAGTTGGAAGAGTCTAATGGTGATTACGAAGGTTTCTGGGGTGAGCACTAGTGTTGGCAACGTTATGCCACCAGTCATCTTCCAAAAGGCTATCAAACTCAACACGGAGTTCTGAATCAAGTGTCTTGAGGAGGTAGTGCTGCCCTAGCGACAAGACGGTGGTTGATGGAAGTCTGCTAACAGTACACTTCACGATGGCAAAGAAACAGGAGAACACAGTCATGGCTGTCAGACAATTTCTGCGACGCCATCACCACTTACACCTGGTTACCTAACTCCCTAGACTGCAACGCCCTTGATTATTATGTGTGGGGCGCAGCTTAGCGAGAGAGCGTCAAAACTTGCTGAAACATCAAAAAGGAACTGAAGACAAGGATTATGGCAGCATTCACTATGGAGACCGTTCACAAGAGTTGCAGGAGATTCCGAAGTTCGTTGTTGAAGCTAATGAATAGATTTATTCTTTAGTATTTCAAGATATCTTTGTGTGGATTTGGTAAATATATTTGGTAAAACGAGATGTCAGTCTATTTTAATTTTTGCGTCATATACATAATAATTTATCCATTGCAACCTGTATATATATATATATATATATATATATATATATATATATATATATGAAGAACACTATTAGAGAAAGATGTATGACACAGTAGAAAAAAAATTCATCAGATTAAATGTATATCTAAGGTAGGTAGATATGAAGATTCAAAATAACTGACTCACCCTAAAGCGTCCCATCTTCCAGTGGAAGTTTCTCATGTAATCGTGCATGATTTCATAGAAGCAGTCATTATTTACAAAGCACCCGACACTCGTCTTAGCTAATGTCTTTTAGTCTTAATAATCATTTTACTATAGCCTCTTTGCTTATTCATTTCTATAGATAGTGTGTTGAAAGATGTCGATATGAAATGTTGAACAGATTCGAAATAAATGACTCACCCTGAAGCGTCCGTTCTTCCAGTGGAAGTACCTCACGTAATCGTGCATGATTTCAAAGAAGCAGTCATTATTTACAAAGCACTCGACACTCGTCTTAGCTAATGTCTTTTAGTCTTAATAATCATTTTACTATAGCCTCTTTGCTTATTCAATTCTATAGATAGTGTGTTGAAAGATGTCGATATGAAATGTTGAACAGATTCGAAATAAATGACTCACCCTGAAGCGTCCGTTCTTCCAGTGGAAGTACCTCATGTAATCGTGCATGATTTCATAGAAGCAGTCAGCGATGTAGTCACACCTCATCATGTCCATGTTGTTCTTGGGGTAGAAACCTGTCGATTAAAACAGAAGTAAATTTAATAGATTATCAAAATTTCAATGAGCTCTTTTACTGTTTGTCTTGTTATCTGAGCTGCTTAATATTATCTATTTTTTAAAACCATTTCTTCCCAATCAAGGTGATAATGCCACTAAGACGCAAGATTTTATGTTGGTGGGAAAGTATGATAAGACTTGTGAGAAGAAAGGGCAAGAAAGAACAAATTTCAGGAAGAGAATAAATGGCAACTGACATTGCATTTAAATCTTTGAAGATCGTAGTTGGGAGGGGAGCAAGGAACTGAAATAGACTTCCACAGGTGAGAAGTACGAGAAAAGAAATTATTAAAATAGATCTCGCGCTAATATCTAGCTATTTGGAGATTAAAATGATGAGACCTAGTTGCCAATCTGGTGCTGCGCTTATATCTATGCTGTCGAAGGACGCGAAATTTATTTCCGTATCAAAACGGAAAATGTGTCACGAGGTCAAAAATGGGGATTGGGGAAAAGTGGGGGTCTTCTTCTGGCTCAATATTAAACTTAGCTAGCTACAAACACTGACCCAAACATACAAACAATATTCATAACAGCAAAATACATTGAAACGTAAGACGAAATTAAAATAAAAAATAGACTTAACAGAAATGAAATGGTTTTCACAAAATAAATCGGGTAATAGTATCACAAATATTGACGTGGCAAAAAAACGGTCAGTATAAGGTCTGAAAACCATTACAATATTTATTTCAGTGAAATTGCAGAAAATGTGGCACAAGGCCTAAAAAAAAGGAAAGGGAAAAGGACGGTCTTCATCTGTCTTAATTTTAAACTTAGCTAGACACAAGCAGTGACCCAAGCATACAAACAATATTCCTAACACCAAAACAACACATTCTAACTTACCTTTCTTCCTACATTCACCATAATACCTCTTGGTCTCTATGAAAATACTAAATAATAACCATATGTACAATTTATTGTCTATGGGGAGAGGGGAATGAAACAACACATTCTAACTTACCTTTCTTCCTACATTCACCATAATACCTCTTGGTCTCTATGAAAATACTAAATAATAACCATATGTACAATTTATTGTCTATGGGGAGAGGGGAATAAAACAACACATTCTAACTTACCATTCTTCCTACATTCACCATAATACCCCTAGTCTCTATGAAAATCCTAAATAATAACCATATGTACAATTTATTGTCTATGGGGAGAGGGGAATAAAACAACACATTCTAACTTACCTTTCTTCCTACATTCACCATAATACCTCTAGTCTCTATGAAAATCCTAAATAATAACCATATGTACAATTTATTGTCTATGGGGAGAGGGGAATAAAACAACACATTCTAACTTACCTTTCTTCCTACATTCACCATAATACCTCTAGTCTCTATGAAAATCCTAAATAATAACCATATGTACAATTTATTGTCTATGGGGAGAGGGGAATAAAACAACATATTCTAACTTACCTTTCTTCCTACATTCACCATAATACCTCTAGTCTCTATGAAAATCCTAAATAATAACCATATGTACAATTTATTGTCTATGGGGAGAGGGGAATAAAACAACATATTCTAACTTACCTTTCTTCCTACATTCACCATAATACCTCATAGTCTCTATGAAAATCCTAAATAATAACCATATGTACAATTTATTGTCTATGGGGAGAGGGGAATAAAACAACAATGTTCACGAAGAAATCACACTAGAACGGCTATGGAAAATTGACTGAAGCTGAGATGCCAGGTCAGTGCCTATAACACTGCATATTCCTCTTTTGATTTTTATCTTCAAATATATAGAAGGAACACTATAGCTGATTATGGCGGTAATATTCCATTCAGGATTCATTCGCAGATTTATAACTGTTCAAGAATGATTCTGGCGAGACAGAAATTCCCTGGCATGGTACAGTGAACCAGATGTCTTAGCAGCAGACCCACCGATTGATTCAATATTATCGCTCCACTTTAAGGAATTGGAAAAATGTAAAAGCTAGAAGGCTCAAAGTGTTGCATCCAGGGGGTTAGCATCAGCCATACTAATCGAAAGCAGAAATAGTTCTCTATAACGATTAAATTAATAAACCATTTCTTGTTCCAATTAACAACTAGAAATCATTTTCGAGAGCCAGATCTATTAAGCCGAGATTACATACGGGTATCATCATCATAAATCCCTAGTTGGGAATTGATAAAATCAGGAATGGGGTTGATGAGGAAGAAAACAAATTGGATATCACCTTGAGAGATATTAGTTAATTATGCGAAATGTTCTAGTAGGATAGTCGTTCAACACGTATTTCATGACACGATATTTTAAGAACGATGCTTAAGTAACATTCTTAGCCAGAAACATCATCGGCCTCAATTTTCAAGGCAATTCACTGATAATAAATAAAAGGAATCTAACGAGAGCCATGATGGCTTTTTGTCCTGAAAGATCATGACATTTAAAAAAATTCGAATAAATCAGCAATTCACAGACAATCTGTGGAGAGTCATGATCAGCTACGTCCTGAAAATGGATGACATTTTAAAATATTTTCAATAAAATGCCAATTCACAGACAATAAAGAAAATAAAACTGTAGAGAGCCATGATTGTTTACGTCCTCCAAAGACATGGAATTTTAAAATATTTTCAATATAATGCCAATTCACTGACAATAAAGAAAAGGAATGTGAGGAGCGCCATGTACACCTACGGCTGATATGGCATTTAAAATAGTTTTAATAAAAAGGCAATTGAGATAATAAAGAAAAAGAATTGTGGAGAGCCATGATCACTTACGTCCTGAAAAGATATTACATTCAAAAATATTTATAATAAAATGGCAATTCACATATAATAAAGAAAAGGAAATGTGTGGAGAGCCATGATCGCTTACGCCCTGAAGTCTCTACCGATATGGTCATGTGCTGCTATTAGCATTTGATAATTTCAGTTGAGCCTGGTCAGGAATAAGTGGAAAACCATGG
The DNA here is from genome assembly GCA_964036315.1 of Acanthosepion esculentum. Lineage (NCBI taxonomy): Eukaryota > Metazoa > Mollusca > Cephalopoda > Sepiida > Sepiidae > Acanthosepion > Acanthosepion esculentum. The sequence continues at coordinate 13,225,354 of OZ038516.1, read as the reverse complement.
TCGCCTATGTCAAGAAAGGGCGTGGCTTTTAAACATATTTTTAATAAAATGTCAATTCACGGATATTAAAGAAAAGGGATTAGGAGAGACATGGTCCTGAAAGGACATAGCATTTAACAATAATTCTAATACAATGGCTATTCACACATAATGAGGGAATCTGGAAAGGCATGATCACAAATGTCCTGAAAGGAAACGGCATTTTAAAATATTTTCAATAAAATGGCAATTCTGAAGCAATAAAGAAAAGGGATCTGTGAGGACCTATCATCTCCTACGTCATGGCATTAAAATATCTTTTTTAAAATGGTAATTCCCATATAATATATGTGGTATCCGTCGATCTTGAAAGACCAAGGATCTGCCCCATAAATTATGCCTCAGCTGCGTCTAATGAAGGATCAGCAATTGCCCATGCAGCAGGTCGCCCCTGTCCACGCCAGTGATGTTGTCCCAAGGGAAAGGTAGCGTCCAATAAATCTTAGCGCAGGCGTCGACGCAGGTCTTGGCGGAACAATGATGAACATCGGAGCATCTTAGGGACTCCGGCTTCGGATTTGTCCTCAGGGCTTAACCCCGAAGCCTTCCCCGTGATTATGTATGGCCACAAGGCAGCGGAGGTTTAATATCAGAGTTTTCCTTCTCTAAGGCTACCCTCTCGGGCTGAAGAGCTTTATCTAACCGTAGAAAAACAAAAATACGAAGTCAATATGACGAGAGGGGATACATGGAAAAGAAAGAAAGGAAGAGTATATAATAAAAAAAGAAGCTGAAGAGTGAAATGATCACCTACGTCCTGAAAAGACAGGACACTTTAAAATATTTATTTTGAATAAAATGACAATTCGAAGATGATAAACAACAGAAAGCTGTGGATAGCCCTAATCACCTTTACCTTGAAATTACATGACATTTAAAAATAATTCTTAAAAAATGGCTATTCATAGATAATACAGGAAAAGGAATTTGTGGAGAGCCATGATCTCCTACGTCCTGAAAAGACATGGCGTTTAAAAATAATTCTTTAAAAAATGGCTATTTACACATAATAAAGAAAAGAAAGATGTGGAGAGCTATGATCGACTACATCCTGAAATGACATGACACATAGCAATTCACAGATAACAAAGAAAGGGAACTTATGTAAAGTAAACGTACATCACGAATGGGTGTGATACTTAAACAATTTGTAAAACTCATAAATAACCGAAAAGGTGTTCTTCTGAAAAATTCTCAGCCTGACAAAGAATATATTTAATAGAAATACTCACCGTATTCGCGGGCCAAGTACCTGGCAATTGCCATGGTCTCAGGCATTCTCATGCCACCGTCCATTTCCAGACAGGGAAGGTACATGCAAGGGAAGTCTGGGAAAACAAAAGAAAATGAAATTGGTTAATGTACGAACGGAGACATAATGTTAAAAAGCGGCTATGAGAATTTGACACTGACAATTAAATAAAAGATTAGTAGACAATTATTTTAGGGGGTTTGTGTATATCTGCTCTGACTTCTTCATGTTGACCTAAGGGTTAAATACAAGAGAAAATAAAGGAAGTCGATTTTGATTAGCTGAACTAGCGTGGGAATGATAGAGAAAGGTTTTTCGGAGAGTTGGTTCTTACACATCAAGCAATGTAGACACGTTGACTTGCGTGTCTGGGAACAGCTCCCCAGTGAGATGAGAGAGCAACCCCACTAGATATTTAGAAGATGTATACATCGACGTTAATAAACTAGCTAAAATAAACACAGTATCTATCTATCTATCTATCTATCTATCTATCTATCTATCTATCTTCTCTTTTGATGTTTATTTCAACCTATGCATCTCACCCACCCCTTATCTATCTAGCTAGCTAGCTAGGTAGATAGTTTAAAATTTATCTATCTATCTATCTATCTATCTATCTATCTATCTATCTATCTATCTATCTTCTCTTTTGATGTTTATTTCAACCTATGCATCTCACCCACCCCTTATCTATCTAGCTAGCTAGCTAGGTAGATAGTTTAAAATTTATCTATCTATCTATCTATCTATCTATCTATCTATCTAGTAGCTAGGTAGCTTAATCTGTTCACTATCTATGTATAAAACTTAATCTGACTCGGAACATATTGAGCTAGTAAACATACACAAACTGAGACAGATATATATATATATATATATATATATATATATATATATATATATATATATATATATATATGAAATACAAGAGTGTTCGATAAAAGTGACTAACCTGATTTTTTTTTTTTTTTACTAAATGTTCTCTTCTCCGATGAAACGAACGTTGAGCTAAATTCAAAGGATAAGCGATCTAAAATCCGAAGAAGAAGCTTTGAAAGCTCTTTGAATTTAGCAGTAAGTACTGTCAAGTGTCCGTTCAGTATAATGTTCTGGGGATGCTTTTCTTTTCATGGAACTGGTTTCTTAAAACCTATTGAAAAGACCCTCAGGAGCGAGCAGTACAAGTGAATTTTAGAGTCTTGTCTACTCCCTTCTGCTGAAAGGGTGCAAATCGACCCCACCAAGCTCTTTTTTATGCAGGATAATGCTCCCTGTCACAAATCAAAATTGATGAACAGGTGAGTGTTATGACATGTCCGCCCCAATCTCCTGACCTCAACCCCATAGAAAACTTATGGAGCGTTATAACGTACAGCCTCTCGAGAAAGTAGGTGAGCAACAAAGAGGATTTGATTGTGAATTTCATATCCAAATGGAATTCAATGCTTGGAGATGAGATTTGCCAGAACCTAATCAAGTCAATGGCAAAAAGGGTTGGAAAGGTTATTCAAAATAAAGGAGGACCCATAGATTATTAAATATTTCGAACTATATTACCTATATTAAATAAATGATACCTCTATTATTCTTTATTTAAAGATGTTCGGTTATGTTTCTATTGATTACTAGTTGCAGGAAATAAGTGAGTCACTTTTTATGCACATTATTTTTTTCCTAAATATCATTTATATCCAAAATTATAATTATGAATAGAATACTATAGGGTGAGTAAACTCTTTTAATAGGTGGTCGGGAAGGTGTCTTTATATGAGTAAGATTAAAAATTAGTTTGACCACAAAAACAATAACAAAAAATTTTTTAAGTAACAAAATCATGTGAGTCACTTTTATCGAACAGCACTGTATATACAAACACGAAAAAAAACTAAAGTGGTACGTCATATAATGGTTATTGCAGATTTTTTTAAACATATGGGAGGGAATATTTGTCAGGTTATCATACATAAAATTAATATTCACTAACCAGAGTTCAAACCGGACAAAAGAAGTTGATTGATTTGTTTTTTTTTGTTTTTTGTTTTTTGTTTTTTGTTTTTTTGTTTTTTGTTTTTTTGTTTTTTGTTTTTTTTTGTCTGTCAGCGATAATTGTTTTGACGTAAGTTACACTATTGTATTTGCCAAGCACCAAAACAAAAACAATTAACGAGGTAACATTCGAAATGTATTAGACGACAATTTCAAAACCGGACATTTTTCATAGTTATCTGTCGGTGATGCAAACGATGAGACAATAAGAGAAAAATGAAAGGATTATAAAGTTATTGTTTTATTCTGCTTAACAAGAAACAAATGAATTCGGTCAATGACGTCAGTAGAATTATTATGTCAGATCAAGGATGATAAAAATGACGCATTCCACTTATTTGCTTCCCGACCGATCATCAAAAGGTTAAATGCAGCGTCAATCAACATATACGAATCAAAGATAAACTCATATATATATATATATATATATATATATATATATATATATATATATATAGCATAATGAGAAGCCACGTGTACTTTCTTAATATCTATATATAGAAAAAACAACTAAAAAGGTGCAAATTTTTAAAAAAAAATAATCTTTTTTGTGAATGTATTTATTTATATTTTTTATATATATATATATATTTGATATTTCAGATCGACCACGATCTTTCATCAGAAATAACTGTTTTTTAGAAGTTTGTTTACAAGTAGCGTCCATCGCGTGACGCGGACGTCACGTGATATTGAATGCAACTGTGTTCGAATATTTCTAACGTAAATCTAACTGTAATAATATTTTAGATGTGGTTTCAAACATTTTTTCAACTATATCTAAAAAAAAATTGAAATATTTATAAAGATTTAAAATACCCAAGTCTTTATTTAACCCTAGTTTATATGTATTTAATTTTAAAATCCAGTATTTTTCTTCTTTTCTGCGTGTGTATGTGGAACTGAAATCAGAATCTATCAATAAACATTTACAGTTGTCTAATGAGTGTCCTGATTGATTAAAGTGTTCAGCTATGAGGGAATAAGGATTATTTTGACCTATGGTATGTTGAAGCGAAATGTAAACTTATTTCCAGATTCCCCAATATATTCACTATTAGGATTTGAAATATCAAATATATATATAAGAAAAATATAAATAAATACTTTCACAAAAAGCATTCATTTTTTTTAAAATTTGTAACTTTTTAGTTGTTATATATATATATATATATATATATATATATATATATATATATATATATATATATATATATATGAAAATTTCTCAAATTTAACTTTTAGAGAAGACAATATTTGTAAATTTTTTCCCTATTTCACCTTTTCTAACAAAATTACTGCTCTCACAAACAAATGTACACAAAAACATATTAAAATCAAAGAAAATGGTTGAATCCATCAACAAAGATTAATGAAATATTCTCCACACGTGACATTAACTGACGTCATTTTCAGTTAACAATATGAAAATAGCGTTTCCTACATTCCCGTTGCTAAGAACAGTCTGTTTTTTGTTTTTATTAATTTTCTTTGTTTGATTAAATTCATTTCGTTTCTTGCTTTGAAAAAGTCCGCATTGGACGAAACGCATCAGCAATTACTGTTTTCTTATTGTCATTTATTTACAAATATATATATATATATATATATATATATATGTATATATATATATATATATATATATATATATATATATATATATATATATAGGTAAAATACGTGGGTAAATAATGCAAGTGAATCCTAAAAATATAAAATATTAAAACTGATTCACAAAGAGAGTTCAATGTATTCATTACAGTCCATAAATAAATAAATTACATAAAAGAGAAATTCAAAAATACCCCATATCTATAGCTATTTCTGCCCGTAAGAATTGCTATATAATAATTATCAACACACTGTTGACAATCCTTGCCGGCGATCTTGATAGTCACTCGATTTCTATACGTTGTTCGTCCCAGTTCACCTCGAAATTAAGATTCAACCATTCCTGAACGTGTAAGAGGTAGTTAATTATAAAAGGGTGTTACTTCTGCTCTCTCTCTCTCTCTCTCTAAATATATATATCTATATTATTACGCATATATCTATTTAGGTATTTATTTGTCATATGTTTTATTATCTATCTATAGCAGTTGTATTATTTATCTATCTCAGTCCCTTCATTATCTATCTATAAATACATATATATATATACAGTGTAACCCGGATATAAGAGACCCGGATATAAGATAGATTTTCTCTGGTCCCAAATTAGAGCCTGTGTTAATGTATATGTAATAGGCCAAACCCGGATATGAGAGAAACCCGGATATAAGAGACTTCTTCTCCGGTCCCGACAACTCTCTTATATCCGGGTTACACTATATATATATATATATATGTGTGTGTGTGTGTGTGTGTGTGTGTGTATAAATCATCTTCTTTTTCCACTATATATATATATATGTTGAGCGAGAGAGAGAGATTAATATCTTTCTCAAGTGAGTGTAGGCAATAGATCCGACTGGAATTCGAACTCGACTCTCCGATTCCTCAATCCGAATCGCTATCCATTCCTACATTGACATATTTACTACACATATTAATTCTCTATTTATCTATTTGTGCCTGTTCATTACCTATATCAGTTGTATTGTTTATCTATCTATCTATATCAGTTGTATTGTTTATCTATCTATCTATATCAGTTGTATTGTTTATCTATCTATCTATCTATCTATCTATCTATCTATCTATATCAGTTGTATTGTTTATCTATCTATCTATATCTGTTGTATTGTTTATCTATGTATCTATCTATCTATCTCTCTCTATCTATCTATATCAGTTGTATTGTTTATCTATCTATCTATCTATATCAGTTGTATTGTTTATCTATCTATCTATCTATATCAGTTGTATTGTTCATCTATCTATCTATCTATCTATATCAGTTGTATTGTTTATCTATGTATCTATCTATCTCTCTCTATCTATCTATATCAGTTAGAGAGAGAGAGATAGATACATAGATAAACAATACAACTGATATAGATAGATAGATGAACAATACAACTGATATAGATAGATAGATAGATAAACGATACAACTGATATAGATAGATAGATAGATAAACAATACATCTATCTATATCAGTTGTATTGTTTATCTATCTATCTATCTATCTATATCAGTTGTATTGTTTATCTATCTATCTATCTATCAACTACCTCACTCTCTTCATTTTCTTTCTTTCTATCTACCAGTCTCTTCATTATCTGTCTGTCTATTTATCTCAGTCTCATTATCTATATATCCATCAGATAAGTAATGAAGAGACTCTCTCTCTCTCTCTCTCTCTCTCTCTCTATATATATATATATATATATATATATATATATATATATATATATATATATATAGTGGGTAGGAGAAGAGGTTTCATACCTTTCATTTCATTACGTGCTAATACCCAAGGGTATTAGCAAGTAAGTGAATGTAATGGAACCGACTGGAATTCGAACCCGCCTCTATCCGATTCCTCAGTACGAGTCGCTATCCATTACTCCACTACGACGCCTCCATTTACATATATGTTACATGTATGGTTGATTGTATCTTTTTATTTAATTCACACACACACACACACACACACACACACACACACACACACACACGAACACATCAAGCATTTGAGGTGGTGGGAATTTCGAGCTGAACCCTTTATTCCGCTCGCTGGGGTAGACTGTTCTAGTTCCACGTGCTATGTCTAATGGATATCAGTTATGCCTTTATCCTTGAGGACACGTGGCAGAGTGGATAAAGGCGTAGCTTAGATCCAGTGACAGGACCCAGAGTTGTGGAAAGGTTAAGGTCGTGGAGAACTTGGAGTGGGGAATTGACAGGGGATAACTGATAACTGACATGCATTAGACATGGCACGTGGAACTAGAACAATCTAGCCCAGCGAGCGAAATAAAGGGTTCAGTTCGACATTCCAGCCACCTGAAGAAGACAGGACCGTACATCGGCCGAAACGTTGTGATAAAGATGGCAACAAAGATGAGGACAATAGTCCGAATAACCGAAATAGTGTATGTAGTACCTCATCTCAGAAAAATATATATTTAAACATTTAAATCACTATCAAACGTTAAAATCTGTTTTTATCTAAACTGCTAAAGCGATACCACTATTATTCTTCCACCAAAAACCCTACGTAAATCTCTTTTCTCTTTACTTCTCCCTTTTTTTCTTTTTCACATTTTTCTACTTTTCCTTTTCCCCATATCATTTCCGTTGAGTTGCCCGATTAAATAGGTCAATGTCTGATCCTTACCCTCTCCTTCCTCAATATTAAGTATTATAATAAAAAGAAATATAAAAATAAATTTTAAAATACTCTCTTCCCTCTCTAAACTCGACCATGTCTCTCACACCATTCCTCGCTACCTTCTATGTCAAATTATATTAGCTTAATACTGCCCGTCAAAAGTGTAAATTTTAATTTCATTTTTCGTGATCCTGAGAAAAATAAATTATTACAATGGAGCCTTAAAATGATCTGTTTTTCTTTAAATTAAATTATATATATATATATATTTAGTTTACGAAAAACTAGGTAATCCGTATGGGTAGACCCAAAGAGGATAAAATCCAGAGAGCTCAATGTAAATCAGAGATAATAATTTAAATAAAAACAGACCACCCTAAGGTTGTATACAACAAATTATCCCACCACAGCCCCTTTAAAGGACAGCGGATCATCAGATTTTATTTCCAAAGGTTGAAACGAAAAATGAAAAGAAATTTAGACATTTATGACGGGTAGTAATAAGTAAATTAACGAAGTGAGGGAGTGAAGGGAGTAGAGAGACATGATTGAGTTAGATGTAACATTTCTATTCTTTCAAATTTAAATTTTTAGAGGAAATCCAGACATTGACACATTAAATCTGTTAACGGAAGTTATATATTGATATGGGAGGGGGATTGGACAAAAAGGCATAAACAGAAAGAGAGAGAAAAAAGATACATGCATATATATATATATATATATATATATATATATATGCATGTATTATTATTATTATTAAAAAGTCCTAGTTACGACTGTGTATGTTAGACGCTGGAATGCATAGAAAAGGTAATGTTGGTACGTGGCATGTTACTTACCATTTCTGCAGCGTTCCCAGTCGGAGAATTCATATCTTTTGTCCGTATACTGGACGCCGGCAGCGGCGAACATCATGCGCAGGATTTCGGCACGGCCGCGGCCATTGAAATAATGCAGTGTGTAGTTGGGCATGACGAGGTGTTGATCCAGTCGGAAAAGCCAAAAAATTGCTGAAACGAAGTGCTTGAAATGCTCGTCTTCTTTGTGAACGAAGAGCAAAGAATTTACTGTTTTTATAGCCGCAGTTACGAGGAACGGGGCAAATTAATTGCTACCCCGCAAAAGCGATTAGCTACCGCCCATTGCAAGGTCACTTATTCGACATCCCCTAATGGAGGGCCGACCTATAATTTCCTAGTTTATTTTCAGCCTTATAAACAGCCAGTGCCTCAGATCGCAGTGAATTGTTAACGATTTTTGGCTGAGAGTGTCAGTGTAACATTATATTCTAATTATTTGAAGACACGTCTAGGGAAGCTTCACCTACGAATAAGAATAGTCGCACAACAAAAGAACTATCTTATCTGACGAGACATTAGAAAAATATATGCCGAAAATCATATGATAAGTCAACTAATGTCTTTACTTTATTTGAGTGTCATCATTTAACTCAAGGGCGACCAGAGCTCTGGCCACCATTGTTTGTTTTTTTTATTTATTAATATTACCAACACTATACTAATGGTTATTAGTGCAGAGGATAGAATCACAAGGTCGAATTAATGCTTTTTTTATGTTTTGTTTTCTTTGACTGATGCTGAGGAGGGTAACTCATTATGCCTTCCCGGGGTGACGTTTTCCATTGACAAGAAGTAGAAAGATTATATTGAATCAGTTGACAGGTCTGCCGCTAGAAAACTTGGTTCATTGTGTCGAGCTAGACAATTTTTCTCGCCACAGTCTATCTTACATAACTTGGTCATTCATCTATTCTTTGAATATTGCTGGCAAATATAGCAGGCGTTAATACGTAAGTCTACGGTAGATATTACTCTTGCTTGTAACTGAGTTCATATAGGTAACAATTGGCTGTTATTATATTTGTGCCTTGGCCAGTTTTATACATGAGTCTACAGTTAAACATTGATCGGCCCTCTACATGAGTCTATCTTAATGTTCACCCGAAGGCCTGCTTCTAGGCTAGTAATAAAATAAACGTGTACAATCATATCATGTAGTTAGCCTGCACGCTAATGTATATAGGCAAAAAAAGATGTATGCTTATACAGAGTGTCCCAGAATTTTCGATCTACTTCAATGAAATCAAGCACATTTTAAAAAAAAAGAAAGAGCTGACACAGCGTTCATTACTTAATCGAAATTTAATCGAATCTCTATCTATAAAAGGCAGGATGTGTGTGTGTGTGTGTGTGTGTATGTGTGTGTGTGTGTGTGTGTGTGTGTGTGTGTGTGTGTGTGTGTGTGTAACGAATGTACGGTCGCAATTTTCGACGGATTTGCACCAAAATTTACATGCTAATGCTCCAAGTTAGAATAAAAGGACAAGACCGACTTTGCATTTCCCAACTCCCATCGATAGTGGAAATAATCGACATTTTCATGCTTCTACGGTAGTTTTCATGTAGTTTGCGGCCATTTTCTACTGGCCAGAGTGAGAGCCTATAGCTGGCTGCCACGAATAGGCAGGAAGATTCTATTGGGCAGCGTGCGAGCCAACAGCTGACTGACACGAATGTTAACTAGCATGCTAACATGCAAAAAAATCGATAGCTGCATTCGTCACAAGTGGGAAAAATTTTAATCTGCATGGCACTTTACTCCAATTGGCGCATTCGTTTGCTTAAACTCAACGTTGATACTGATTACGCAGAACTGTGTTAGGTGTGAAAAAGTATTTGTGGTTTAAAAAGTATTTGTTTTTTTCATTCGGTTTTTCCAGTTACGAGTCCTTTTTTAAAGCTGATCGTTTTGTGTTCATTTTGTTTAGTTCTTTTTTCGTAACAGATTTAATGTTTAGTATAGAGCTTAGGAAACATTCGCAGTGTGATATAGACAAGAAGTAAGGCATGTAGCAACATCAGCACGGCAAAGGGCACTCCTTTAAAGGCAAGGAAGGGCAAAAATATTTTAAGTCAAGTGATAGCGATTGCTGTATGAGTCGTACGATTTTTGAATCAAGAACGGGCAACGCCGGGCCATGCTGCTAGTATTGTATAAGCGCGAATCGTTGCTGTATATACTCGTTACTGTATTCACCTAATTTTGAAGCTAATTTTAAGGGGGTCGCATCATACACGAGATATAAATTTACCGTATGTAAAACCATTTACTGTACTCAGATTAGTTTCAAAATTAGGTTTTTAAAAGTCGCATGATACGCGAGTATATATGACAACTAAAAGAAATCCTTATAGATAATCAAAGGAAGGGATGGAAAAAATTGGGGGGTCAGTTGTTTATTCTTTTTAGTATAAAATACATCCCCCATTTCTGGGCCATGGTAGATACGTAGATGAAATTCCAAAGCATCCGTATATGTAATCAAATGAAAGATGATAGAAAGTGAATTATCAGTTTTGTATTGTTCTTTAATATTAAACTGATCCTCCATTTTTGACCACTGTATATGCAATCCATTTCTTTAATCTAGACAGGATTTAAGTAACTTCCAAAACATATTCTTATAGGTTGGTTTGTTATATATACCGTATATACTCGCATATCATGCGATTTTTGAAGACCTAATTTTGACGCTAAATTTAAGGGGGTCGCATCATACACGAAATATAATATTAGCGTATGTACTGGTGACCCTGGCTACGAACTTGACAAATTATATCTCCATTTTCTATAGCCAAATTAGCTTCAAAATTAGGTCTTCGCATGATACGCGAGTATGTACCGTAACTAAAATAAATGCTTATAGATAATCAAAGGACGCAATAGTAAAAAGTGGGTGATCAGTTTTGGATTTTTTTTTATTATGAAGCACATCCCCCATTTCTTGGCCATAGTAGATTTGTAGATTCCATAACATCCTTATAACTTTTTTTTTTTAAGCTTTTCACCCCAAGCAAGGCTGGAAGCCAATAGCACGCAAGGGGTTACAGAAGGTTTGGAGGAAGAGCAGAGAGGAGTGGTAAAGGAGAGGATGTGAATAAAGATAGTGGATCGATCAAGGCAAGGGGGTTACAGAAGATTTGGAGCGAGAGCAGATAGGAATGGAAGGGGAAAGGATGTGGAGAAGGGAAGTGGATAGATTAAGGCAACTGGAGATGTCGATTGACGTTACACTTAAATAGTTGGAGATTATATTTGTCAGGGAAACAGAAATAAGGAAGGGAGTTCCACAGGCGAGATGTGCGAGACATGAAGCTGTTGGAGTAGAAGAGACGTCTACATCTAACAGTTTCAACGATGAAGGGGTGGGAACGGGATGCCAGCCTCGTAGGACGCTTAAATTCATGAGGAATGGGGACCAGCGAAAGCAGCTGATCGGAGCAATTACCGTGGAAAGAGTGACACAAAGTGAGGGATCATTTTTCTATGGTTCATTGTATTAAACTCATTACCCATGTCTTGGCCACTCTATATGCTGATCATTTCAGGATTTAAGTAACTTCCAAAAAATATTCTTATAGGTTGGTTTGTTTTATATACCGTATATACTCGCGTATCATGCGACTTTTGAAGACCTAATTTTGAAGATAATTTTAAGGGGGTCGCATCATACACGAGATATAAAATTAGCCTATGTACTTGCTGGCCTTGGCTACGTCGTTGACCAAACTATATATCCATTTACTGTAGTCAAAACATACAGCTGTATTTAAAATAAACATCGCCCATTACACGAGTATATATGGTATAATTTAAATTATTCTAAAGTCCATTGAGCAGAAAAACGTTATCGGTCAAAATATGGTTACTTTATAGCTATTTTATAGGATCGTTAGTTAACGTTTAACAACAGAGTCTATCATAGATATTTATCCGCCTATGCTTTGAATATTGCTGCCACATATGGCCAGGAGTTTGTGTTATCTATTTACAGACACTTTAAAGAAGTATCAGCATTATTACTGGTCCTGTCCTCGGATTCAGCCATTTTCCGACCGTCGTAAATCGGTTCCACTGTGACTTTTCTATAAATACTTTTCATTTAATTCTTCGGAGGAACTCTGTGGTACCTAGAAGTTCGACGCTGAGATCCGAAGAGGTAATTGGATGGCCAAGCATGCATTCGAAAAGCTGGGCAGAGTATTGCGAGACAGGAGTTTTCCTTTAGTGACAAAGAAACGAGTACTGAGCTGCTACGTGATATCTGCCCTCCTATACGGCAGCGAATTTTGGACGGTCTCCTCAAAGATGAAGAAGAGACTCGAGGTAGCGGAGGTGTGCTTCTGCAGTAGGATACTGAGGATATCATGAACTGAGCATGTGAGCAACGATGAGGTTTTGGAGAGGATGCAAACAAGACAGGAAGCTTATACTTAAGATCAGGAAGAAACAGCTGAAATTTCTGGGACACGTACTGAGAAATGAAGGCTTGGAGAATCTGGTACTCACGGGTCGAATAGAGGGAAAGAGAGACAAGGGAAGTCAGCTATCTGTCATCTCCTATTAATTCCCCACTCCAAGTTCTCAACCAGGTATTGAACTCACACTTTTTGGGTCCTGTCATTGGATCTAACTAACGCTTTTATCCACTGTGCCATGTTTCCTTAAAATCAGGAAAAGGCAGCTGAAGTATTTGGGACACGTAATGAAAAAAGAAGGCTTGGAGAATCTGATACTCAAGGGTCGAATTATAGGGAAAGAGAGACAAGGGAAATTAAGCATGACATACCTGTTCGGCTAAAGCATGTGGGTGACAGAACGTGGCCTGGGGGAGGTGGCAGAAGGACGAAACTTATTGAGAGCTGCAAGGGATAGGGGTAGGGGAGAGCCATGATCGCCAACGTCCTGAAGGGAAACGGCGCATAAAAAGATAAAAAGACTAAATTTGTGGCAATCTCTCATCATTTTACAACTAAAATGGGTAAATGCAATCGTACATTCTAGAATAATAGTTTCTCTTCTCAAAGTTCTTGCTTACGGAACTCTCTTCCGGCTTCTTGAACACCAGTCAACTTTAATTTTCAAAAAATGCTATGCTGATCGTTATCTTCTGTCTTCTTGATTCCTATTCTTTTATTGTTCTGAGTTTTAGAAAATATACGAAAAAAAAATCACAATTGTGCTTGTTTTTCTTTCTCATATTCTCTATGACTCAGTAACTCCCTTACATCTTAGTGGCTTTATTGCCTTCCCTGAGGTGAAATGATTCAAAAATATATCAACAGTGTTCAAATTTATTTACATTATTTACATTATTCCGACTGTTATCCTATTCTTTATTGCCATATTCACAACGTTTCGTCCGTTGTAAGCTCCTGTCTTTTTCGGGTGACTGGAATTTCGAATTGAACCCTTTATTTGGCCCACCGGGGGTACATTGTTCTAATTCCACGTGCCATGCCTCTTCCGGATGTCTCAGTTATTTCCCTTTAACTCACCTCTCCTAATTTTTTTTGTTCACCACTGCTGTGGCCTGGTATTGAACTCACAATCCTAGTCACTGGATCTAACCAACGTCTTTATAAACTAATTTCAAATTTCATTAATACCGTTGTGAAAGGCATGGCTCCATTTCCTCCCTCTACGTCTATGACTTAAATTAGACTGTAGACTGATGTTGTGTAGTATTGTTTGGCCAACGGTTTGGGCAGAAGAAAACACTGAATTCTAACCCGGAGAAAAAATCAACGGGAAAGGAACCCTCCTATTTTTACAAAGAAGACATGAGGCTTAGATGTGGCACATGGCCGAAAGTATGGGGCACCCAGTGAGAATTGAACTCACTATTCCGTTGCAACAATTTTAGCAAGACCAGCTGGCTAACCATTACACCACGTCAAGGAGCCCCAATATCAAAGATGTATAGAAATGATTTCCTATGCTTTGCTTAGATGTGGCACAAGGCCGAAAGTAGGGGGCATCCAGTGAGGACCGAACTCACTAATCAGTTGTAATTGTTCTAGCGAGACAAGCTTGTTAACCATTACACCAGGCCGAGGTGCCCGACATGACAATTATGTACTGGTATTATATAAACTACCTACTGTAATGTCGGTTCCTTTGTGATTAAACTTGTTCCATCAGCGGGCTTTTCTGTTGAATTTGGTGGTCAAACACCCACCAGGATTACAGAGGGTGAACGAGAATGAGAGGACTTTAGAGAGGAAAGTGTCAAGAATGAAACAGGGTTCATTTAAACAAAAAATAGCGATTGACGTTGCATTTTATTTTTTGATGATTGTAAGTCACAGGGAAAGAAAAAATCGGAAGGGTTTTCCACATGTGAGAAGTGCGATAAACGAAAGAAACTATTAGAAAGGAACATACAGTTGTGTAACACGATTTAGCAACGGCAGGTTAATTAACCAATTAATTAACCACAAAAGTTAATTACGGGGATTACTTAAACCGATAGATAGAACGAAAGACATACTGAGCGATAACTTAAACCGATAGATAGAACGAAAGACATACTGAGCGATATTCTTTTTGCTTTGTTATTTTCCCAAAACAAGGGATCGGTGAAAAGATTTTTTATTTTGTTATTTTCAAGTGCGAATCAAGATAATCATTTTCCTTTCTCGCAGAGGGACAAGACTTAACAACTTAGATGATAAGGAAAAAGGAAACCACCCACAGAGAGATATTAGGGAAGGCAAGAATTCTGATGGTCATTGTTGTAAAAATTAGTTGATGAATCCCAGAGTTTTTGGGCAGATAAAACATTAACTGTGTCAAGATGACGAACTTATATTATCGGGAAAGGATTTAATAGGTCATCTGTCGACCGCACACAGGGCACGGCCCTGGGCTGGGGAGATGTCGGTTGGACAAGACATCTGTGTTCTGTTGAAATTCGTTTGTGATAACAAAAGCCATGTTATTGGATTTTTTTTTAATTAACCCAATTTCGCCAAAATTCCGTCCACTTAATGTTGGCGAAAAACTTGATTGAGGAATTCCATATGCCGTGAAGTTGGATAAAAATTGAGATTATCATTTGACGCCTATTGGCCGAATAGCCAGGCGGACGTGATCATGTGACGCAGGGAGGAGGCCTGCCACCGCCCATTGAGAGGATAGGTATGAGATGTTGCTGCGAGGAAGTGGGAAAACCTTTGACGCCCTCTAAAGTATGGTGAGATACCCATATGAGAGCATAAGAGGGTGGGAGTGGAATAAGATTTCCAAATATGGAAAATGATAATTATTTTTGACCGAAAACAAAGAAAATCCTTATTGGGGATTTGAAATCAACGTGGTGGCCACACCACGTCCGCCCCACGCCGGGTTTGATCGGCGTCCATATAAGCAAACGTCTTCGGGCGTTTGGCAGGAAGAGAGAGTTAAGTTAGTTTTTGGCAGTGCAGTCCAAGAGCAGTGCAGTTCGCAGAGAGATCCAGTCGAGCCCAAGAGACAAGGGGACTCGGAAGATAACGCCTCGCACAGGTGACCGCACGATTCCATGCCTTCCGACTTAGACTTCTAACCAAGAACAAATTTGTTGAAGTCCGACTTTAGATTTCCCACCAAAGCAAGTTTCCGACTTAGACTTCTAACCAAGAACAAATTATAGAAGTCTGAATTATATTTTCCACCAGAGCCGACTTTATTGAAAAACAATCCAGATGTCCGGAACTAGCTAGGAGCGCGGAAGTGTTACAATCCACATTTTTTTTTCTTCGGGCTGGGAGAGAAAGAGAGAGACGCACTCCTGTAACTCAACAAACCGACATAAAATTAATCACTATTCCTAACCAGTCGCTCGCCTTGAAGTTGTTGTTTGTGCTTTTGTTTTGTTTTTGTCTACATGTATTGTGCAGTATCACCTTGACCCGGAGTCGGCTGGCACTACGGCCCGACGTCTGATTGATCTCGACAACCTAAGATCAAATCACAACGTGGGTAGGTTGAATCGAGATCAAAGCAGTTGCTTCGGTGACCAGGCGTTGGAAGCGAGCCGAGTACAAGTTGGTACTAGAACCCAACAAGACGTCAACCGATGTCCCAGGGTTAGCCCGTCACAAAGGACGGCGTCACATTTGGTGTCGTGACCAAAAAAGTCGGGTGTCACAAATGGCGTCGTGACGAGGATAGACGGGTGTCACAGTTGTATCTAGCTAGTTCAGTAGTAAAACGTTGAGACCTAAATGCCAATCTAATACTGCGATTAAGTTCATGCAGGCGATGCACTACTGAGAAAATTGCCTTGAAAATATCTATAGAAAAGACAGAAGGAAGCCAAACCATGTCGTAAAGAAAGAGACAGAAGTCGTGATGCCAGGTCAGGATGGCTTATATTGCAGATCCTTCTTTGGATTTCGTCAAGAACTTCGAGATGAATAACAAGAGCACAAGACTAGATATAGCAGTCATATTCTATGCACAGACGAATGGTAGATTTATAAATATTCAAGATGGATTCGGACGAGAAGGAATTGTCTGACACGACACACTGAAATAGCTTCAGCAGGAGACCTATCAAGTGATCCAATATAATTGATCCCTTCCTTGTCATAGGAAAACGCAGGCCCAAGGAGATGCAAAGTTTTTCTCTCCTAAATTTTTAAAGATCCGAAATGGGAGACGTGCATTTCTTAAATAGAGTAAGCTTGCTTTGCTGTTATGGCTTCTTGTAGCTCAGTGGTAAAGCATATCTGACTTCAACCTGGCTTATCAGAATAAAGAAGATACAGTTTCGATATCTGCCACGAGGTAGGTATCTTAATTTATTTTTAATAAGACTTTCATTCACTCCTCTATACTTGCATAGAATGCAAAGCATTTAAAATATAATAACGGAAAAGATTGTATGGAGGGCCATGATCAAATATGTTATTAAATATTTCCGGTATTTAACGTATTAATTATATGAAGATTTTTTTCATACATGGTGGGGGGTAAAGTATAGCTTTTTTGTTTATTAATATATTTTATTACACTTCATCTATATTTTTAGAAAATAATAATGGCAAACACTCAGCTTCTCAAGAAATAAAAGGACATGCTGTAATTGTGGCTTTAAAGGCTGGGCAGAGCGATTTAGAGATATCTTGATTTTAAAACGCCGCCAGATCTTTCGTTTACAAAGTTCGTAAGGAGTTAGAGACCAAATATGGTAACGTATCACCAGTATCAAAGGCGAGAAAGCATACCAAACGCCCGGAAATTATCAGAACACCTCAATTTATTCAGAAAGTTCAACTGACCGTCAATGATAATCCCAGAAAATCCATGAGGTCACTTGTTAAAGATTTCTATGTCAGAAGGAACAATCAGCAATGCTGTCTCCGAAGACATCGGATAAACCGTATTTTCCAGCTTACAAGGCGCACTTTTTTCCCCTAAAAATACCCTGAAAAATATGTGTGTGCCTTCCAAGACAACACCCAGGCTCAAGTAAGCTTAGATGGTCACCAACAGTAATTCCCCATGTACAAGACACCACCTCGAAATACCTTGAATGATATTCTAAGCGTATCTTAGATGTGGCGCAAAGCCGTACGTATTGAGGCGTCCAGTGAGGATCGAACTCACTGTTTATTCGTAATTGAGACAAGTTCAGTTACTATTATACCAAGTCGAAGAGTCCTAGACACCGAGAAATATGAATGAAATACCGTATATTCCGGCTTACAAGTAAGTTTGAACGGTCACCTAATAGCTATCTATATAATTCAGCCTTTTATATGATGGAAACTCAGCACTTAGCGATTTCAAGTATTTCTAAGACTGTAAACCTTCCTGGAGCCGAGCCGCAAGCTTAAAGATACTCTGTTTACTAGCAGCGGCGGGAGCCTTTCTGCTCTTGACTAGTATGTAATTGCCATACAAACAAAATCGGATGAGTGATTAATGTAAACAATACGTGGCGCCACTATGTGAGAGACGCATGGTGAAGGTGTTGCTGTATGAGGATTTTTTTTTCTTAGAAATTTCTTTCAAATATTAGGGTGTGTCTTTCAAGCCGCAGCGTCTTGTAAACCGGAATATACGGTAAGTCTTATGTGATGAGGGAATGTCAATTTTAATCAGAAAAAAACAAAACAAAAGAAAATCGCTTAATCAAACTTAAAATCCAGCAGATGATGATGTGATTTGTTTTGAGAAAATGAGAAAAACTTTGACAAAGATCGGAAATTTAAGAGAAAAATGACATATGTTATATGCAAACCTTTCTGATGTTCCAACAGTTGTACACACAAAGCGACCTGCATCTGTCATGGTTTTGGGGCTTTTCAGCAATGAAGTACATGTCCCGCTTCTTAAACGTCTTTCAAAAGTCCTTAGAGTTAAGTCTGCTGCTTACATTGAGCATCTAGAAAAAGCTATGGATAGACAGTGTTCGCAATGGAAGGATTTATGTGTTTCAGCAAGACTCTGCACCGTCACACAAGACTCAAGTAACGCAGGAATGGATGGCTGAACATTTTCAAGATCACATAACCCCTAACATTTGGCCTCCTAACGCCCCAGATCTCAGTTCATTGGACTGTTATGTGGGTAGCGTTGTTAAGAGAGAGAGAGAAAATTCATTGAACACTCCCATAAAAAAAACAAAGATATTTTTTAAAGCCGACATAATGTCCAATATGATTCAGGGCCATTTAATTCAGCCATATAGACGATTTCGATCTCGCATTGAAACAGTTATTGAAGCTTAAGATGACTTTATTGAATAAATTTATAAAAAAAATATAATGTATTTTTATACATATATTTTTCAATAAAAAAGGTATCTGGTATTACATTAACACTAGCACGCAAGGAATTACGACAAGTGAGAACAAAGGTAAAAAGGGGTGTTTGAGGAAAGGATAAAGAGAAGGTCCTGGATCAATGAACAACGCATCAAAAGAAGTCTATTGACATTACATTTGAATATTTGAAGATTATAGCTATCAAAGAAGCAAGTAAGAGGAAGGGAATTCCACTGTCGGGAAGTGCGAGAGAAGAAGCTTTTGGAGTAGAAGAGGCGGTTACATTTAACTCTTTCGACAGTGAAAGTGGGGGGCCCGAGATGCCAAACTACTAGCAGGTTTAAATTCATGCAGATGGGGTACCATTGAAAGTAGCTCGTCAGAACAGTTGCTATGAAAATATTTGTAGAAAAGCCAGAGGGAAGCCACATCCCATCTGTGAGAAAGTGACTGTAGACAAGATGTCAGATCAGGACCTATCGCATTGCATATCCGTCTCTGGATTTTGCCTAGGACATCGAAATGAACAGTGGGCGCACCGGAGTATATATGGCAACTGTATTCTATGCAAGGAAGAATGGTAGATTTCTAGAGTCGAATGATGGAGTCAGGTGAGAAAAACCTTGTGGCGCGACACAGAGAACCAACTTTCCTTGCAGTAGATGAAGCTATTAATTCAATGTAGTTGGTGCACATCAAATGAGTGGAAAACGTGAGACTATACATATATGTTTTTTTATAAATCTGTCTTCACTCTGTAGTTTTTAACAAAAGTTTTGATGATCTTCATATTAATATAAACCCTTAATGACTGTCACGTTTTGTGCCGTGTCCCTTCTGAACTGGGCGTGACCCGGGTTCTCCACAATTTCCTGTCCATTATAACTCCCAGTAAAGACTGTATTTCTTTTGCTATCTCTCCACATCCTTGTTCTGCCAAGAATTTTACTGTGATATTTCAAGAACTGAGGTATGTGAGAGATTTATTTTATTTCATCATTATGATTATTCCATATTTGTACCCTTCTATCATCTTTTATATCTTCTTTGTACCATGACCCATCAGTACACTTCAGGTGATCATGCCTTTTCAGAATTTTCCGGTTTTCAAAATTAGGTCTTCAAAAGTCGCATAATACGCGAGTATATAGGTTAACTGAAACAAATCCTTATAAATAAACAAAGGAAGGGATTGTAAAAAGTGGGGGATCAGTTTGATATTGTTCTTTAGTATTAAACCCATCTCCTATTTTTGGGCCATACCAGATTCATAGATGTAATTACAAAACATCCTTATAGGTAATCAAATTAAAGATGATAATAGTGAGGGATCAGTTTTGTATTGTTGTTTAATATTAAACACATCACCCATTTCTTGACCACTGTATATGCTACCCATTTCTATAATCTAGACAGGATTTAAGATTTTATAGAATTTGGGGTTTATGAGACGTATCGTCAGTGGTAATACCTTTGTAAAACGGTCGACCCTGCTTTACTCAGGTGAACTGGAACGCAGAATACTAGTCCACGGCCTACACCTAACTCTCATGGATGTCCCCAAGAAGTCGCATGGTCACTGCGACGGCCACGCCCCATCAATGGCATCGACCTGCCGGCTAAAATTGTGGTTGTGAAGGGAGTCGGAAAGTTTTCCGCAACCGACCGCAGAAGAGGAACTGCACAACCCACATGTGCCAAGCAGCCATCGGGCAATCGTGAGCTTGATCGTAACGGATGCGCCTCAGAGGTTAACAGCTTTACCAGTGGGTGAGGGGAATAACTTCTGACAGCGGGGACAAGGTAAACTTAGCAACCCCGGTGCAAAAGTAAGTTGTAAGATATTACACGATTTTGCTTTGAATGTCATCATGAGTTGCAGTTGCAACAGAAATACGGGGAATGGTGAATGAATTATTGCAACACTTTTGCCATCTCTCATAATCCTTGTTTGCCATCCATTTACCCAAACTCGTTAGGTAGGTTATAAGCTGTTTTCCTCTGTCCCTCTTTCCTTCAACTGTTATAATTTTTTAAAAGTGCTCACGAACTTTATGGACACCCTATATATATATATAAATATATAAATATAAAAGTGGACATGGAAGTCAGCACTCAGAGGCGACAGTCTGTTTCATGCTAGTGCAATCGTCAGGCAACTCTTATATATAATATATATATATATATATATATATATATATAGGGTGTCCATAGGGTGTCCACTGTTCGGCAGAATTGAGTCACTGTCAGTTTATCTAAATCTAAAAATAAACACGCTAAATATTCCTTCATCCCTGCCAATTCAGTCGGGTTTCGATCCTAGCTAGAGGCAACCGGACGTCTAGCCACACTGATGAGCTGTGAAACAGCGAAACAGTCTGTCAGTGGATGACAAAAGTATTGGCTCCTGAAAAAATTAATTTCGGTTGAGCTCTTTGGTTTGAGGTGTGAGTTTGTAAACAGTGACAATTTAAGCTAATACAGCATGACTCTTCGGCAGAATTGAGTCACTGTCAGTCACTGTGTGTTTATCTAAATCTAAAAATAAACACGCTAAAATTCCCCTTCATCCCTGCCGTGAGCCGACGGCTTAGTGGTAAAAGTTCCGACTGACGCCAATTCAGTCGTGTTTCGATCCTAGCTAGAGGCAACCGGACGTCTAGCCACACTGATGAGCTGTGAAACAGCGAAACAGTCTGTCTGTGGATGACAAATATATATATATATATATAATTAGACTCTGACGTCAACATTGAATGGCAACAGTTTGTTTCACAGTTATATGCAATCGTCAGGCCATATATATATATATATATATATCTATATCTATAGGGTATTCATAAAGTTCGTGTGAACTTTTAAAAAATTATAACTTTCTTTGTATTTGCGATAGTAATAATCTGTAAAAATGTTATAAAGTTTAATGTATCTAGTTTTAAGTATAGCTAAAATAACTAATGTGATTTCAGGAATTACTCTAAATCAGCTGGCAAATGTTTTCCGTGAACTGCAAAATCGCATTACCCTTTGTATTGCTAATGATGGAGGACATTTGGAAACTTAAATAAAATTTCAATAAATCCTTAAAAATATAGATTTCTTTCTTTCTAATCCTTTTTACAAATTATTTCTATCGCAAATACAAATAAAGTTATACATTTTTTAAAGTGCACACGAACTTTATGGACACCCTGTATGTATATATATATATATATATATATATATATATATGTGTGTGTGTGTGTGTATGTGTGTGTGTGTGTCTGTGTGTGTGCGTGCGTGTCTGTGTGTGTGCGTGTGTATTGGGGAAAGTATCAAAGATCAGATTATATTAACTAGTTTATACTAATTTTTTGTATTGTTTTTTTGTTTTCTTTCATTTTTCTTCCCTGCCGCTCTCCGCCTCAGGTTCGAGTTCTAAATTCCAAAGACAGAACAGAACCATTAGTTGAAGGCAAAGTTACTGCCGACAAAATTTCATGACAAAATCAAAGACGAAAGAAAGAGAAAGGAATTTGCATAAACAAAAATCAAATCTTTTTTTTATTCTTAACATTTTATACTTTTTAATTTTCTCATCGAAAGGAGTTTTGCTTGCAACCATTTGAAATAAGGGGGTCTATAATATACATCCACAAGGATTGCCACACTTTACTCAGATGAGAGCCATATACACTGTCCAGATATTAACCCTTCACACCCGGATTATTCAGTATTGAAATTTGTTTGCTGCTTTGGCCATCTTCAATTTTCAGATTCACTCTAAGAAATAAAAGAAAAAGAGTAACATATATATATATATATATATATATATATATATATATATATATATATATATATATAGAGAGAGAGAGAGAGAGAGAGAGAGAGAGAGAGAGAGAGAGAGAGAGAGAGAGAAAGAGAGATAGATAGATAGATAGATAGATAGATATTCATCAAAGCTCCTCAGTGGGGCTATACATCCTATCGTTTCAGGTCCGGACCGAATCTTAACCGTATCAATCGGAGATTCTGACCCTTTGGCCATCGACACCCGGCAGAGAGAAAGGACATTCTTTGCGTATTTATTTTTTTCATAAACACGCCAGACACTCAGCGAACTCAATCGCTAGGAGAGTCTTGCATTATCAGGGGTCATAGTGACTGTTTACATATTCGTTACTCCCCACAGTGCTCGACCGATTAAGTATAAATATATATATATATATATATATATATATATATATATATATTATATGCGTGGTACTTATTAGAAAGTGCTCAATATTAGAGAGATATAAGGAATGGAAACAACAAAGACATAAATATGTGTATTACTTAAAAAGTAATGCATGATTAGCAATTAAATTTTTACGGAATAAAGATTAGGGTGTAATGCATAAATATTATACAAAGTTACAAAAATTTACATAATAGTTTTTTTTTAAATAAAGATTAAATGGAACAAAGGAAATAAGCTATTGGACAAAAGTTAAGGAACGATCTTGTTAATACTTGATTGTGAACAAAATATCAACAAAATTTAATATTTGGTAAACATTCCCTAATTTTCAATGAATTATTTTTTTGCAAAAATCAGCAGTAATTCCCTCCCATTCGTCTTTCAATAACTCCCATAGGAGATCCTGGTTTTTCGGGTTTCTTTTCTGAGCCCTTTCTCCAATTATCTTCCAAACATTTTCTATTGGATTCAGGTCAGGGCTCTGGGCTGGCCACTTCATTAGGGCGATTCCTTCTTGTGGCAAGGTGCATTGTCCTGCATGAAAATAGGAGATTCGTAAACATTATGGTGTAATCTTGGTACCACATGTTGCTGAAGAAGCCTTTTGTAAATCTCAGTATTGATATTGCCATGTACGCGGATGATAGGGCCAACTCCTTCAGGTGAAATCATTCCCCACACCATCACACTGCCGCCACCAAACTTAACGGTTTTCTTGACACATTGAGAAGACAGTCACCTGTTCTACGGCGTACGTAAGTTTTGCCCTCAGAACCAAATATAGTAAACTTGGACTCGCCACTGAAATGAACTCCAGGCGTGCCCTTTGGTTTCGCTTTGAAATGAGAGGCTTCGAAGCTGGAATACGGGCATGCAATCCTGCATTTTTTAACCTGCGAGCAACCGTTTTCCTTGAGATCTTATTATCTGTCTCTTCATTAAATTTACGGGCAATTTATGTAGCAGTTTCAAAACGGTTTTTTGTAGATATTCTAACAATTCTTCGATCTTCTCTTTGTGATGTTTTTGGAGGTCTGCCGGTTTTGGGCTTTGCATCTAACGTTTTATTGGTTTTATACCTGCTAATTACACGATGAACGACACTTTTAGACTCATGAACAATATCAAAAATTTCTGAAATTGACTTTTTTCTTGGTAGTTAGCGATAATGAGTTTTTTTTTCTTCAAAAGCGAGCGTTTTGCGTGTAGAATTTGCCATATTGCTTAAAAGTAAAGTCCTAATGATAAATGAACTTTTACTTATTGTTGAAAAGCTCCATCGAGTTTTTTAACAATGTAAATTAAAAGTTTATGCAAATTATTAACATCTTTCCTTAACTTTTGTCCAGTAGCTTATTTCCTTTGTTCCATTTAATCTATATTTAAAAAAAAACTATTATGTAAATTTTTGTAACTTTGTATCATATTTATGCATTACACCCTAATCTTTATTCGGTAACAATTTCATTGCTAATCATGCATTACTTTTTAAGTAATACACATATTTATGTCTTTCTTGTTTCATTGTCTCATTGACTGATTCGATCACCTCAGGAGACCTCACTTCTGTATGCCTCCCAGGCCTGTCTTCATCCTCAACACTGCTCCGTCCTTCTTTAAACAATTTAGCCCACTTGTAGTCATTTTTGGCTGAAACATGTGGCACCATACACAGTTGATATTCTCCTTTGAATTTCAACTGGTTTGCACCCTTCAGAAACTAAAAACTTGATAACTAACCGCTGTTCAATCCTGGAGCATGCTTCTTGGTCGGTCATCTTTGTTAATCGCCAAAACTCTCAAAGTTTTTTTTTTATCTGCAAAGAAATTAAATCCATGTGAAAAAGAAATAAAACAAAAAAAAATTAAAAAAAGAGTAAGCTTCTATCTGTATTAGAAGTTCTTAGACCGAAAAATTCACCTTATTTATTGAATGACTCTCGTATATATATATATATATATATATATATATATATATATATATATATATATATATATATATATATATATATGAGAAAGGAGAACGAGTCAAATATAAATTCAAACTTTTATAATATTAATTTGCAATAGCGGCCCAATTTAAATCAATATTAGAGCAAACTAATGTATAAACTGCTGCATAAATGCACTCAAGTTTCGATGTGTATCATCTCATCAGGTGTTCAGAAATTGATTGATTATTATAATTATTAGGATTTACTTCCAAACAACCTCTTTCCTGCAAAAAAAAGAAGGAAAACGCTCAAGAAAGAAAGATATAAGATATAATCTCTTTTCTAAAGAAAAGGAAGAAGGGAGAGGAACATTAGTGTTCTATTGTGCTACTTTATTATTTTTACAAGATTATTGGTGTAAATATAACTAAGTTTAATGCATTCCTATAAAAATTTTACTAAGTGCATTGTTTTCGGAAATGTTTGTCAATTAATTTGAGAAAAAATTTGGCCCAACTTCATACTAATTGATTAACTATTTTTATTTCTTTTCTTTGAATTACCATCGTATTCTTTAAACTGAATTTCAATGGACTTATACCTATTATTCTTAAGAACTTTATTGTACCCAAAACTATGTTTCTCAAACACATCTTTGTTCGGTGAGTGTTTGCTGATCCTTAAGTTCTACAGATGAAGCAATATGTCGGATTACAGACGGTGGGTGACTGGAATTGGGATGAATATAAATTAGGTTGGCATTGTTCTTCATATAAGCCTGAAAGTTCTCACAGAATAGATGTAGGGTTACATGTAGAATATCAACTTGTTTGATATTAGTACTTATTTTAACCTTAACATCTAAACTTTTAAATTCCATATGAATCATTCTAAGTTTATCAACTTTAATTGCCAGTCCTCAGTTTCATTTTATTATTCGTTGAGAAAAGACACCGGTTTTCCGAAAATATCTATTTTAACATCTTTTCTCTCCATGGCTCTGTTTAGTCTGAATAACATCCAATAAATACTATTTTCTTTATTATTATCATTAATATTTTTTGAGCGATCCTTTTTTTTTACCTGCCTTTGTTTTTTAGCGGCTTTCTTTCTTTATCTGCCTTTGCTTTTTTATTTGCCTTTATCTTTTTTTACCTGGCTTTGTTTATTTACCTGTTTTTTTATCTGCCTCTGTTTTTTTACCTAACTTTTTTACCTGGCTTTGTTTTGTTTTTTACCTACCATTGTTTTTTATCTACCTTTGTTTTGTTTTATTTGCCTTTGTTTTTTATTTGCTTTTGTTTTTTTTACCTGCCTAGGGTTTATTTACCTGTCATTGTTTTTTATTTGACTTTTTTTTACCTGGCCTTGTTTTTTTACCTCCATTGTTTTTACCTGCCTTTGGTTTTTTTATCTGTCTTTGTTTTTTTACCTACCTTTTTTACCTACCTTTGTTTTGTTTTTATCTACTTTTGTTTTTTACCTGCCTTTGTTTTTCTCATGTACCTTTGTTTTTTATCTGCTTTTGTTTATTTACCTGACTATGTTTATTTACCTGTCTTTGTTTTTTATTTGCCTTTTTTTTATCTGCCTTTGTTTTTTTACCTACCTTTTTTACCTCCCTTTGTTTTTTTTACCTCTATTGTTTTTACCTGCCTTTGTTTTTTCTATCTGCCTTTACTTTTTACCTACCTTTTTTACCTACCTTTGTTTTGTTTTTTACCTACCTTTATTTTTTTACCTGCCTTTGTTTTTTTTATCTGCCTTTGTTTTTTATATGCTTTGTTTTTTTACATGCCTATGTTTATTTACCTGTCTTTGATTTTTATTTGCCTTTTTTATTTCCCCTTGTTTTTTTTTACCTACCTTTTTTTACCTGGGTTTGTTTTTTTTACCTCCATTGTTTTTACCTGCCTTTTTTATCTGCCTTTGTTTTTTTATCTACCTTTGTTTTATAACCTTTCTTTGTTTAGTTATCTGCCTTTATTTTTTTTACCTGCCTTTGTTTTTACCTACCTTTGATTTTTACCTGCATTTTTTTTATCTTCCTTTGTATTTATATCTGCCTTTGTTGTTTTTACCTATCTTTGTTTTTTGTCTAACTTTCTTATTTATTTCTCTTTGATTTTTTTTACCTGCCTTTGTTTATTTATCTGCCTTTGTTTATTATCTGCTTTTGTTTTTTTTTCCTGCCTATGTTTATTTACCTGTCGTTTGTTTTTTATTTGCCTTTTTTATCTGCCTTTGTTTTTTACCTACCATTTTTACCTGCCTTTAATTTTTTATCTACATTGTTTTTACCTGCCTTTGGTTTTTTTATTTGCCTTTGTATTATTACCTGCCTTTGTTTAGTTATCTGCCTTTATTTTTTTTTACATGTCTTTGTTTTTACCTACCTTTGATTTTTACCTGCCGTTTTTATCTTCCTTTATTTTTACATCTGCCTTTGTTTTTTTACCTACCTTGGTTTTTTGTCTGACTTTCTTATTTATTTGCCTTTGTTTTGTTTTTACCTGCCTTTGTTTATTTATCTGCCTTTGTTTATTTACCTGTCTTTGTTTTTTATTTGCCTTTTTTTATTATCTGCCTTTGATGTTTTCTTGATTTTGTTTATTTACTTGCCTTTATTGCTTTTACCTTTTTTTCATTACCCGCCTTTGTTTTTACTCGCCTTTGTCCTTGCCTGAATTTGTTTTTTAAACTGCCTTTGTTTTTGTCGGCTATTGTTTTGTGACATGCCTTTGCCATTTCAACTGTCTTTGTTTTATAATCACATGCAGTGTCATAAACAATGACCTTGTACAAGCGTACGATGGGACTTTGTTGTTTTTTCCCCTTATTTAAACCAGAACTGTCATTAGCAAAAAAAAAAACTTAGTTGGACAAAGAATACGAGCTGTGCTTGTTGGAACTTTTTTTTTTGTTGCCCTTGAATGATGGTGCACCAAAGATTTTATTGATTTGTACTCGAGTTCCGTTCTGTATCAGACCCAAAGCTCCCAACCACAACAGGAACTGCTTTAGTTATTTTACGTGTCATATGTGTTCTTTTCTCCAGGTTTTTGTGTTTACTTAGGTTTTCAAAATCCATTGCAGAAATGTTTCTGTCACTTTGTACTATCTTGTCAATTAGTATGCAAACATTTATTTCGTAATAATATTCGGGTAATTTACTCTATGATTATTATTATTATTATTATTATTATTATTATTGTTGTTGTTGTTGTTGTTTTTATTTTATTTTATTTTGATTCTGGTGTATTTTCATTTCCAGACTCCAGGACATTAATGCTATCATGACATTTTCCACTGTGCATTTTGGAAAAGAAAAAAAAATAAGCTCACAGATATTTTACATAGATAAAGCCCTACGTGAGATGTGAGCTGTTATTGTTGTTGTTATTATTATTATTATTATTATTATTATTGTCGTTTTTGTTGTTGTTTTTATTTGATTTCCTTTGACATCTGGTTTATACTGATTTTTTCCAGATTCCAAGTACAGGATAGAAATGTCATCATGACATTTTCCACTGAACATTTTTGAAAAACAAAGGACAACATCACACATTTTACATAGATAAAGCCCCTTGTACTTATTATTATTATTGTTTTTGTTGTTGTTTATTTTCGGCTTACTATATATATATATATATATATATATATATATAGATATATATATATATATATATATATATATATATATATATATATATATATATATGGGCACGTGGCCAAGTTGTTAGAACATTTGCTTTCTGACCATTCGAATCTCACCATGGTCGATTTGTCAGAAATGCGACTTCCTGTTGATATCGGACTGCATCGAGGTCGATCCCGTCCTGCGGCAACATTTGAAGTGCCTGAAAACCGTACCACGTGTTGACCCAAGCCTTTTGAGTGAAATTGTGTAGACGGAACTCTTGGGGGCCCGTCGATAGCTGTGCTAGCACGAAGTCACAAGTCATCGTGGCCGAGGGCTTGAGCATGCTGGCCTTGTTCAAACTGTTTACGCTGGATAACCCACTCACACCCAGAAACTGTAAGTAAGGTCTGCTCAGCAGAGCTGTAGTATAAACCACAGGTGGTCTCTGAGGGTGTTGAATAAACACAAATGTACGTGAGCGAGCGTCTGCAATAGGAGTTGGCTAGCTGCCCTAGTAGACTGATATCCTCGAATACGAGTTGCCTGCTATAATTATTTTTTTAAATTTATTATTGCGTGTGTGTGTGTGAGTAGGGGTCGTGCTAGACATTTTTTCTAGCCAGAAACTGTCATACATATTCAAGTCTACTGTTAGAATACAGATGCCACATATGGCTTAGAGTTTTTCTTATATATGTATAGATTCTTGGTACCCCCGCAAAAAAAAAGAATCTGCACTACTATTGGTCAGAAAATTTCATCTTTGCTTCACTAAGTTTCCTGTCACCGTAATGTAGCTTCCCTGGGCCTTTTGTATAAATACTTTTATGGTAACTGTTTTGATGAATGCGTCCTCTATGGCGTATTCGGAACATTCGTCGAAATCATTTTTTGTCGAAGGGAAACATGCCTCAGGAATTTTCGCCGTAGGAAACTTCGCCGTAAAGGAATTTTACCGTAAAACAGTTTCGCCGCATTTTTTTCGATACCATTATCTTGAACGCCCCTTTTGCAGTAATGTTCAATTTAATATGCGAAGCATATATGGAAGTCTTTTTTAGAGGGTTTAACATCAGAATGGAGATTACAAAGTAAACATTTATTTAACAAATAAAAGACTAAAAATATATCAAATTAACAAAGAAATAAGTTAAAATGTCTGCAAATTCCAAGAAATCCTTCATAGATAATGTGTTTTTTTTTTTTGTTTTTTTTTTTGCCTTGGACCGCAATGGAGGATTTTCTACGGAATTCTTTCATTGATATCAATATATATTTTCTTCATATTTACTGCATCGATCAAAATCATACTTTTTTTATAATGTCTCTTCCTTTTTCAAATATGCATTTACTCTGCACAAATTGGGGTGCATGTTACTCATGGAGATGTGAACAGCATTATCGAAGCATTCTACTCTGTTTTTGCTTGCCAGCTATACTTGATAACACGATAATTTGCATATAAAAATAAATGCGGCCAAATTGGCTTACGGCAAATATCCTATACGGCAAAGTTTTCTACAGCGAAAATTTCTGAGGCGAGTTTTGAAACGGTAAAAAGGTTTACAGCGAATGTTCTTAGAACACATCTATGGTGTCTAATACTCTATGAATTCAATGTCAGTACTAGATTGGCGTTAAGGTCTCATAACTTTACAGTTGAAATGACTAGATCTAACCATAATTTCTCTGCTAACTTCTCTCTCACTTCTCGTTTGTGAAAACATCTCCCGGCTTTTTGTTTTCTAATCAAGTTTGATAAACTAAAAATTAAATGCTGTTTCAATCGTTACTTTCTGTCTTCTTAGTTTAATATTTAAAATTAAGGGTCAGTCATTTACACTATTTACATTGTTCAGACTCTTGCCCTCCTGTTTTTATCATATCCACAACATTTCAGCCATTGTATGTTCCGGCCTTCTTCGGGTGATATACGTTGGAATCTTAAACCGAACTCTTTATTTAGGGAGACGGTTCTAGTTCCACATGCCATGCCTTTTCTGGATGCCTCGCTTTCAGTTAATTTCCTTTTAGTAACTTAACTTTCTAAGTTTTTGTCCACCTTCGCTGTGGCCGGGATTTGAACTCTCAACTCTTTGGGTTAAGTCATTTTTGAATGACTTCAACCAACGCTTTTATCCATTGGATAATGTATTCTTGGTGACACATGCTATATGATGAACTTTCGTCTATGGTGCCTAGACTCTATGAATTTAAGCGCAATACTAGGTTGTCGGCAGTTCTCTGCTAACTTTTCTCGCACATCACGCCTGTGAAAATATCTCCTGGCTTTTCCAGACTAGTTCGAAAATTCGAAAAATTAAATGCAATGTCTATCGTTACTTTCTGTCTTCTTAATTTCTGTTCTTGCTAATTAATAATGTTTTGCTTATCTTTCTCATATTCTCTAACATTCAGTAATCCCTTGTGTCTTAGTGGCTTTGTTGCCTTGCTTGGAGTGAGAAGATTAAAAACAATAAAGAAGATATGAATTAAAACAGTAATCAGTAATTTTATGAAAAAGAATCCTTTTTATTCATTCGTACAAGTCGAAATTCAATTCTTTCTTAAATGTCCGTTTCTGCGACTTCTATTGGAATGGATAAAGGTTTTCCCATTTTCAGACATCGATTTAAAAGAAGCGTTTCTTATAAACTGAAAGATTTCAATGTCTCATCTACCACATGGTGTTGCAGCGATTCTTCAGGTAGCTACAGATCTTGGGGTGGGAAGCCACGCGCTTGTAGAGGGACATCAATTTGGGGTAGTTGCTGAACATGGACTGGTTCTCCATGTAGGGGTTCTCCATACAGCAGTAGCACATCATGTCACACCACATCATCTAAAAAAATATAAACAATGAGATTTTAAAGACAAATCGTTCAACATTGGTCTTTAAGATAATCAATTAAGAAAAGAAACAAAGTTTTGGCAACATTATATTAACATATATATTACATTATATTATTATAACTGTTTTTTTTTAAATAATAAACTCCGAAGAAAATTGATTTACTCTATTTATACGCCAAATCATATTTTACATTTATTGAGGGGTCTCCCCTTTTCGCACAAATGGATTCACCCAAGGTATACATATACTACTACCAGTGAATACCCGAAGAGTGAAGGAGTCGAGACGGAACGACTGAAGAGTAGTAGAGTTCAGTAGTTGTAGAGTAAGTCACACACAGAGACGGCGGCAAGCGTCACAGCGAGCACGTAGACTCAGTAAGGAGTCATACCGCGATATTTCAATACCAAGAGTGTATATATATTAGTGCTACTAACCCGCATTCCTGGATCTACTAACCCGTATTACCAGTTTGTATTATATCGGATTCATCCCGGAATCCCCAACAAATTGGCGACGAGGAATTCGAACTCACACGGTAAGGAAATCGAAACAAAATTCTCCCTCGTTGTCCACAACAAATTGGCGACGAGGAATTCGAACTCACACGGTAAGGAAATCGAAACAAAATTCTCCCTCGTTGTCCACAACAAATTGGCGACGAGGAATTCGAACTCACACGGTATGGAAATCGAAACAAAATTCTCCCTCGTTGTCCACAACAAATTGGCGACGAGGAATTCGAACTCACACGGTAAGGAAATTCTCCCTCGTTGATTGATTTACTCTATTTATATGCCAAATCGTATTTTACATTTAAATTGGTTTTTGGTTTATAAATAGAGTAAATGAATATTTTTCGAAGTTTATTCTCAGTATCGCTTGAAAATGGAACGAAACTTCAAATTTTAAGTTTAGTTTTAATTTAAGATTTAAGTTTTGTTTCGAAGCATTGTAATTTTCTGTGTCGCGATGGAAGCATATTTAAAACATAATTATTATAATATTATGCTATACTGTATATTGAGCAATGTTTGTTTTTTTTTTAAATAAATGCTAAAGAACTCTGGATTATAAGTCTAACTCTTTCTTTTTATTTTTTATATATGGAATACATTATATTATATATTATTAATATTTTTATGCTGGTGAGACAGAAAAATACTAGGAAGAGAAAAAAACGTGAAACAGTTATGTCCTGACCCCCAAAAGAAGAGGTATTGAGCAAAATTTAATGGGAAGACTAGCTCAGGGGGAGGTGTTGCAATGGAATGTCCCACATTCCCTATCGCCTATGGGGACTGACTATATCAGTAGCTATATATAGTAAGCAAAGGATATACCTGGCGAACTTTGCTTTTGGAATGACTAAAATGTATATATATATATATATATATATATATATATATATATATATATATATATATATATTATATTAATTAATATATAATAAATAAAGCATTTAAGGGTCACATATCCAAGTCAGTCTATGATCTTGCGGCTCTTCGTCTATCTGGCTATTAATTTTCGATTGATCCCAGAAGATCTCTACTCTTTCTTTTATCTCTATTGTCTAACTTCTAGTTTCCTCTGTGCGTCTTTTGCATAGTTTTAAAAACCATTTCTAGAAATTCCACATCGCCTGTCTCTCGTCTAGTCATCATCTGCTTCAAAATAACAACCTTCACCTTTGTCGCAGCAAAAATTTTAGTTTTAAAAAATGCAAGGTAATATTCAATGACTTCCCAGTGCACATTACAGTCATTTTAATAACATAGAACAATTCTTACTTAGAGATATGGCTTATGTTGTCTCACCTACGTAAACACCGACGAGTCTGCCTTAAGATTGGGAGCCATAATGAAGGGCAAAAAGTTCTCCCCAAAAACAACACAAACGAGAGTGACGTATAAAATTATGGGGAAGACATCTCTAGTTGAAGACATTGATAATCGAACGATTCTCTCTGGCTAGATCGGTTAAGAGTACGTCAGGCTATATGACGGTTCCGTATAGGATACAGGTTCGAATCCTGTCGGAGAACGAATATTTTCTATGAAATTTCCTCGCACATTCAGGCCGGTAAATGTTGTTTAGTACTGTTTATTATACTCAGAGCATTTACTTAAATATATATATATATATATATATATATATATATATATATATATATATATATATATATATAAACTGTAAGAGAAAGAAAAGGGACATGGAAACATTCAAACTTATGGAGACACATGATCGTCCCTGTCCTGAAAGAACAAAAAAGAAAAAGGAAAAATAGGAAAAGAGAAAAAGAAAAAATATTAGGGTAAAGGAAGAGAAAGTGGAAAAAGAACAAAACAAAAAAAACTGAAAAAGAACAAAATGAAAAAAAGAAGGAAAATTAGAACAGAAAAAAGGAAAAAAAGAAAATGAAAAAAAAGAAAAAGTAAAAAAAAAAAAAACGAAGACGGAGAGGAAAAAAGAAGCAAAAACGAAAGGAAAAGTAAAAAGTGAAGGAGGAAAAAAGGCAAAAGAAGAAAAAAGAAGAAAAAGAGAAAAAAAGAAGAAAACAGTAAAAGAAGAAAACGAAAAGAAAAAGAAGACGAAAGAGAAAAAAAGAAGAAAAAAAGAGAAAAGGAACCAAAAAGAAGAAAAAGGAAGAAGAAAGGAAGAAGAAGTAGAATAAAAAGGAGGATAAAGGAAAGGAAAGAAAAAAAAAGAAAGAAAAAAGCAAGAAAACGAATAGAAATGAAAAAAGAAAAATTCTCATATAATGTATTTTACTGTTAATTATCTCCCCAAAACAAAACAAACAATAAAAAATACAAAGATAATTATGCGGGATTTCTACGTGTGGTATGACATCAATCCTCATTGGGATATTATATTTACCAACCTCCCCACGATGTAGGATATGGCACACGTCCGAGCTAAATGTGAGGCAATCAGAGTCCGTAGGCTTGGCCCAAAATTCCCCCTAGACCCCGTATGAAAGGGGTTCCGGTCTGTGCACCTCCCCGAACGAGACTCTGACCTTCGGCATAGCCTTGTCCAGGTTCCTCTCTGCCCGAATGCAGAGCGTTCGACAGCACAGCAGGAACAGATCCCAGCCGGACTCAATCTTCATTAGTCTCTACTGCTGAGGCCATTTTCCAGAGTAAATCTTGAAGGGTATATAATTGATAAGGTTCTTTTTGCAGAATTCTGTTTACAAAGACATCTTAGAATCGCCTTAAAAATTATTCAGTTTTTACATAACCCTGTTTTTTTTTCTGGGGCTCTATGCTACACTATGCTTATTAGATATTTTATTTGGTGATGCCATTTTTACTTCGAAATCACTGATCTTAAAGCCTTGTAAAACAGTGAACCAATTTTTGTATTATTAATAATCATGCTGTTGCAATGCTATAACGAGGTCTCGCGATTAGGCTATTATCAGAATATCAAAATATCAGAATATCAAAATTGATGACATTCTCTTAAAAATTTGAATTAGTTTACCTGGTCTCCCATGAAGAAGTTGCTTCCGCCATTGCGCATGCTCAGAGTCCTCTCCATGAAGGGCATGATCCTGTTGAAGGTGTTCATGTATCTCCATTGCATGTAGTTCTGAAAAATTGGAACTGGTTTTATGATGCGTTTCGAGTTAAATACTACAAAAATTAGAACTATTTTCATACAAGCAAAAGGGTTCGTATTTGACAGGTTTATGAAAAATAGAAATATTAGAAGCATCTTCAAAGAATATCACCATCGACAATGATAATGATTTATTATCATTATCGCTTGTAATTTTTCTAAAAATCTCTTTACCCCAAGTAAGTCAATAATGCCAGTAAGCCACAAGGGGTTACATAGTCTGAAAGAATATGAAAAAAAAATACTAAAAAAGAGTGTGAAAACTCAATATCTGTCTATATCTCTGAGATCAGGTATTATGATTAATTACATTATTTAAATTATTCAGACTGTTATCCTTATCTTCGTTACCATATTCACAACGATTCGGTCGTTATACGCTCCGACCTATATATCTATGCCTCTCTATATATCTGTCTATATGCCTGAGATGAGGTCTCATGATTACTTGCATTATTTACATTATTCGGACTGTTATCCTTATCTCCATTACCATATTCACAACGATTCGGCCGTTGTACGCTCCAACCTATATATCTATGCCTCTCTATATATCTGTCCATATCCCTGAGATGAGGTCTCATGATTACTTGCATTATTTACATTATTCGGACTGTTATCCTTATCTTCATTACCATATTCACAACGATTCGGCCGTTTTAGGCTCCGACCTATATATCTATGCCTCTCTATATATCTGTCTATATCGCTGAGATGAGGTCTCATGATTACTTGCATTATTTACATTATTCGAACTGTTATCCTCATCTTCATTGCCATATTCACAACGTTTTGGCCGTTGTACGCTCCGACCTATATATCTATGCCTCTCTATATATCTGTTTATATCTCTCAGATGAGGGATTATGATTATTTACATTATTTACATTATCCTGACTGTCATTTTCATCTTCATTGCCATATTCACAACGATTCGGCAGTTATACGCTCCGGCCTTCTTCAGGTGATTGGAATTTCTATCCGTGCACTTTATTTCGTTCACCGGAGTAGAATATTCTAGTTCCACGTGTCATGCCTCTTCCGTGAAATAATAGGAAATATCTGAGATATCTAGAAGAGGCATGACACGTGGAACTAGAAAAAAGCACATTTTACGACAACAAAAATCTTTCACTTTCATTTTTAATGATCCTTACCGTAGTAGGCTGAATTAACTTTTATTTGACTGTTAAATATGAATTTAACTGATTAGGTGTTACCTTTTACCCAAATACACACAAATATACTAAAAAGTACTAATTGAGTGATATTCGATCCCGGAACTCATAATAATAATGAGAACGTTCTAAAGTTCTAACCAACCAGAATATATATATATATATATATATATATATATATATATATATATATATATATATATATATATATATATATATATATTATATATATATATATATATATATATATATATATATATATATATATATATATATATATATATATATTAAACATGTCGTGTTGAATGTTAAAGACAACATCGTCCTGGATATTTTCTTTTGAATTTTCAAAAGAAAATATGCAGGACGATGTTGTCTTTAACATTCAACACAACATGTTTAAAAGAAAAATTGTTGCCAAATTACACACACACACACACACACACACACACACATATATATATATATATATATATATATATGTATATATATACCCTTCTGAAAATTTATTGAAAAAATCATTTTATTTTACTTACTTTGACCATGTGGTCAATTTTAAACCCACTGGGGTGACAGGGTGTAGTCGATTTCTCTTTTTTCCTCAGACTACGTCATTTCTACTGACGTGCAGTAATATGAATCTATTTTTTTGGGGGGGGGTGATGAAATCTGTTTGGCCTTGAAAAATATTGCCTCATCCATAATTGCGTCAGATTTGATCACTTCCAAACACTATTTTTTCGACTGTCGATTAGTTGTTTCACGGCCGTTGTTTGCGATGGATTTTACCCCCAAGGAAGCGTACGAAAATTGTAACGCTACACAAACTCACGGGTAAGCCTTACCAGTGAGCAAATCAAAGTACTATAAATTGTCCTGGAATCTCTCCTGATTTAAATTCAATCGAGAATCTGTTGTCAATCTGCATGTACCGACTTCGTGGAATGGACATAGGAAGTGCTAATATGTGAACTGGGTCAAGTTTCATTGAAAAATACGAAAAAAATTAAATAATAACGGAATTATTCGATTTTTTTCAATTAATTTAAAGAAGGGTGTATACATTCTTTGTTTTAGAAATGGTACAGATGTTAAAAGAGTATTACATTATAATAAATATGACTTACATCAAAATTGGAGTCGCCGCTGCCCATGTCAGAAGACATCATACCGTCATTGCCAAACTGAAGGGGAAAAGAAAACATTTATTCAGTCAGTATAATTATTTACCCGCTGCCCCATGCAGCAAGATGTGGCACAAGGCCGAGTTTAAAGTGGAGTATCCGAGCCCGTAGACTTGGGCAGAAATTCACTATAGACCACGTAAAAACGGAGTCAGTTTCCTGAGACGAGACTCAGTGTTTACTGTTCATAAAAATCCTTTATTCACAAAATTGTATGTGTGCTTTTGAAAGCACACATTATTTACTATTTATTATGGTATGTGAATCTAAGCGATAGAGATGTGGTTATATAACCTATTCTTTTCATGGATATGGCAGTAACCAACTATTATAAATACACAGGGGAATGCTTTCAAACGAGAAAACGGCTAGATTTTTTTCGAGTTATTTGATTGGACAAAACGAACTAGCAAGATTAAAATCATTACATGAAATAAAATTTAAAAAAAGATTTTTGTTTTGTTTTTTATCGTCGGCTGGATGTTATTTTTTTGTTTTTGTTTTGAAGTTGTGTTATTTATCAGACATTACATTTTACGCATGTGAATTGCTAAAAACTTTATCGATGTATTCGGTCTGTACTTTCACCGTATAGTGACTTGGTCGAGAATATGACAGGTGAATTCGCGCGTGAGTGTTCTGGTTGTATAGCCTATTGTTATGTATAAATACAACGCGTCAACAGATTTGTAAAAAAACTATAAAACAAAAAAAGAGCAGGCTGTCGACCATGAAAAATATATTTTCTACGAATTAACTGATTAAACTAACTAGCTGTAATATATGTAATCATAAAAAAACCTTTTGTTTTTTCGACGTATGGATGATATATTACACTAAACTACACGTGATTCTTTGAGTCACTAACGGTTCAGGTTATGAAACATTTGAAAGTTGAAATAAAAATACGTATTCGATAAACAACTCGTATTTTTAAATCTTATTAACGTAAAATATTTTAAATTAGGATTAACTTAAAAATAATTTTTTATTATGCCAAAAATATTTTTTAAATCATATTCACTGGAAAATACATTTTAAATATGCCGTGAAAATATTTTTTAAATATTTAAAATATCGCTTGTTTAAAGAAAGATGGAATATACATAATTACTCTAGAAACAGCTGGACGAAACAGCAAATCGGGATCACTTAGTGTCTGTCCTTAACTAAAAAATATTTTAATTAAAATATTGTCTGTTTGAAGAGAGCTACAATAAAGATACTTACTGCATAAACAACTCGTATTTTTATATAACTAAATTATTTTTAATATTTGTTTGTTTGAAGAAAACTTAAATATAAATAATTACTCTAGAAACAACTGGACTTTCAGCAAATCGGCATCTCTTTGTGTCTGGCCTTAACTCAAAAATAGTTTAATTAAAATATTGTCTGTTTGAAGAGAGCTACAATAAAGATACTTACTGCATAAACAAGTCGTGTTTTTATATAACTAAATTATTTTTAAATATATCAAAAATAGATTTGGGAGGGCTCTTGTGTGACTTTACAGAAACTGTTATTTTCTTGTCTTCTATCGAAACCCTATGCTAGTTGTTAGAAATTAATCGAGGTATATGAATATACACTTTTTTTATTTTCTGTACCTTAACACTAAATACGATTTCTGTACTTTAACACTAAATACGAATTTTCTTATTTTTAGAGATGCAAAATGATTTTGCAAATAATACTTAGTGACGAGTAATTTAAAAGACTTAGACTTATCATTAAATAACGAATTGGAAATATTTCTTAATCTGTGCTTTTCACATGTCGTTGAATTGTATTTTGAGAGTTACTATTTTTTCTTGTATGAATAAAACCTTAAAAAGACGTCACAGATACAACAGAACATCTATGTTAAGAAAAATATTTCCTCGACTAATTCTTAGAAAAGTAATCGGAATTCAATTTATCTCAGTTGGTATATACGGTCATAAAAGAAAATGCAAATTGAAGTTTAAATTTTCATGTATGAAAAAATCAATATTTTATTGCCAGAAAAACAAAAACAAAGTGTGTATGCAAATTAAAAGTTAGTTAATTCACTACGATTAAATTAAAATTAAATTGAACTTAAAAGAATTACAAATTAATTCACGGATAACTTGAATTTGTCTAAGAATAACCTTTCACGTTAAGATTTAAATGCATTATATTATAAAATTTGGACATTAAAAATCAAGTATCATTTTGTTATGATAATCATTCATGATTCTCTAGATTGTCTAGATTCACACGACAAACTTTATGTTATTTAGTGTTAATGATCATTTTAATTTAGCCTCTTTACTTATCAATTCCTATAGATAGTGTTGAAAGATGTAGATATGAAATATTGAACAGATTCGAAATAACTGACTCACCCTGAAGCGTCCGTTCTTCCAGTGGAAGTACCTCATGTAATCGTGCATGATTTCATAGAAGCAGTCATTATTTACAAAGCACTCGACACTCGTCTTAGCTAATGTCTTTTAGTCTTAATGATCATTTTATTATAGCCTCTTTACTTATCATTTTCTATAGATAGTGTGTAGAAAGATGTCGATATGAAATGTTGAACAGATTCGAAATAACTGACTCACCCTGAAGCGTCCGTTCTTCCAGTGGAAGTACCTCATGTAATCGTGCATGATTTCATAGAAGCAGTCAGCGATGTAGTCACACCTCATCATGTCCATGGGACTCTTGGGGTAGAAACCTGATGAGGGCAAACATAAATTTATGACATAAGCAGTTATGTTTATTGAAAAATAATTCTTGTCGCAAATTTTGTTTATTGATATTCGCATATCAGGCGTGAATAAATAAAACTTTATTTTCATCATGGCATTCAGTCTCCACTACTTACGATAAACGTAAGAAATAAACAGTATTAAAATCTTATTTAATGATTGTCTCGGATATCACCGAGTCATACATTTTTTAAAGCATTATCAATCTTTTTTGAGAGTATGGGGTGTACCGACAGGGGTAGTAAACATGTAACGAAGCGGTCGAGACAGCATCACACAGGTAAATTTGAAACTGTACTGGTCCACTGATTACATCTAACTTTCTCGTATGACTCCATAAGTCGCATAGACACTGCAAAGGCCGCAGCAATGCCAACGACATTGACCGGTCGACTATACTGTATGAGCGTAGTCGGAAGGGTTTCCAGACTCGACCTGTTCAGGAGAAAGCCACTCCCCAACCCAACTGTGCCAAGTGGCTATCGACCTGTTACCATACTGGGTGTAGAAGCTGCCCCTCAGAAATTGTCAAGGACTTTACCACTGGGTAGACAAACTTCTGAGAGAAGGGACGGGACAACCAGTAAGCCATTGCTCTATTCTGCCTTGAATGTCACCATAAACCACAATTATGAGATGGAGGACAGTGGTCACCATAATGGCTTAAAATGCGTTGACTGAGTAAATAAAAGCAGGAATGACTAAAAACCAACCAACAGAAAATATTTCTTAGATTTTACGGATTTTTTGGAGGTAATTTTTTATTAACTGATACATGTCCTACTAATTAACCCATAAGGCGGGGGGAGATGCATTTCCCAAGATATTTGGGCGGAAATGAATATAACAAGAGTCAACCGAATTGGAACTTGGCACTCCTATTTCCCAATTCCGTAATATTGACGTGTGGATAGGTCGCAGGATCTTCGTTCAGTCAGGTGAAAATCATGCAGTCAATTTTGGATGAAACAGAAGGAGAGACATAATTTAATTTTAAAATATTTAAAGAGGAAACAGTGGAGAGCCGTGATCGTCTATATATTTTTTAATCGTTTCACCCCATGCAAAGCGATAATGACACTAGAATGCTGGGGTTACAGTGGGTGAAAGTGAAAGAGAATCTGAGAATGGAGAGGATTGAGAAAGCGAGAAATAGAGTACGAAGTTCAAAAAGAGAGAAGATGGCAATTGACATTGCATTTAAATTTTTAAGATTGTAGTTATGAGCAAGAGACGATAGTTTCACAGGTGGGACGTGTTAGAGTTTTTGTGCACCCTTATGTACTAGTGAGTCAACCAAAATGAGCTGACTCATTTTATAGTTCACCGATAGAATTGTTAACCAATCAGCAGGGTCAAAATATTCAATCCGACGTGTATAAAGTCGCCATTTTATTTTTTCCAGAATATTAACTGCCAACCCCCGAGACCTTCGAAGACTGAAGAATTACGGAACAGCTGCTGCTGCTGCTGCTATTGGCAATATAGTCAGATCCAGTAGAGTGTCTGACTCGTGAGTGTTAATCTTTAACGTTGTTTCATTGAACAGAGTACATACTGCGCTGGATTCTATATTCATAGGACATGGTTAACAGGAAGTACGAGAAAAAAACCGTTAGAATCGAAGTGGCTGTTACATTACGGCGGTAGGGAAATCACTGAAGCAGAGCTGCTAGGTTAGGACCAATAATATGGCAGATTCTTCTTTGGATATATATGTGAACATTCATCCTCAAATCTTCCTAGTTTAATTCTGCATTTATTTATTTTCTTAATCGTTTTTCCCCACCCCCACACACAAACAAGGCACTAATGCATCTAGGGCTCAGGGGTTACAGAATGAAAGAAAATGAGAAGACTTTAGGAGGGTGGTGGTGAGAAAAGAACAAAAAAGGAACAGGGTTAAAATAAAAACAGAGTATAACGATTGACATTGAATTTAAATTCTTAAATATTGTATGTGGCATAGAAGCAGGAATTCTGAAGAGATTTCAACGGACGAGAAGTGCACGAAAATAAACTATTAGAAAAGTATTTACATTGAATTTAAATGTTTGAAGATTGGAGTTGACTGGGAATCTAGAAATCGGAAGGGAGTTCTACAAGTGGGAAGATCGAGAAAAGAAACTGAATCTAGCTAGTTTAACAGCAAAACAGCGAGACCTAACTGCCAATTTGTTAGCACGCGTAAATTCATGTAGACATCAGAGCAGATGGCATACAAAATATTTGTAGAAAAGACAGAGCGAAATGAAGACACGTCTGTGAGAAAGTGAATGAAATCAAGATGCCTGGTCAAGATTCCTTAAAAGACATGCTCAATCTATCTCTCTCTCTCTCCCTCTCTCTCTCTCTCTCTATATATATATATATATATATATATATAAAAGTAGACATGGAAGTTAGCACTTAGAGACGACAGTCTCTTTCATGCTAGTGCAATCGTCAGGCAACTAGTGTATAAAGTCGCCAGCTAGTTGCCTGACGATTGCACTAGCATGAAACAGACTGTCGCCTCTAAGTGTTGACTTCCATGTCCACTTTTATATTTACACACGCTCTATCTCTGATATTGAGCACTTTGTCCCATAAATATAGCACACTTTAAGACTATATTTCTTCATATATATATATATATATATATATATATGTATATATATATGTAAGACATTTTTATGTTTAACATTATTTTTATGGATACAAATATTTAAGTAAATGCTCTGATTATAATAAACAGTATTAAATGACATTCACCGGTCTTAATGTCCGAGAAGTTTTCTAGGAAAGGCCGGTAAATATCATTTAATACTGTTTATTATAAACAGAGCATTTACTTAAATATTTGTATCTATAAAAATAATGTTAAACATAAAAATAATTGTCGGACTTTGTCCATTTTATAATATCTATATATAATTATTGTCATCCACAGGCAGACTGTTTCGCAGCTCTTAG
Organism: Acanthosepion esculentum; assembly: GCA_964036315.1. Taxonomy (NCBI): domain Eukaryota; kingdom Metazoa; phylum Mollusca; class Cephalopoda; order Sepiida; family Sepiidae; genus Acanthosepion; species Acanthosepion esculentum. The sequence continues at coordinate 13,181,767 of OZ038516.1, read as the reverse complement.
ACGTCTGTTTGCCTCTAGCTAGGATAGTAACTCGACTGAATTGGCGTCAGTCGGGAATTCTACCAATAAGCCGCCGGCGCACAGTAGGGATGAAGGTGAATTTTAGCGTATTTATTTTTAGATAAACACAACGTGACCGACAGGACTCAGTCACGCTATTTCAGCCTTAATATTCACTGTTATTTATATAAATATATATATATATATATATATATATTTATATATATATAAATAAATATATATATATATATTTATATTTATATATATATATATATTTATATATATATATATATATATAAATATATATATATATATATTTATATATATATATATATTTATTTATATATATATATAAATATATATATATATAAATAAATATATATATATATATATATATATATATATATAAATATATATATATATATATATATATTTATATTTATATATATATATATATATATATATATATATATATATATATATATATATATATATATATATGGATAACATTCTAAGGAACTTACCATATTCCCTGGCCAGGTACCGACCAATGGCCATGGTCTCAGGCATTCTCATACCACCATCCATTTCCAAGACAGGGACGCACATGCAGGGCATATCTGAAAGAGAATGTCAAATATTATTGTCAATAAGTCTTAGAAGAATCAATGTTATATCGTGATTTTTCTTTTCGGAGAATCCGTAGACAAGAAAACCTGAGAATAGAAAGTTCGAACTGATGGATGAACCGAGATAAAAAAAAGGAAGGTTCTTTGAAAAAAATAAGTTAAGAAATTTAATAACTTTTTTTTTGTAATAGAGGGTGCGGCAAAAATACTTCCCACCTTTTAACATGCCACCATTTTGGTGCACGTGAACTTAAGGAAGTGGTAATCGTGTCTTCGTCTAGCAAATATCGGACCATTTTATTTTCTGATACATCGGTTACCATTCTGGCTTGCAGACGTACACATCGCTCGTTTGCTGTTGAAACCTTTTTTTGTAAAGAATATTGAATATATAATTGCAGCACAGAGGGTTTTTGGTGTTCATGCCATGTTGCGTCGGAATGGTGCTGTTAGGGAGATAAAAATGGACACTGCTATGGGTAAAAGATTTCAGACCTACACGGACAGCTCTTAAAAGAATGTTATCTGGAAGAATTCGAAGCGATCGGGCGATGGAAAACTTTAGAAATCATCTAAAATTTAAAATGAATAAAGCCGAAATACCAGATCAGGACCAGTGACAAATCTTATTTGTACAAGGTGCGTAGGAAATACCTCCAGCATTTTAAAGTGTCACTTGTTTGATGATTGTGATCTTGTGCAAGTGGCAATAATGTCTTCGTCTAGCTAGTCCCGTACCATTATTTACATTATTTGGTCTATTGTCCTCACCTTTGTCGCCATGTTTATCACAACGTTTCGGTTGTTGTACACTCCGGCCTTCTTCAGGTGGTTGGAATGTCGAACTGAATCCTTTATTTCGCTCACTGAAGAAGGCCGGAGCGTACAACGGACGAAACGTTGTGATAAACATGGCGACAAAGATGAGGACAATAGTCCAAATAATGTACATAATACCTCATCTCAGAAATATAGACAGTCCCGTGCCATTTTTACAGGTACCATCAGTTAGACCGGTACACAAATTGCGTTTGCTGTTAACCTTTTTAAAGACTGTCACCAATCTGAATTGCGACACAAAGTGCTTCTCGTTCTCATTTGCGGTCCGTTCTGGATACTAGCTGCATTTTTCTTTGTACATATAAAAAACAGCCACCTGCACTAATGCAAAGCTCTTCAGTAAAATGAATGGAGCACTTTGGCTGATGGGCATTTGTTTACATTTGTAAAAACAATACGCTAGATTTAGTTGTGTAACTCTACCGAGTGAAGATAGCTCTGGCTGACACCAAATTAGTTGTGTTTCAATCCTGGCTTGAGGCATTCGGAAGTCTAGTCGCACTGAGGGGCTGTGATACAGCGAAACAGTACTGTCTGTGAATGATATAATATATATATATATACAAATCCAATATGTAATGAAATCCAAGGTCGGCTGTGTGCGTATACACCCGGCTAGCTATGCGCTCAGGTTTACCCATTTGGCCGTGATTGGATGCATAAAGAATAACGACAAATTCCTTTCCTTTTGTTGGGATATAGCAACAATACGAATTCTCACTTATCCTCTCCCTGATCGCTGGGCCCTCACACCTCTCTAATTGCCGGTTCCTTCCACACTAGCCGCTAGTTACTTGCTTACTGATGGACACTCACATACTTTTCTGACTGGTGGGCACCTTTCTCTTTGACTTCCTGCCACTCTCTAGATAATGATTAAGGTCCGATCACTCCTATCCGACCCTTTGTGTTCCGGAACAAGAGACCACCCATTCGGCTTATTGGGTGGTCGTCTTCTTTAAAGTACTACTTTTATGATTATCTAAAATCATTGACAATATTGTATGATTGCCAATTCAAAGGTGGCTGCAGACAGAAAAAAACTTTTAAAAAATTGACTCAAAGATCGAGAAGACTGGAGACAAATTTCCTGAAAGCCTTAGATACTTATGTTGACGAAAAGAAATGGAATATATCTATTTATTTCTTAATGATGTGTGAGAAATTGTATTGTTACACTTATATACAGAACAATATACAAAATACAATAGATAAAAAAGACGTTTTCCTTTGATTTAAAGTTTCATGTAAACTGCTTATTTGTGGGCAGTCATTCAATACTCAGGCTGTTGAAAAGGACAGGAAACTGAATTCGGCAGTTGAAAAGCACCTTTGTTTAACTTATCAAAAGATGGTTATCTGAAGATGCCGTAAAGGCATTGGCTCCTAGTACCAACCCTGAATCCATGCCATTGTTTAGAAGAATCAGAACAGATTAAACATGAAGTATCGCTGCCATAGTTTACAGGGAGCTACTCACTTCGCGTTTATATCATATATTATGCTTTTAAATTCCTTCAGAAACATAAGGCCACAAGATATCATTGCGGTTTCTATAACAGGCCAGTTTGTAAGTGAGTAGGTTGTTAGCCTACAGCACAACCCCAAACCGGTTTTGAATTCAGACTTGTCCTTCTCCTAGAGTGTTCGCCACCCAAGGCTATAGAACCCAGTCTATCTTGTAATTTACCTATAGCTGGAGCGAGAAGAGGATTCGTACCTTTTCCAAGAGTATTAAGACGTAAGTGAATATAATGGACTCGACTGGAATTCGAATTTGGCTCTCCGATTCCTTGAAACGAACCGATATCCATTACTCCACCGTGCCTCCCCAGTTCGCGTTTGCCAGGCTTTAATGGTTTGGCCTTTTTATTTTGGTGGTGGTGGGAAGAATGAATACTTTACCGCATACACTAATTCTGTAATTCCACCAGTTGAAGCCTTTACAGCTTGTATACGCCATGCTTCATCTAGAGATTCAAATCATCTTGCTCAAACATCTGCCAATTCGTGGAAGAGATTCCCGAGTGTGTGCTCCCCTAAAAATTCAAATCTCGACGTCAGATATCAAAGGCCGTCTTTCTTTATAACCGCCGTTACATATCATCTTTTTTACCATTCATATCGTAAAACTATATGTATCATTTATACAATAACGCTCTACCATGAGGTGCTCACAGGCCTTGAATATTGTCTTTATTATTTGTATCCATTTCCTTCCACGTTTTTATTCATAGTACCCAACTTATTCACCATAAGTGTTTTAACAATATCCCTCTAATTGGAGTGGCTCACGAGCCATGTATTGTGCGAATATTACTATATAAAAACGATAGACAGAAACAGCTTAAGGTCGTTTCTTTAACGGCAGCATTATAAAATGCCTATGATGTCTAACGTCATCAGGGAATACCTTAATCAATTGTAACTAAGGTGACATTTTTAACTAGTAATTCTGACGCTACTCCTATATATTAAAACAAACTAGCGTACATCTTGTAAGAATAGTTATTAGTCAAAAACCTTTTTTTTAATCCAGTAGTAAGTAATCGTGTAAATCATTTTTAAAAACATGCTACTTATCAAAATTTCTGATCTTTGCGAAATTAGTATTTACATTAGTTGACTATTGTCCCCATCTTTGTCGCCATTTTTGTCACAACGTTTCGGCCGTTGTACGCTCCGGCCTTCTTCAGGTGGTTGGAATTTCGAATCGAACCCTTTATTTCGATCACTGCTAACAAGGACACATGGTACAGTGGATAAAGGCGTTGGTTAGATCCACTGACAGTCCCAAAGAGTGTGAGTTCAATACCCGGTTCAGGCAGTGGAGAACTTTCAGAGGGAAAATTAGCAGGAGATAACTGATAACTGACATCCATCAAACATGGCTTGTGGAACTAGAACAGTCTACCCCAGGGATCGAAATAAAGGGTTCGGTTCGAAATTCCAACCACCTGAAGAAGAAGGCCGGAGCGTACAACGGCCGAAACGTTGTGACAAAAATGGCGACAAAGATGAGGACAATAGTCCGACTAATGTAAATACTGTACATCATACCTCATCTCAGAAATATAGACAGACTTTGCGAAATTAATCTGAAATATATATATATATGTGTGTGTGTGTATGTGTGTGTGTATGTGTATGTATATACCTTTCCTGTAACGGTCCCATTCGTTGAACTCGAACCTCTTGTCCATGTATTTGACGCCGGCAGCGGCGAACATCATACGCAGGATCTCGGCCCGTCCGCGGCCATTGAAGTAGTACAGAGTGTAGTTAGGCATGGTAAGATGTTGGTGCTACCTCCCACGGAAATACGAATTCCAGATAAGGCTCTGTTCCAACTCGAACTGACGACTGGTTGCTTAGAGGAGAAAAGTTTCTCATTTTATACACAGGACTGATTCACTGTCTGAAAATGTTTCTCTTGTCACAGAGAGCATTAAGCCATTCCTCGTTCAAGGACAGCGATTTAATATTCCTTGAATCACTAATTCCACTTTGATAATTGGGATTTAAAGAGATCTGGTGTGACAAACTTCAAATGAGAGACAAACTCATTTGTACGTACAGTATATTATCTAAAGGATTTTGTAGAGTTAATTCTCTTCTTGGCTTGATTTGTAATAAAATTTACTCTTCGACTTGTTTGCCAATTGTTCTTTTAATGGCTAATAAAAATCGTTGAGTGCTTATTCGAAATTCTGTACGAACAAATGGTCATAATCCGCGGAATATTTACCGGTCTTGGAGTTGCTTATTTGTTCAAGACAAACGTGAAACGTATAATTAAAAATTAGGTACACAATATCTGTGTGAATTTTATCTTTTAATGGCATTTTATTCTTAGAGGAAATCTGGTTGTCTGCCATTTTGTTTTCGTATTCGGATGAATGAGAAAAATACAGGAAAGAGAATTTTAAAAGTTTTGTATTTGTGGAAATATCCGTTTCCAGACAAAGAAAATCATTACTTTTTTTAATGAATAATATTATAGAGAGAAAGAGGAAAAAACTTGAAAAAGTAATACGGACGTAAAAGAAAGAAAAAAAAGGAAGAAAGAAAAAAAAGGAAGAAAGAAAGAAGTTTAAAAAAGAGGGTAATTGAGAAAGAAGGAAAAAAGAAACAAAGATCGAATGAAAGAAAGAAAGAACCCTAAAAAATATGGCAACGGAAGTAAAAGAAAAAAAGTGTAGAAAAGTCAAAAAAAGAACGAACCATAATAAGAAGTGAACGGAAGTAAAAGAAAGAAAGAAATAAAGAAAGAAAGAAAGAAAGAAAGAAAGAAAAACAGATAAAGGGTAACCGAAGAAAAAGAAAGGAAAAAAGGAAAGAGGCAAACAAATTGAAAAGAAATAAATACATAAAGAACGAAAGAATTTTAGAAAGTCTAACGGATGGAAAAAGAAAGAAAGAAAGAAAGAAAGAAAGAAAGAAAGAATCAATCAAAGAGAGAAACTGAGGTAAACGAAAAATAAGGGAAATTATTCTAACAAAATAAACAAAATAACAAAATAACAAAATAACAAAATAAACAAAATAACAAAATAACAAAAATAAAAGAAAATGGAGGAAAAAGAACAGGTAGTAAAATGGCGAGTCGACTGCACATTTTAAATCCATTTCTTCCTGATTAGCAAAGTATTCCAATATTAAAATTATTAACAATGGATTTCCATTATACATTCAGCAATTCCTGCATGCAGTTTCCTGACCACTGACAATACCTTTCTTCCTGATTTTCAATGCATTCCTATAGTAAAATCATTAGCAATGCATTTCCATTATACATATAATAGCCCTATTCTATCAGTAATGCTTGCCTTCATTCCTGACAACTGACAATCCCTTTCTTCCTGATTTTCAATGCATTCCTATAGTAAAATCATTAGCAATGCATTTCCATTATACATATAATAGCCCTATTCTATCAGTAAGGCTTGCCTTCATTCCTGACCACTGACAATCCCTTTCTTCCTGATTTTCAATGCATTCCTATAGTAAAATCATTAGCAATGCATTTCCATTATACATATAATAGCCCTATTCTATCAGTAATGCTTGCCTTCATTCCTGACCACTGACAATCCCTTTCTACCTGATTTTCAATGCATTCCTATAGTAAAATCATTAGGAATGCATTTACATTATACATATAATAGCCCTATTCTATCAGTAATGCTTGCCTTCATTCCTGACCACTGACAATCCCTTTCTTCCTGATTTTCAATGCATTCCTATAGTAAAATCATTAGCAATGCATTTCCATTATACATATAATAGCCCTATTCTATCAGTAATGCTTGCCTTCATTCCTGACCACTGACAATCCCTTTCTTCCTGATTTTCAATGCATTCCTATAGTAAAATCATTAGCAATGCATTTCCATTATACATATAATAGCCCTATTCTATCAGTAATGCTTGCCTTCATTCCTGACCACTGACAATCCCTTTCTTCCTGATTTTCAATGCATTCCTATAGTAAAATCATTAGCAATGCTTTTCCATTATACATATAATAGCCCTATTCTATCAGTAATGCTTGCCTTCATTCCTGACAACTGACAATCCCTTTCTTCCTGATTTTCAATGCATTCCTAGAGTAAAATCATTAGCAATGCATTTACATTATACATATAATAGCCCTATTCTATCAGTAATGCTTGCCTTCATTCCTGACCACTGACAATCCCTTTCTTCCTGATTTGCAATGCATTCCTAGAGTAAAATCATTAGCAATGCATTTCCATTATACATATAATAGCCCTATTCTATCAGTAATGCTTGCCTTCATTCCTGACCACTGACAATCCCTTTCTTCCTGATTTGCAATGCATTCCTAGAGTAAAATCATTAGCAATGCATTTCCATTATACATATAATAGCCCTATTCTATCAGTAATGCTTGCCTTCATTCCTGACCACTGACAATCCCTTTCTTCCTGATTTTCAATGCATTCCTATAGTAAAATCATTAGCAATGCATTTACATTATACATATAATAGCCCTATTCTATCAGTAATGCTTGCCTTCATTCCTGACCACTGACAATCCCTTTCTTCCTGATTTTCAATGCATTCCTATAGTAAAATCATTAGCAATGCATTTCCATTATACATATAATAGCCCTATTCTATCAGTAATGCTTGCCTTCATTCCTGACCACTGACAATCCCTTTCTTCCTCATTTTCTCAATGCATTCCTAGAGTAAAATCATTATCAACGCATTTATATTATACATATAATAGCCCAATTCTGTCGGTAATACTTGCATTACTTCCTGATCATTGACAATCCCTTTCTTCTTTATTCCCCATGCAATTCTATATTTGTTGTTAGGCGTAATAACTTTAGTATATAAATTGTCTTTCTTTGTTTTGCACTATAGAAAAAAAACGGCGTCGTTTTGACTCTACTTCCGATTGCGCTAATCATCAGGTGGGGTTCGTCTGGCTGAACATTTCTTACCGAATATTGAGTTCGATCCTTACTTTGTGCCAATTAAAAATTTCGACATTAAATAATTAAAAAAAAAACGGATAATTCCTCCGAAAGATCGCGATACTGTATCAAAAGAAACACCAAAATTCCATACACTGATTTGAAACGAATAGTTAATAGGCTTGCAAAATACAAATGTCAACTGCTCTGCACTAACAATAAACTAAAAAGGATTCAACTAACGATCAAGACCTACCTGAATTTTAGAAAAGTGAGGAAGGAGGTTGCATCCCTTGCTCGACTCCACATAGGCCACATATACATGAGACATTATATCCGCTAAAAGAGTCCATTCTGTGTTGGCTGCTATGCGCCATTGACAGTAGAATATATATTGATGAAATCCATCGATTTCAATGACATCCCTTCCAAACTTCACCACGTCGAGAAATTGCACGACCTTTATGAACAGGTCAATCCAAATAACATTTTGGTAATTCCTGGATTAATTGACGCTCTACCCAAAAATATAAAACACCAAATGTTTGAAATCATTTTAACCGTGTGCGCAACAAACTTTTAAAAAAAACTATTTCCATTAAAACATTTTTGAAAAATATATTACCAGTAATACATTTTTGGAAAAATGAAAATATTACCAGAAATAAAAGTCTTGTCGGCATTAAATAACCCATTTAGTTTGATATGATGTAAAACCAAACAAACAAAACCCAACATTGTATTTGATAAGAAATTATCTTTCATTCGCTATATAACAAGACAATCAACCTACTCAGAGTAAATTACCATCGCCTGAAGAAGTACAATCAAAATATTGAAACATGAAAGGTATTGTGTAATGATTTCAAGATGTTTTATTATAAACTCTTATAATAAATATAATAATAATATATTGCTCTACTTTGTACTGAGCACTTTTAAAAAAGAAATGCTACGAAGAGTGGATGTTTCTCCCTCTTCCACAAAAAGAGCTCAATATATTTATTATACAGACTAGAAATTAATAGACAATAACATCAAAAATCACTCATATGAGGTGATTTTTGAATTTTATTTATATATATATATATATATATATATATATATATATATATATATATATATATATACGTGTGTGTGTGTGTGTGTATTTATTACTAATCGACAACGCAACTATCCTACACCATGAAAACAACAAATTTAGATTACAGATTCTAGAAGCAATTTATATTAAAAAATTAAAGCCGGCGCTGAACTGAATCAAGTATGAATACTGCAGTAATGTTCTGAAATGACAGTAAAGAAGACATTTTTTATGCTTTCGTGCACGCATGACCATTACATTATAACATGTAAAAAATAAAATCCATAATGGATATTTTTTTCACGTTCAAATGAATATTCAGCACAATGTCAACCGTTTTGCGTTTAAAAGCATAATGAAAAAACTAGGGTAATGGATAACAACGCACAACTTGGTATAAATACTTGTACTAATGAACAACATATAGTTTTGTACTTCTAGCACCCCTGAAGATGATCTTGGAAGAAGATCGAAAGTACTTGGAAAAGAAAAATAAAAGAAATTTAAACAGTTATAGCACATTTCTCTCATCCTTTAATATCAATACACGGAAAGTTATTCGTGAGTATGAACAGATTTCATTAAAAATAAGCAGACATAATGTCTGTAATTTATTCAATATATATATATATATATATATATATATATACATATGCTTGTATAAATGGGATTTGGCATTAAATAACAGACAGGGTTGATATGCCAGAAAGCTCACCTAACTAACATATTGACCCGTAACAGTTAAGGTCACAGAGATCATCTGCCACGAACGATTCGTTCAGATTTTTGGAAGTGCGCCCATACACTTGCAATTATCTATTTATTCATTATTTTAACATTAATCATTCTCAGTGGACACCCGTTCTTTGTGAAGACGTTCCGTTTGCATTAAAGTGTGCCTACCGAACTGCGCACTCGAGAAAACGTAAAAAAGAAAATGTACACTCCAAGGAACAGGATTCGTCCCCTTACATCCACCTTCAAGTAGGAACCGGTCGGCCACGAAGAGGTTCATAACAATAGCAAAGATTTATTTTGTCTTTGAAACCAAATTAAACGATTTTTACTGAAAAGGCGGAGGCAGGTTCGAGTCCTGCCTGAAGGCACATTTTATTTATTAAGTCTACTCGAGTTCGCACACCTATAGATGGCATAAATAATGTTTAAATAAGCAGTGTGTCTACACCTATACGGGTATCCACTAGAAGAACGTTGAAGGGAATAATTTCTCTTTATCCCGTGAACCGTAAGGGCACCACGTATATTGTGGCCGCAGAAGAAGTGTTGTTTATTGGGCAAGATGTCTTGACGGAAAGGCCGTATTTGAAGAGCCGTTTCTTTGGCAAGATGGCCTGACGGAGCACAGGAATCATGGAAGACTGTAGTAGAAATGCTGTTTCTGGGGCAAGATGGCCTCACGGAGCACAAAAAACACGGACCACCGAAGTAGAAGTGTTGTTTCTTAGGTAAGATGTCCTGACAGATCCCAAGAAACACGGACGGCTGCAGTAGATACTTGGGAAAGATGGCCTGACGGAGCAGAAGAATCTAGGATGGCCGCCATAGAATTGGTGTTTCTTGGGCAAGATGGCCTGTTACTGCATAAGAAGCACGAACTGTCTAAGCAGAAGTAGTGTTTTTTGGGGGCAAGATGGTCTGAGGGTGCGCCAAGACACGGACGGCCCCAGTTGAAGTGATGGCCTGATGGAGCTCGAGAAACACGGACGACCGCAGTAGAAGTGCAGTTACTTAGGCGAGATCGCCTGACAGAGCCAAAGAAATACGGACGGCTGCAGTAGATGTTGTTTTTCTTGGCCAAGATGGACTGACAGAGCCCAAGAAACACGGATGGCCACAGTAGAAGTTTTGTTTCTTGGGCAAAATGTACTGAAGGAGCCCAAGATCCACGACCGGCCGCAGTAGACGTGGTGTTTCTTGGTCAAGATGACCTGACGGAGCCCAAGAAACACGGACAACCGTAGTGGAAGTGTTGTTCCTTGGGCAAGATAGCCAGACCGAGCCCAATAATCACGGAGAGCCACAGTAGAAGTGGCGTTTTTTGGCCAAGGTCGCCTGACGGATCACAAGAAACACGGACGCCCGCAGGAGAAGTGTCGTTTCTTGGCCAAGATATCCTAACAGAGCCCAAGAAAGACAGACAGTCGCAGTAGAAGTGTTGTTTCTTGGGCAAGATGGAAATACAGAGAGCAAGAATCACGGACGGCCGCGGTAGATGTAGTTTTTCTTGACCAAGATGGGCAGATGATCCCAAGAAACACAGATGGACACAGTAGAAGTGTTACTTCTTGGGCAAGATGGCTTGACAGAGCCCAGTAATCACGTACGACCGCAGTAGAAGTTTTATATCTTGAGCAAGATGGCTTGACGGAGCCCAAGAAATACAGACGGCCACAGTAGACGTGGCGTTTCTTCGCCAAGATGTCCTGACTGAGCCCAAGAAACACGGACAATAGAAATGTTGTTTATTGAGTAATATGGCCTGGCTCAGAGCAAGAAACACGGTCGGTTGCAGTAGAATTGTCTTTTCTTAGCCTAGATGGCCTGACAAAGCCCAAGAAACATGGACGGCCGCAGAAGAAGTGATCTTTCTTGGCCAAGTTCTCATGGCGGAGCATAAGTAATACGGATGGTCGCAGTAGAAGTGTTGTGTCGTGGCCAAGATGTCCTGACGGACCCATAGAAACACGAACGTTCGCAATAGACGTTTTGTTTCTTGAGAAGATGGCCTGACGTTGCTTTCCTGGCATGTTTCGAATTCAGATTTTTTCCATCTGCAAGTTTTTCTTGTCTGTCCTGCATTTTACCCATATTTAGGATATAAATGAATATAATGTATCCGATTGAATTCGAACTCGGTTCTCCGATTCCTGAATCCGAGCCGCTATCCATTTTTCCACCGTGTCTCCGTAATAAGATTATGTCGGATTAAAAAATAAATACATTATTCTTTTAAAATTGCATGGTATCTTCTGCATATATATTTAATGATAATCAAACAATACTCTTAGGGGGATTTGTTCATTTAAAAAGAAAATGAGTAGGCGCAAATAGATGATATTAGGGGAGACTAATATTAATCTACACTATTTACCTTATTCGGACTATTGTCCTGATCTTTGTCGCCATATTTATTACAACGTTTTGGTCGTTGTACGCTCTGGCCTTCTTCAGCTGGTTAGAATGTCGAACTGAACCCTTTATTTCGCTCACTGGGGTAGACTGTTGTAGTTCCACGTGCCATGTTTAATGGATGTCAGTTATCTCCTGTTAATTCTACCCCTGAAAGTTCTCCACTGCCTTTATCCACTTTGGCACAGTGGATAAAGGCGTTGGTTATATCTAGTGACAGGACGCAAAGAGTGTGAGTTCAATACCCGGTTATGGCAGTGGAGAACATTCAGAGGAAAATTAACAGGAGATAACTGATAACTGACATCCATTAAAAACATTCCAACCACCTGAAGAAGTCCAGAGCGTACAACGGCCGAAACGTTGTAATAAATATGGCGATAAAGATGAGGACAATAGTCCGAATAATGTAAATAGTGTACATTATGTCTCATCTCAGAAATATAGACAAATACTAAAGGGCCGAAACGTTGTAATAAATATAGCGACAATGATGAGGGCTATAGTCCGAATAATGTAAATAGTGTACATAATACCTCATCTCAGAAATATAGAGAGATACTGAGGGGCCGAAACGTTGTAATAAATAAGGCGACAAAGATGAGGACAATAGTCCGAATAATGTAAATAATGTACATAATACCTCATCTCAGAAATATAGACAGATACCGAAGTGCCGAAACGTTGCAATAAATATGGCGACAATGATGAGGACAATAGTCCGAATAATGTAAATTATGTACATAATACTTCATCTGAGAAATATAGACATATACTGAAGGACCGAAACGTTGTAATAAATATGGCAACAATGATGAGGGGAATAGTCCGAATAATGTAAATAATGTACATAATACCTCATCTCAGAAATATAGACAGATACTGAATGGCCGAAATGTTGTCATAAATATGGCAACAAAGATGAGGACAATAGTCCGAATAATGTAAATAATGTGCATAATACCTCATCTCAGAAATATAGACTAATATTAATCTCATGTGCCTCAGAGTCTTCTTTTGTGTGCCGTTTCCCTTCACATTATCCTGGCCTTTACAGCTCTTAATATGTTTTGTCTTTTTGATATGTATGTTACGTGCTGCCTTCTTCTGTCCCTCTTTCTCTCAATCTGTCTTGCGAGTATCAGGTTTTCCAAGCCCTCCTTCCTCATAATGTGCCCCAGAAATTTTAACTACTTCTTCCTGATGTTAAGTATTAGTTTCGTTTTTGTTTCCATTTTCTCCAGATCCTCCTGGTTGCCCACATGTTTGGTCCATGGTATCTTCGGCATCATTCTGCAGAAACACATTTCTGTTGTTTCAGGTCTCTTCTTCATCTTTGAGGAGATTATCTCGCATTCGCTGCCATACAGGAAGACAGAGACGGTACCGGCCATTAACAACGGCATTCATAATCCTACTGCATGGGAAAGACTTAACAACGTAGAAGATATTCCGCGTGAGTTCATAACTGGGGAAAGTGTGAAGAATTAGCCGATGTTTTGTGTTTTTAAAAGTAAAAGATTAATTTTCACGAACTACAGCGTACTTGCTTTTATTTTTCAGTTTTTCATCAGGCTCGTCTTACTATCAAAAATTGGAAATTTGGATTCGTCTGAACACAATAGATTTTGAGAAATTATGAATATTTTGTATGAAAAACATTATATTTTATATGAAAAACATTATATTTCGTTTTTCATCATTAACGTCTCAACAGATTTTCTATGGTTACCTAGAGGGCTGGAGATTTGATTTAGGCCTAGGGATAAAATTTAAAAAAAAATATAACTCGATTTTGCAAAGAGGAATCAGCGATATTTTGGCCCTAATCTGGCATCTCGGCTTTAATCACTTTTCCAAATGCTGTAAAATTCCTTTCCTTTTGCCTTTTTTTTTCTGTAAATACTTTCACCATAATTGTTCGGATGAGTTAGTTATGTTTAACTTTAAGACAGAAGAAGACCGTTTTTTTGCCCATTCCCCTATTTGGCCTTGTGCCATATTTTATAAATATTACAAATAAATAAGTTTCTTCGCTATGGTAGCTAGACTTTTGAATTTAATCGTTATACTGGACTGGCAACAAGTCTCGTCGAAGTACAATTGAATTAGCTAGATATAACAGTAAGTTCTATACTAACAGTTTTTTTCACCCTTCATGCTTGTGAAACACTCTTCAGGTTTTTTGTTTTCCGGACAAGATTGATCTTCAAAAATTTAAATACAATATCTAACATTATATATTGTCGTCCTGATTAATCTTCTATTGTTCTTGTTAGTTATTAATGTTTCTCTTTCTTCCTATACTTTCACACTCAGTATACCCTAGTTTCTTAATCCGTGTTCTACAGGTTGGTCCGAAAGACTTGTCACCCCTACGTAATATAATTTTCTATATCAACGCTCTGTGCGGGTATTATCATCAAGGAGAGAGTTTCACATGAACGATACCAGAATACCCATCAGTTGAAGGGCGCCGTCCGGAGAGAGCCTTTGCAGCAATCAACAAAGAACAGCTTCGTAAAATATCACACAGGACATGTCGCCGCATCATTTTGTGTCACGAAAATGATGGCGTTCACACAGAAACTTCTCGATGTGTGACAGCGTCAATGAAAGTGAATAAACTGAAACCAGTACATGTGCTTTGTTTTTACTGTATCACATGTCAGTCTATTGTTCTCATTACTTTTTTATATGGGGTGACAAGACTTTCCGATCACCCTTTGATAAATCTCATGGACAGGAAATGGGGGATCGGTTTTCTATTATTATTATTAAGTAATAAATTGATTCCCTACGAAAAAAAATGATTGATATACACAAATATTAATATCCAATTCTACTGGACCTGAAATATGGGATCTATTTTCCATTGTTATTAAGTAGTAAATTGGTCTCTACGAAAAAATGAGTATTATACAATTTCCTGGATATTAAATGGGGGATCGGTTTTCTATTGTTATTAAGTAGTAAATTGATCCCCCCAAGGAAAAATGATTAATATACAGGGTGGTCTTGTCGCCCACGACATAATTAAAAAATTCTATTTCGTATGGCTGACACGAAAATGGTGTTCATACAGACCTTCTCGATGTGTGACAGCGTCAATGAAAGTGAATAAACTGAAACCAGTACATGTGCTTTGTGATTACTGTATCACTTGTCCGTCTATTGTTCTCATTACTTTTGGTAGAGGGTGACAAGTCTTTCGGACCATCCTGTAGTTTGACCGTATGGTCTTCTTAAGTCACAGTTAAAATGGAACCGGAAGTTTTATGCTGATATTTTCTTCTCTTTCACTTTTCGTTTATGGAACTCTTTCATCAACCTTCATCTTCAAAATTTAAATACCATCATTTTTTTGTTATTGTTGTTTTTACGCATTTGTCGATTCCTGTTCCATGCTTCCAGCCAAAATCTTCAAAAAATTAAATGCAATGTCAATTGTTATCTACTGTCTTCTGATATAATGTATATCGATACCGTAGAAAAAAACAACAAACTCGTCGTATTTCTTTATAATTTCATTTAATACATTAAATATTTATTAAATAAAATAAATCCCTATCTATAAAAGGCAGGAGGTTTGTGTGTGTGTGTGTGTGTGTGTGTGTGTGTGTGTGTGTGTGTGTGTGTGTGTGTGTGTGTGTGTGTGTGTGTGTGTAACGAATGCACGGCCGCAATTTTCGACGGATGTTCACCAGAATTTACATGCACATGCTCTCAAGTTAGCGGAAAAGAGAATCGATAGGAGAAATAATCGACATTTTCATGCTTCTACGGCAGTTTTTATGTATTTTGCGGCCATTTTCTACTGGCCAAAGTGAGAGCCTATAGCTGGCTGCCACGAATTGGCAGGAAGATTCTATTGGCCAGCGTGAGAGCCAACAGCTGACTGACACGAATGTTAACTAGCATACTAGCATGCAAAAAAAAATCGATAGCTACATTCGTCACAAGTGGGAAAAGTTTAAATTTGCATGGCACTTTACTCCAATTGGCTCATTCGCTTGCTTAAACTCAACGTTGATTCTGATTCCGCAGAACTGGATTGGGTGTGAAAAAGTTTTTGTTGTTAATATTCTTTTTTCGTTCGGTTTTTTCACTTACGAGTCCTTTTTTAAAGCTGATCGTTTTGTGTTAATTTTGTTCTTTTTTCGTAACAGATTTAATGTTTAGTATAGAGCTTAGAAAAAATTCGCAGTGTGAGATAGGCAAGGATGTCAAATGCCAAGTTTGAAAGAACATATAGCAAAAGTAGCCTTCCAAAAGCTAAGCGAAGTATTCAGAAACATAAACCTTTCGTTAGAAAAGAGTGCTGGATTAAAATGTAATATCAATCCTCCAATATGGCAGTGAATGCTAGGCAATTTCCTCGCAGATGAAGAAGAAACTTGAAGCAACAGAAATTGTGACGCTAATGAAGAGCAGTGAGAATATGAACGGGGGACTTAGGGAAAATGAAAAATAAAAATATTTTTATGTAATGTGTTCTTTCAGTAGGCGATCATGGCTCTCCACTTCCCCCTTTTCCTTGTAGCTCTCAATAAGTTTCGACCATACACCACCTATCACAGACCACCTTCTGCCATCCACTTGTTTAAACCCGCCAGTTATGCCATGAGTTGTTTTGCCTTGTCACTCTTTCCCCTCTATTCGACCTGTGAGTATCAGATTCCCTAGACCCTCATTTCTCATTACATGTCCCAGAAACTTCACCTACCTCTTCCTGGTGTTAAGTATAAGCTTTCTCTTTGTATCCTCTTCAAGACCTCAACGTTGCTCACACGCTCGGTCCATGATATCCTTAGCATCCTTCTGTAGAACCAATCCTCTGTTGTCTCGAGTCACTTCTTCCTCTTTGAGGAAATCGTCCAAAATTCGCTGCCGTAAAAGAGGACAGATGTCACGTAACGGTTCAGTGTTCTTTTCTTTGTTATCAAAGAAATCCTCCTTGTCTTGTAATATTCTGCCCAACTTTTGGAATATGTGCTTGGCCATCCAAATACGTCTACAGATTTCAGTGTCGCACTTACCGTCCTATGTTAAAACACTTCCCAGATATTTAAACTTCCATGTCTCCTTGATTCTAGTTTTCCTGACATGCAAATCGCATTTCGGAATCATGCTTTTACCCATGACCATGCAATCTGTTTTCTTGTAGTTTATACTTAGTCCCTTCTTCACACTCTCCGCGGCTACCTTCTGTGGGAGATTTTGTTATTTCTTTTCCGTATTTGCTATGAGTACTGTGTGAAATATAACTTAAACCTATATTTTCGAATGTGTCTCGAAATACACCGCCCAGTTTTTGGAATGAATCCTTGGATTGGATATCAGTGTCGCAATTACTGTCCTCTGTCAGAACATTTCCCAGACATTTAAACTTCTGTACTTTCTGGATTTTTCGTGTCCCCGACTTGAAAATCACATTTCGGAATCACACTTTTACCCATGACCATGCAATCTGTTTTCTTGTAGTTTAGACTTAGTCCCTTCTTCACACTCTCCGCGGCTACCTTCTGTAGGAGATATTGTTATTTCTTTTCCGTGTTTGCTATCAGTACTGTATGAAAAAGAAAAAAAACCTTATACCTGTATTTTCTCACGTATCTAGCAAAACACCGCCCAGCTTTTGGAATGTATCCTTGGCCATCCCAATAAGTCTTCGGATCTCAGTGTCGTACTTACCGTCTTCTGTCAGAACACTTCCCAGATATTTAAACTTCCACACTTTCTGCATTTTAGTGTCCCCGACCTGCAAATAGCATTTTGGCCTTATCCTTTTACTGATGACCATGCATTCTGTCTTTTTGTAGTACCTTCTCCTCGCTCTCCTTCGCTACATTCTGTAAGAGGTTTTCTAATTTCTTTTCTGTGTCTGCTATCAGTACTGTACTCCTTCAGAAAGAGACAGTTGAAATGTTTGATTACATATTGGTGCCATCGCAAAAGATGCTTCCAGGGAATACCGCTCTAGGGAATATCGATTATGTGAATATTGTTCGAAAATAATTATTGGAAGATAGTCATTCGAAAAAAATTTATTCGAATTTGAATAAAGATCAATCGAAAGGACAATTATACTAAATTATAATTATTCGAAATAACTATGTTTTAAACACACCCCTGTGCAAAATTAATTGAAACAAAACGAATAATTCTGTTATTATTTACTTTTGTTTCGTATTTTTCCAATGAAACATTACCCAGTGCACACATTAGTACTTTGTATGTCCATTCCAAAAAGTTGTTCCTTGCAGATTGACCACAGATTCTCGATTGGATTTAAATCAGGAGAGTCTACGCGCCAGTGTATAGTACTTTGATTTGCTCACTGGTAAGGATTGCCAGCGTGATCATGCAGCGTTTCAATTTTCATACGCTTCCTTGGAGTAACGTCCATCGTAGACAATGGTAGTAGGACAACTAATCGACATCCGAGATAATAGTGTCTGAGCGTGATACAAATCTGATGCAGTAACGGATGACGTAATATTTTTCAAGGCCAAACAAATTTCATCACACAACTCGAAATAGTTGATAATGAATATCGATACCACAGAAAAAAAATTCATCGTATTTGTTTATAATTTCATTTAATACATTAAATATTTATTTATTAAATAAAGTAAAATTAAATATTTATCTATTAAATAATATTTCAGTTTTAATTATTAATGTTGAAGTCCCTTCAGGCTCTTGATTCCCAGCCAACTTTGATCCTCAAAAATTAAATGTCGTGTCATCTTGTAACCCCTTATGTCTTAGGGGCTTTAGTACCTTACATGAGGATGATTCGATTTTAAAAAAGTCAATTCATTATGAGCAAGTTTCTTTACACTAGAAATATTTGTTTACTGGTATCCTCACTTTTATTTAGAAACATGGTCGCTTGACTATTTTTTCCATGAGATTCTATTAACCTTTATTACTCGTTCGTAGACTCGAGGCATGAAATTATTTTCAAGGTAAGAAAAAAATCATGATAAAACCAAGAAAAACAGCTGATGCCAGTTAATCTAAGAGTAGCAAACTAACCAGACAAACGCAAAAGAACCCTTGGTTGGATACGAATAGCCATACATTGGAAAATATGCAAACGGATTTGGTTCGACAATGTAGACAAATCCTATCAGCTCAAACTGTAAACTGTCTTTAAGAACTAAAATTAGAATGTATTCTTGTGTTTGGATACAAAGAGTAATTAACCTGACCAACGAAGAACCCCAGAGTGTAGACAGGGTTATTCTAGGCAAGGGTGTCTAATACCTGGTGTATGAGTTAGGTTGGCCAAGTGTCTACCCACGGGTATAAAATGGTCTAGCCTAGAATATAACCCAAAAGGCTAGAATATGCCGTTTCTGTTTTCCCAAGTATTAAGATTTATATCATTTTATCCACAGATGAGAGTCGTGGGTACTATAGATCGAAGTACTATAAAATGGTCTAGCCTAGAATATAACCCAAAAGGCTAGAATATGCCGTTTCTGTTTTCCCAAGTATTAAGATTTATATCATTTTATCCACAGATGAGAGTCGTGGGTACTATAGATCGTGAAGCGTTAGAGAATACTTATGTACATTCTTCAGACATCAATTTTATTCTGAATCCTTGTCTTGCATATTAATAGACCAAACTTTTGGTTGTCTACTGATTTTAATCAAAATGACAGAAGATTGATCATTTTTCAGATTGTCCACTTGTGTTTTGGGCGTGCCATCACACAGAGAACATTTCAATTTCTGAAGAACAATTTAGTCTACTCCAGATCAATCGGTTTCATTTTTACGAGACATCTGTATTATTTAGACAACACTGGTTCTTTTGTTGGAAACATGGTACCTGATTATTGGCGAATGAGTCCATTTCAGACATTATTACCACGTTGTCGTCTCAAGCCATTGCATAGAATTAATGCGAATAAAAGCAATTTGTATACTAATAGAAAAAGATAGGTATAAACTGACCTAAGATTTTTTCTGTTTGAACTAAATGCCCACCCAGAACAAGACCCAAGAGCTACGCAAAGTAGAGCCTTACTGAATGATCAACTTGTATAAACGTAAATAGAGGAAGTATTTGCAGATTATAAGTCTATGTAGGATAGATAGTCTTAGACATAGTATAGAGATCTAGTAAGCTGTTCTCGAGAAAAAGCTGTCTGAGTTGGACTTGCTCCTTTCAAATGGAATGCGAAGAAACGAGGATGAATCGACACTGTGTACGTGTCATGGTGGGTCCTAGCTGTAAAAATATGAACGGCTTGAATTAAGGAATGTCGATGTATATTATAGAAACCGCGTATGATAATCGGAGTTACTATGGACCATGCAATATCACACGTCCACGTTTCTTTGTGTGCTCTATAAGATTATTGAGATCAGGGAAGCATTATTTCAGGAGTCTATTTCACAACAAACGTTTTCGGGAAGATCCTTCCTCCTTACAAAGAAAATACGAAGAAAATAAGTGTTGTACCAGAGCTACGGTCGATAATGGGTATGTCCCCATTCACATAAGTATAGTAGTAAATACTGTATGTTGGTCTGTAGTGTGAGATTCGTCTGCAGCTGTGCTGGTTAAACACTCTACCCCAAGGGCAGAGGGGATCCCCAGACGAAGCTATATCGAAGGGAAGAGTCTCGTCTCGGGAAAAAAGCTACACGACCCAGTTTTATGCGATGTCTGCGGGGAATTTTTGGCCGAACCTACGGGTTCCGATACCCCACATTAAATTCGGCCTTGTGCCACATCAGACCGCATGGGGCGGTTGAGAGTTATCCTGCCGTTTGAGATTCGTCTCCAGCTGTGCTGGTCAAACTCTCTGCCCGAGGGCAGGGAGGATCCCCAGACGAGGCTATGGCGAATGGCCGAGTTTCGTCTCGGGAAAAAAGCTACCCGACCCCGTTTTATGCGGGGTCTATGGGGAATTTTTGGCCAGACCTACGGGCTCGGAACCCCACATTAAATTCGACCTTGTGCCGCATCTGACAGCGTAGGGCGGTTAGTAGATATCCTGCCCTTGGAGATTCATTGTGGAGTTCTCTTGACTCACTTCTTGCAGTTGACTACTACTTTTACGCGCCGCTGACGAATCTTATATGTGTTGTTCTTGTCCTAAGTATTATCCCTAGTTACCAACCTTCGTGTAAATATTCTATTCAGTAACCTTCCCTAGGTTACAACAATAAGTTTGATTCGATCCTGTGTACATGGCTTGAGAGGCCCTAGATATAAAAGACTGAACTGGTGGAATTTAGAAATAAAGAGTTACCATGGAAATAACGATAGACTCTCGCCTGTTACAAACGTGCTTAGAATTTAGACTACGCCGTTTCGTACACTGATATACAATGAATATAGACTAAACAATAACTGGGTATATTATGGAATGCAATTAGCCCTAACAGCTACAGAGTCTCGTGCTAACTAATTTTGAATCAATAAAACAAACAA
>OZ038516.1:13152649-13155149 GCA_964036315.1 Acanthosepion esculentum | reverse complement strand
TTGCCTGACGATTGCATCTAGCATGAAACAGACTGTCGCTTCTAAGTGTTGACTTCTATGTTCACTTTTATATTTTTATATATATATATATATATATATATATATATATATATATATTAAATGCCGATTACGCTAGCGCATATGAATAAAAATATCTACTCACATCATAATTGCTGTCGCCACTGCCTCCCATATTGGATGTCATCATTCCATTTTCACCGAACTGAAAAAAAAATCATTGTCATTATTATTATTATTATTATTATTATTATTATTATTACACCAGAGTTAAAAGAGTCTAATAAAAGCATAGTAGAAACTGTGTTTGAAAATGTAAAACAATATTTCGACAGAATGTCTGTCTTCAAGTTATATTTTTTTAAATTTTCAAGTATAAAAATATATAAATCTACGAAAACTTATAAGTCTTTCTACAAATGTTAATTGTCTTGTAATAAAGAAAACGGATGTAGTGGTAATCAACGCGTCAAAATGAATGAAACGCCGCCAGCGTGAAGACAGGCAACTGGAACACTGCGTATTTCCTTTTCTGTTTCTTAAATCGCGCTCTTAACTGCTGAAAACTTTGGCAGAGTTACGTCAATCATTTACTTTAATAATAATAATAATAATAATAATAATAATAATAATAATAATAATAATAATGACACAAACAAGTATTTACAGTATTATACAGATTCGGTATAAACAACCAAGCTGTCTGAAAAAAAAAGATATTTTAAAATTAAAAATTAACTGCCTATATTTCTGAGATGAAGTATTATGTACGTTATTTACATTATTCGGACTATTGTCCTCATCTTTGTCGCCATATTTATTACAACGTTTCGGCCGTTGTACACTCCGGCCTTCTTCAGATAACTGACATTCATTAAAACATGGCACGTAGAACTAGAACAGTCTACCGCAGTGAGCGAAATAAAGGGTTCAGTTCGACATTCCAATTTTTTTTTCACTCTCAGTAATCTCAGAGGCTTTATTGTCTTGCTTGGTGTGAAATGATAAAACAATGTTTGTTCACTATGTCGTCCTTCCATGCATTGGATATTGCCGTCACATCTTCTCTTCTGCTTCTGCTATGCATTTAGAGATTCCTGATAAAATCCAAAGAAGAATCTGCAATGATATCATTCCCGACCTGGTATCTCGGCTTCAGTTACATTCCCACAGGTGTAATGCAGCTTACCTATGACTTTTCTATAAATATTTCCATGGTAATTGTTCTGATTAAATTCCCATTTCAGTACCTGGATAAACGCAGTACTAGCTTAGTTCATAAGACTAATTAGTTGAAATAGTTTGATGAACCGTAAGTTCTATGCTAGCAGTTTCTTCTCTCGCACTCCACGCTTGTGTAACATTCTTTCGGTTTATGCTTTCCAGTCAGGTTTGAACTTCGAAAAATGTAAATGCAATATCAATCGTTCTTTTATTGTTCCCTCTCGTTAATAATGTTTTTTCTCAAAGAACCTCCCCTTGCGTCTTAGCGGCATTATCTCCTTGCTTGCAGTAAATGATTAGAAACAAATATCCCAGTATGAATAGAGACTAAGTCGATTTTTTTTCATATTTATTTTCGATGAGTAAAAAGTCATTTGCAATTTTCCCCCAAAGAGATAAAAACACCATTGTGCTGGGATGTAGTTATGTTGTGATCAGCAATATCTTCAAATACTGATTTAGAAATTTTATTGACAGATTTGATGAATTATAGATGCGTAGAATAATCAATTTAAATAAGTATTATCACAACGTGTTGTAATATATGATTTCATTGAAACAGACATTATTTAAAAAGTACTCGACATTATTTAAAATTTTCTGTTTTCTTGAAAGATGTAATTTGAAATTTTGAGCAGATACGAAATAATTGACTCACCCAAAAGCGTCATTTTTTCCGGTGGTAGTACCTCATGTAATCGTGCATGATTTCATAGAAGCAGTCATTATTTACAAAGCACTCGACACTCGTCTTAGCTAATGTCTTTTAGTCTTAATAATCATTTTACTATAGCCTCTTTGCTTATCCATTTCTATAGATAGTGTGTTGAAATATGTAGATATGTAATATTGAACAGATTCGAAATAACTGACTCACCCTGAAGCGTCCGTTCTTCCAGTGGTAGTACCTCATGTAATCGTGCATGATTTCATAGAAGCATTCATTATTTACAAAGCACTCGACACTCGTCTTAGCTAATGTCTTTTAGTCTTAATAATCATTTTACTATAGCCTCTTTGCTTATCCATTTCTATAGATAGTGTGTTGAAAGATGTAGATATGAAATGTTGAACAGATTCGAAATAACTGACTCACCCTGAAGCGTCCGTTCTTCCAGTGGAAGTACCTCATGTAATCGTGCATGATTTCATAGAAGCAGTCAGCGATATAATCACACCTCATCATGTCCATACTGTTCTTGGGGTAGAAACCTGTAATAATCAATTTTCATATAAATTCATATTATTCTTAAATAAA
>OZ038516.1:13077649-13150149 GCA_964036315.1 Acanthosepion esculentum | reverse complement strand
ACTGAACTCGACTTCCTCATTATATATATATATAGTCATCTATTTATCTATCTATCTCAGTCTGTTCATTATGTATGTATGCATGTATGTATGTATCTGTCTGTCTGTTTGTCTGACTATCTATCTATCTATCTAAGTCTATTCATATCTAGCTAGCTAGCTAGCTACTGAACTCGACTTCCTCATTATATATATATATATATATATATATATATATATATATATATATATATATATATATATATGGTTATCTATCTATCTATCTATCTATCTATCTATCTATCTATCTATCTATCTATCTATCTAAGTCTATTCATATCTAGCTAGCTAGCTAGATACTGAACGCGACCCACTCATTATAATACCATCGGTTGATTTCCCAGCAAGAACAATCCGATTGTTTTCAATTCGACTAATACCCAAAAGTATTTTAGTCAAGGCTAGAAAGTTTCATTTCGAAAATTGATTTTACATTTTCGAAAATGAAGTCCGCAATCGATTTAATTACATGAATTTAATGTCGACAGTTTCACTTCGATCATTCCAGAAAGAGACTCGGATTCCTTTATTTTTTTTAGTAGACAATTTGCTTATGTAAATGACCTCTTGAATTAAACTCACCGTATTCGCGGGACAAATACCTGGCAATGGCCATAGTCTCAGGCATCCTCATTCCACCGTCCATTTCCAAAACAGGGACGCACATGCAGGGCATATCTGAAAAAGAGAAAAAGAATTATGTAACCATTTATCACACCCGTTTCCTTCTATTTGCATAATTCTACACGAAATATTTAAAGAAATGGATGTCCACTTGTATCCGGGGATTAACGTCTACTAGGGCGGCTAACCAATCCATGTTAAAGCACATTTGTTTTTCTTCAACCTAAACACACTTGTGGTTTATAGTGCCGGCTCCGTGATTACCAGCCAGCTTTAATTTGCAAATATTTTAACTGCAATGTCCATCGATATCTACTGTCCTCCTGATTACTCTTTCCTCTTCCCGCTCATTATTAATGTTTCTGTTCCTAATTATTCCACACCCAGTAACCCCCTTGTGTCTTAGTGGCTTTACTGCCTTGCTTATGGAACTCCCTTCCGGCTCCATGCTTTCCAGCAAATTTTAATTTGCAAAGATTTAAATACAATGCCAATCGCTATCTACTGTCCTCCTGATTACACTTTTCTCTTCCCGCTCATTATTAATGTTTCTGTTTCTAATTCTTCCACACCCAGTAACCTCTTGTGTCTTGTGGCTTTACTGCATGGTTATGGAACTCCCTTCCGGCTCCTTGGTTTCCAGCCAATTTTAATCTTCAAATATTAAAATGCAATGTCAATCGCTATCTACTGTCCTCCTGATTACTCTTTCCTCTTCCCGTTCATTATTAATGTTTCCAGTATCCCCTTGCGTCTTTTCGTTGTTCTTCTCAGATAAAAAAAAGACATTTGTTTTCGCCAACGATTGCTCTCTAACGAAGGGTTGGCCGAAAGTTTCCTTAGATATTTGCCTTTTTTAAATATTAAGATGCTTTCAGTTATGCTATGGAAAACGTTAATAGAACTTTGCATTGACCATATTTCTGACTATTAACATGCATTCATTCATTCTATCTCTCTATCTATCTATCTATCTGAAAAAGTGTAGATGGTTCTGCACAAATCCATCACCACTATAATTCAAATCACATGTGCTTTTGGTTCCTAGGAACTGAGCTGCTTGACACTCATACGCCGAATGCGACGGAGTAGTCGAAAATATACATTAAAATTTCGGAGTTCAGTTGAATCCGCTACCTTGGTTTAAAGCTTACGGTATCCGCAGGCGATTTTTATCAGTTGATCTCCACATACAGATATATATATATATATATATATATATATATATATATATATATATATATATATATATATATATATATATATATATATATATATATATATATATATATATATATATGTGTGTGTGTGTCATCCACAGACAGACTCTTTCGCAGCTCATCAGTGTGGCTAGACGTCCAGTTGCCTCTAGCTAGGATCGAAACCCGACTGAATTGGCGTCAGTCGGAACTTCTACCACTAAGCCGTCGACGCACGGCAGGGATGAAGGTGAATTTTAGCGTGTTTATTTTTAGATTTAGATAAACACACAGTGACTGACAGTGACTCAATTCTGCCGATGAGTCATGCTATATTAGCTTTAATAGTCACTGTTTTACAAACGCACACCTCAAACCAAAGAGCTCAACCGAAATTAATTTTTCAGGAGCCAATATTTTTGTGACCCACAGACAGACTGTTTCGCTGTTTCACAGCTCATCAGTGTGGCTAGGCGTCCGGTTGCCTCTAGCTAGGATCGAAACCCGACTGAAATGGCGCCAATCGGAACTTCTATATATGAATTGCAAATAGTTGTTAATCCGACGAAACTACTACTCTATCCTCAAGAAGTCTTGCCAATTCCAACCGAAAAAATCATAATATGGGAACAGCCATGATGACCGATGAAGGGACGTGTATGTCGAACATCATACTCAGGATCTTGGCAGGTCGTACAATATGTAAGAAGACATAATGAGATTTGATTTTAATCGGGCGCCAGTTGCTTCTCCTTTTAGTTTCCGAAAGGTCTATCGTTGTTTTGATCTCTGACGAAGGGTTAGCCGAAACGTTCCTTATATATTTGCCTTTTTTTAATGATGCTTTAATCGAACTTTGTAGTATCCATATATTTGACGCGTAGATAGAAAGAAAAAAAAAGAAAAGAAAGCAGTCGCTAACCAACAAAAAAACTATTTTTTTACAATCAATAAACCTCTAGTAATAGAGCAACTGGCAATCTTTGGGAGAAGAGGAAGTAGATACAATGTCATTTAAGGGAAAATACCAATTCTCAGAATTTAAACATAATTTTCTTTCCTGGGTATGACGATAAACTGTATCCAGCAGCAAGGCCTCTGATTAGGAGCTTCTGAGGAGCGTAGAACCACCTCTTAATTACAGGTGTTCCCAGTTCCACCCTGACTCGGGGTGGTTTCACCTGCCAAGGTTCCAGCTATGGGCAAATAGTTGCCCCAAAAACTGGGGTCAAAACAATATGAAAGTGTTAAAACAGGTTTTACTACCAGTAAAACATTTTTGGAAAATTTATCACCAGCAATACATTTTGGAAAACAATTCCAACAATACATTTTGGAAAACAATTCCAGCAATACATTTTGGAAAACAATGCCAGCAATACATTTTGGAAAACAATTCCAACAATACATTTTGGAAAACAATGCCAGCAATACATTTTGGAAAACAATTCCAGCAATACATTTTTGTAGAAAAAAATACATTATTATTTATCTATAATAAGATGCTTTCATTTGTACTATACGGATAGAGCAAAATTCCATTAAAGACTTATAGTTTTTAATGGAATACTGCATATTATAGTATTTAATGGAATACTGCAAAATTCCATTAAAGACTATAAGTCTTTAATGGAATTTTGCAGTTTAATGGAATGGTGCAGGATCTTGGCAGGTCGTACAGAATGTACGACGGCATACATACATATATATATATATATATATATAGATAGATAGATAGATAGATAGATAGATAGATATGAATATAAAAGTGAACATTGGAAATCCACCTTTTTCCAAAATTCGCTTGAAAATGAAACAGAACTAGTGCTTTTAATTTAATTTAAATAATTGTATTTGAAGTTGTTAGTTTCTATTTTCGAAACATGGTAATTCCTGTGTAGCGAAGGAAACATGCTTTTAAATCGGTTAATTTATAATATTTATGCTCTGTAAATTTACATTGAGAATTGTTTTGTAAAAATAATAATATCTACCACAGGATTATATATCTTACTGTTCTTTCTTTTTACTATAATATATAAATACATATATATATATATATATATATATATATATATATATATATATATATATATATATATATATATATATATATATATATATATATTACTGTTCTTTCTTTTTACTACAATATATATATATATATATATATATATATATGTATGTATATATATGTATGTATCTAAATATCTTCGAAAGCATTTGCCAGTTCTAATTTGTTATATCTGTCGGACATACTACTGTCTTCAAGATATACGGTGTACTTTAAAAATGCTGGTGAAAAATCGATGACTTACCCTTCCTGTATTTGTCCCATTCGTTGAACTCGAACCTCTTGTCCATGTATTTGACGCCGGCAGCGGCGAACATCATACGCAGGATCTCGGCCCGTCCGCGGCCATTGAAGTAGTACAGAGTGTAGTTAGGCATGGCGAATTTGGAAAGTTGTTCTTTCGGGAATACGGCCCTCACAGAATAATGGTCTGGTTCCACTGGAAGATTCCTCTGTCTGTGGGGAGTTGTTTGACTTTGTATTTATAGGAGCGTCTGACTCACACCGATGATTAAATTCTTTTCTTTAAAAAAACAATTAGCCAATTCTAATTTCAAGAGTGCAATTTTTCGAACTTAATTAAGCAAATCTGAAAGGCAGTAAGAGGAAATCTGTTATTTAGCAAGAATGAAAACCTGCCTTTACAGCGATTCAATTGTAAACAAAGTACAAAGGTCTGAAAAGTAAATGGGCAAACATCATATTAGCAACATACAACGGTTTTATTAGTTTTCTGTAGCCAGACACAAGGCAAGCCAACAGGGATTTAAACAGTAATAAGGCGATGCTATTAGATTAGGGAATAATGTGCGTTGGTTGATTTTACGATTTTACGTTTGTGTCACATTCTGTACGACGTGGGCGAATTGATAAATCTTTCGGGGATAGATAAATATTGCATGTTTACATATATATATATATATATATATATATATATATATATATATATATATATATATATGTAGCATGTTTTTATATATATATATATATAGCGTGTTTATATATATATATGTAGCGTGTTTATATATATATATGTAGCGTTTATATATATATATATATATATATATATATATATATATGTAGCGTGTTTATATATATATATATATATATATATATATGGCGTGTTTATATATATATAGCGTGTTTATATATATATATGTAGCGTGTATATATATATATATATATATATATATATATGTAGCGTGTTTATGTATATATGTAGCATGTTGATATATATATATATATATATATATCTGTAGCGTGTTCATTATTAGCATCAGTCATATATATATATATGCATATGTATATATATAATATATATATATATAATGTATATATATATATATATGTAGCGTGTTTATATATATATATATATATATATATATATATATATAGCGTGTTTATATATATATATGTAGCGTGTATATATATATATATATATATATATATATATGTAGCGTGTTTATGTATATATGTAGCATGTTGATATATATATATATATATATCTGTAGCGTGTTCATTATTAGCATCAGTCATATATATATATGTATATGTATATGTATATGTATATATAATATATATATATAATGTATATATATATAAATATATATATATATATATATATATATATATATATATATATATATATATTACATGAATCATTCATACAAAAAGCAGATAGTGAAGTTAATGATATAAATGGCGAGCATACATCTTTACAAATTTATTAAAATACATTAACCCCGAACCTGTAGATGAATGCTATGATCCCTGTTTTTAATAAATTCCAGTTGCATAAGGTCTGTTCATACAGACATCATCAGGTATGGAAATAGATTTGTTTTTTACATCCAGGCAATCACACTTTAACCATTTTAACATTAACCATCTACTTTGAGTGGCTCCTGGGTGAAATTTAGTATAAAGTGATTGAAAGGCTTTTATTTTCCATTTACTATATTCTTCTATGTGCAGCCTCCATTCAGGACGTAGGCGAACATGGCTCTCCACAGCTTGCTCTCCTTTAAGCTGTGGAGAGCCATGATCGCCTACGTCCTGAATCGAGGCTGCATACAGAAGAATATAGTAAATGGAAAACTAAAAGCCTTCTAATCATTTTATACTAAATTTCACCAAATGAAGGCCCAGGAGCCACTCAAGGTAGATGGTTAATGTTAAAATGGCAGCCATTAGTAAAGTTTGTCTTTATGCGACATCTTATAATCCCTTTTCTTGCAGCCAAAAAGGTCGTTATCTAGTTTGCCTTCAATATGTTGAATTTCCCAAAACCTTCTTCCTCATGATTTGCCGTCAGTCAGTTATATGTCATGCGTGATACACGCTTAGGCGATCATTTATCTGTCGATACATGTCTAACGAGTCAGATTTTTCCCCGCAGAGGATTGCCATTTCTTTCTGCGGTAGACCAGTTCCCATCCAAGCCATAGCTGAGAGGAGAAGAAGAGGATTCATACCTTTCCCAAGAGTATTAGCACATAAGTGAATGTAATGAATTCGACTGGAATTCGAACTCGGCTCTCCATTTTAGCTACCATTTTCTCTTACATTTCATCATTCTTCAGTCCCATCAAAATGATTTGATGAAATTTTAATTCTCAGGTTCTTAAGGTCAAACTAAATGAAGTGAGCCTGTCTTTATTTTAATAGCAGTTCTGGGACATATTTTTTCAAAAAACAAGAGTAAGTATTGTGGTAGGTAATCACAAAGTTACTCTGTTTGTTGGGGATTATCTCCCTTTACTGAAAAATTCTAGTCTAAACCACTATAAATAGTATCAATTATTGTTTTTTAAAAATAATATTCACTCTATACAGTGCCGAAGAGCCAAATCAGTTAGAGTATTACTAAAGACGTTCGTTGGGCAGTAAGAACAAGTAGTAAGAGGCATAATTTATAGGAATATGTGGAAAAAATAATGGCTCTTCCTAGAATTGAACAGGTTAAGATTGTAGTGGACTGAGAAACATCCTTGTAGGAGTTTGTTCCACAAAGTTGTAGTTCATGGGAAGAATCTGTTTGAGTGGAACTTCCTCCTCACTAATGGAATATGAAATGAATGAGGATGGTTAGCTACAACATGGCGAGTCTTAGCTGTGAAGTTTAGAACTGATGCATGCAAGGAGTGTAACTAAATTATCTAATCTGAATAATGTTTCCTAAGCTACACCACACTCTTGCCTCTTATTACAAGCATGTTTGGAAAAAGGAGAAAAAATTAAGTAAAATCCAGATAATAAAACAAAACAGAAGCAAGTATTAAGAATTGCTTGCAAGTGTTATTCATTCAACATGTAGGAATTTAATTTTCTTTCTCTTGTTTCTAATTTAATCAGTGAATACTAATGATCACCTTCTTTGTTTGTCAGATTTAGAGTGTACTACAAAAACATGAAAATTAATGCAAACATGCTGAAAATAAAATGTTCAGCTGACAAGAACATTTTCGTATATAACAAAGTATATATAACTCAAATATTTTAACTGATGTTATTTTCAACCAACACAAAACATTCTCTGAATTGCAACCAAATTTCTTTTGTCTAAAGTACCTTATTTATCTGTCCCTTCTTTATCTTTGTTCTGAATTCACTGCCATATAGAATAAACTTTATTATACAAGGTAACCAAAAAAGTTCTGTCCGTTTTTTGATTAGTCATTGAATGAAGTTGAAATATATACGAAATGCGTGTAGCAGTTGTTTTCAAATTCGGACAGCCGGAAGTAGGAACATCAGTGAGGAAAACAAGATGAAAAAGAGACGCATTAAGGACCTAGAAGAATTGAAGGTTTATCAAGACATTAGATAACGATTGACATTGCATTTAAATTATTCAAAATCAAAGTTGTTGCGAAAGTATAAAGCCGGAAGAGAGTTCGAGAATCGTGAAGTACGAGAAAAAAAACTGTTGGCATAGAACTTACGGTTACATCTATGAATAACAATTCATAAAGTCAAGGGAACCTTAGCGAAGTCTTCCTCCGAACATTTCCCATGAAAGTATTTATAGAAAAGGTATAGACAATCGACATTATGACGGTGGATAAGTGTCTAAAGCTGAAATGATGCCAAGTCAGATCCAGTAAAATTCTGATTCTACTTTGGATTTTCTCAAGAACCAGACCACATGTAGTAGCAAAATTCAAATCATTAACGAATGGTAGACATATAAATATATAAGATAGATTTTGGGGAGACAAATATCTAGCACGAGACAATGACCCGACTTCCTTAGCAAAGAGAACTAACAATGAATTCAATATAGTTTTTTCACTTCATATCAGCCGATAATGTTAGACCATGAAGGCGCAATGGTTCACTCTCATGGAGGTTAGCATCAGCCATACTGATAGGTGGAAGGAAGAGTTTTTTCAGGCGATTAATAGAGAGAAATTTCGTTGTGGAAGCGTTAAAATTAACATGGCATTCACTGTCCCAGTTAACAACAAACTGTTTTTTACATCACATGTTAATATCAAGTTATCGAATTTCACCTCCATCAAACTTATTATTAAGTCTGGAGTAAATGGCTGTGTTATCATCAGATGCGAACGGATGTCAAGAAGGGCGTTGAAGAAAGTAGGTCTGAGGATAAAGCCCTGTGGGTACAACTGCATTAGTATAAATATATCTAAAAGAGAGGCCATTCAAGACATTTTTTCATTTGGCAATTATATATGGAAGACTGAATCAATTAAAAAAATCTGTCTGGAAGAACCATAACATTTCAACTTATGAAGACGACCGGTATGCGAAACCATGTCAAACGCTTGCGAGATGTTTAAAGCGACAACCCAAGCTTCATTAGTCTTATATGAAACTTTTTAAAGTAGGTCTAAGTATAAAGCGCTGGGGGTGGGGTCAAAAGCCAATGATAATGGAGAATGATGGTACGGGGCAGTTAAGTGAGAAGCAGTTGACTTGTTGTCATCCCAATATTTGGAAATTTTGAGCATGGTCAAAGGCTAACCGAAATCAAAATTGAACAGAACACAGTTGGGGAAGGGGTTTTAAAAAAAAGGTGCTGGGCAAATTCGAAGACTTGTTCTAAATTACACCGAAGATAATTGTACCCCTAACTTTTTTATAGTGATAGCGCAGAATATTAGTTATTAGAAACCCAAGTTCAATTATAATTGTGCTTGCCACTACTTTCGGAATTTTGCACGACTGTTACGTCCTGCCAATGCAAATTAAGAACAAAGTAGATCTGAGGATAAAGCCCTATGGAGACAATGGCATTAGTACAAAAATATTTAAAAGAGACGCCATTCAGTACAATTTTCATTTCGCGATTATATACGGAAGACTGAATCAGTTAAAAATCCGTCCGGAAGAGCCATAACTTTTCAACTTATGAAGAAGACCGGTATGCCAAACCTCGTCAAACATTTTTGGAGATGTTTAAAGCGATAACTCAAGCTTCACTAGTCTTATATGAAGCTTAAAGTAAGTCTAAGGACAAAAACCCAATAATAATGTAAAATGATGATATGGGTCCGTTAAGTGAGAAGCAAATGACTTTTTGGCATCCGAATATTTGGAAATTTTTAGCATGGTCAAGGGCTAACCAAAATTAAAATTGAACAGTACACAGTTGGGGAAGCGCTTAAAAAAAGGAACTTGGCGAATTCGAAGACTTGTTCTAAATTACAACGAAGTTAATTGTACCCCTGATTTTTTAATAGTGATAGCACAGAATATTAGTTATTAGAAACCCGAGTTCCATTATAATTGTACTTGTCACTACTTTCGTTAATTCGCACGACTGTTACGTCTTGCCAATGCCTAAAAAAACGAACTTTCTAGTTTAGATCGTGTGGATTAAAGACACTACTTGATTTCAGTGACAAAAACAAAGAAAGAAAGAAAGAAAGAAAGAAAGAAAGAAAAGAACGCAGGGAAGATAGACGTGCTTAACGCGTTCTGTCAGTACCTCACAAACAATGCCATTTTTATTATTAATGTCATTATAGTTTTTCAGTTGTAGATTTTGTACAGATATACATTTATATCTATTATAATTGTGCTTGTCCCGCTTTCGTTAGTTCGCACGACCGTTACGCCCTGCCAATACCTCATAAATAATAGACTATTCCGTTTTGGTAGATGTTATAATTAACAAGCCGTTCCTTGTCTCGTTCGATCACCAGCCAATTTCACCTGATTGGAATCATTATCGAGACAGGTGTAAATGGCTCTGTCATTAGCATAGGTACCAAGTTGGGAACTGATGCCATCAGGCGTTGAAGGAAATTAAGGTCTACTGATAGAGCCCTGGGGGTGGGGAAAACTGCATTAGTACAAATATACCTAAAAGAGAGACCATTAAGGCACAGGTAATCGACAATTTTCATTTCGCGTTTATATATGGAAGACTGAATCAGTTAAAAAAAATCTGTCCGGAAGAACCATAACCTTTCAACTTATGAAGAAGACATGTATGCCAAACCCTGTCAAACGCTTACGAGATATCAAATGTGACAACACAAGCCTCACCCAGATGTCCTCAAGGACACATGGCACATGTATATATATATATATATATATATATATATATATATATATATATATATATATATATATATATATATATATATTTGTGTATTTAGGCAGCAATCCTTCTATCATGAATATTCCATTAAAAACGACTGATAAGGTGCTTTTATTTAGTTTTTTATATAATTTCTCGTGCGATCTAATAAAGTTTTTCTTTTCAGAGGATAAATTATATAACAACTGTCCGAATGTTCTTTTTATCCGAGCGCTCTCGGCTATATATTTAGCCATTTTCAAGGATTATATTATACTAGTTCTAGTTGGCACGTGGAACTCGAACATTCTACCCCAGTGAGCAAAATTAAGGGTTCAGTTCGACATTCCAAACACCTGAAGAAGGCCGGAGCGTACAACGGCCGAAACCTTGTAATAAATATGGCGACAAAGATGAGGAAAATAGTCCGAATAATGTAAATAAACACACACACACACACACACACACACACACATATATATATATATATATATATATATATATATATATATATATATATATATATATATATATATATTGTAATGGACTCTCTCTCCCGTCGTTCCCGACGTATGAGTGTCTTTCAGTTCAGTTTTCAGAAGTGAACTGCAGACAATCCACACAGAAGATTTCTTTAGAATGGTGAAAACTTGTGTAGAACCAGCCACACTTATTGGAAGTGCTGATAACAAGGAATTGGTGCAACTATTTGCCACGAACACAATGAAAGACATCCCTCAGTTTTTATTATCACGGAGTCGTACCTCTCCGGTACTCCCATTGCAAAGTAGATTGCAGTGCCTTTCGATGGTAATTTTCTCTTATAACTTTATAATAATTTATACTTTGTATCAATATATTGCACATTGATAACGAACTGTTTACTCCGACATCTAGTCTATGTTCTATGCGTGTAGGTGGCAGTGGGTAGAAGTAGTACCTTTGTTACTCGGCTGCTGCACTTATTATTAAGATGGACGGCCAACACTGGTCTTCACTCAGCCCCTAAATCTTCAGGCGCCAAACCTTGTAAACCGCTTTAGCAGGCGGCCTAAATCACGTGAAATAAATAAATAAATAATATATATATATATATATATATATATATATATATATATATATATATATATATATATATATATATATATATATATATATATATATATACCGGATGTAAAAGCAACATTGTTCAATTACTGTAACAGTATAATTGTCCATCCCACCAAAGAAGGTTTAATATCTAAAAAAAACAAATAAAAAATAAACTGAACTAATTGAGTTTCTCTTTTTTTTTTCAGAGTTTTGGGTAAGACGTTTAGCCATCTTGATGCCATTTGTCGTAAGAATCGCTGAAAAACATTTTCACTTATTCAGCTAGAAAAAGAACAGGTTACAATTGTTTTGTGTCAGCCCCACTGTCTTCGCAACTAAGCAATGTGTAGTGGGGGAAAGATCATTCAGGACCTCAGTAATTGTACCAAAATTCATACTCTGGCTTCCATCTTCAAAGTAAAGAATCATCAAGAGAACAGTCAATAAGTTTTAAAATGAAAGAACAGTAGAGAGGAAAACAGGATCAGGAAGTCACTGCAGAACGAGAGATCATCATTTTGACTTAGAGGTGAAGAGATCAAATAGAAAAGATCCAACTCAATTCATAAGACGTTTGGCCCGTAGGAGACGAGATGAGAGTCAAAAAGCAGTGAAAATGAGTTGAAAATGAAACCTATGAGGCACATTGTTACTCCGGGGCATAAAGTTAAAAGGTTAGAAAGGGCGAAGATCATATTGTATAAATTGGAAAATGATCCTCGAATATATATATATATATATAAAAGTGAACATAGAAGTCAACACTTAGAGGCGACAGTCTATTTCATGCCAGATGCAATCGTCAGGCTGACGATTGCATCTAGCATGAAACAGACTGTCGCCTCTAAGTGTTGACTTCTATGTTCACTTTTATATTTACACACGCTCTATCTCTGATATTGAGCACTTTATCCCATAAATATAGCAAACTGTAAGACTATATTTCTTCATATATATATATATATATATATATATATATATATATATATATATATATATATATATATTGTCATCCACAGACAGACAGTTTAAATGTATCAAAGCTCTTCAGTGTGGTTAGACGTCCGGTTGCCTCTAGCTTGGATCGAAACCCGACTGAATTGTCGTCAGTCGGAGATTCTACCACTAAGCGCACGAAGGTGAATTTTAGCGTATTTATTTTTAGATAAACACAGAGTGACTGAGAGGACTTGATTCGCTTTAACGAATATATATATATATATATATATATATATATATATATATATATATATATATATATATATATATATATATATATATATATATATATATATATATATATATATATATGATAAATTTAATGATCAAGGTTGAATTAGAGCAGGAAACAGTAGGAGTTAAAAGTGCTAAAGGCACGTATAGAAAATAACAATTTATCATGTACTCCTTTTATTTATAAAAATTTACGCGATAAGACCATTACGTTTCACTGGTTTCAAACTTTCGGTATTTTCAGGCGACTTCGGTCAATTGATTTTCTAAAACTTTATTTTTTAAAAACATCATATGTTTTTAAAATAAATAGATGGATGAATAAGCGCACAATGTGAGGTTTGGTAGAAGGTGAGGAGGAGAAGGAAGAAAGCAAGTGTATTGGAAATATATCGATGGGTTTAGACGTAAATGAAATATACATATTTTCATTTCATTCCATTTCATATAAACTCATAAGGACCTTTTTAATATGTATGCAACGGGACATAATTTCCGATCTCTCATTCAATATATATTTTTTTTTTTAGTCTGCAAATGTTATTAGAGGTGATTTTTTCTTGTTGACAATGTTTGCAGATATTACTATATAGCGTTCATAATTTATTTTATTTAAAAAAACAAAGCGTTAAGAATCAGAATCGCCTGAAGATACCGAAAGGCTGAAACAAAGGTAACGGAATTGGCTGATATATATATATATATATATATATATATATATATATATATATATATACATATATATATATATATATATATATATATATATATATATATATATATATATATATATATATATATATATATATATATATATATATAATTATTTATTTGAATATTACAACATAAATATGTTATAAAATCACGACAAAAATAGCCATTTTGTTTCAACACTTCTGGTGTCTTATATAAAATATCACATTATGAAATGGACAAAGTCCGACAATTATCGTTCCATTAGCAAAGTCGATTTCATGTAAGTTTGTAGTTTAAAAGCAGTAAAATCGACCGATCCTTTGTGGCTAAATTGGTTAAGGCACGTTCGGCTATATGACGGTTCCGTATAGGATACAGGTTCGATCCTGTCGGAGGATGAATATTTTCTATGAAAATTTCTCGGACATTCAGGCCGGTAAATATTATTTAATACTGTTTATTATAAACAGAGCATTTACTTAAATATTTGTATCTATAAAAAAAGAATATATAAACATAAAAATGTCTTAATATATATATATATATATATATATATATATATATATATATATATATGTAATGACGCACAAGATACTTCTAGCAAAAAACAAAAATTTCCTCCTAAGATTAAGCAAGAAAATAGTTCTCACTGATAATGACAATAATATAATAATATTAATATATTCTATGGAAAGCAAATGCATAGAAATTACAGACAGAACGAAATCACTTTAGGGAGTCTCAAAAGGTAATGACAATAGACAATATAACCAACACTTCTACTCAGAATAAAAACAAAGACAGCTGAAATTCCTTGGACACAAAATGAGGAAGGAGGGCTTGGAAAACTTAACCCTCACGGGGTGTATTGTTACAAGAAAGATGTGGGAAGTCGGTGAGCCATTTTCTTGGCTAGCTTTTACCGTAGAGCAACGGATAGCGGCTCGTATTGAGGAAATGGAGAGCCACGTTCGAATTCCAGTCGAATCTGTTATATTCACTTACGTGCTAACATTCTTCGGAAAAGTATGAATCTTCTTCTTCTCCACTCCCCAGCTACGGTAAATAGCAGAAGAGACCGGGTTCTATAGCCGTGGATAGCAACTGGTCTACCGCAGAAAGAAATGGCAACCTACTGCGGGAAAAAAATCTGCCTCATCAATCATCTATAAAAAGATACGTGATCGCCTAAGCGTGTATCAGACATGGCAAATAACTGTATTGTT
The DNA here is from genome assembly GCA_964036315.1 of Acanthosepion esculentum. Lineage (NCBI taxonomy): Eukaryota > Metazoa > Mollusca > Cephalopoda > Sepiida > Sepiidae > Acanthosepion > Acanthosepion esculentum. Next base: position 13,135,413 of record OZ038516.1, on the reverse strand, counting down.
TTAGAGGCGTCTAGTTTGAAGAGGAGGCACCTATGATTGCCTTCCACCACAATAGTCTACCTCACCGTGCATGTTTTGATTAGTAATCAATTTGTATAAGCTTAAGAGTCTGGGCTAGAATATATGTCTTTTCAACACTATAAGAGTCAAAGATTGAAGACACAACTGTTTCGAAACACGATATATTTTAAAAACAACACTTTAATGTACTATGCGATGTGACTTCCTTACTGTAGATAGAAAAGAAATAAATTCCTTCATTAAAATAAATATTTGTTCTCATTCGATGTATGTGTCGACAGAATATTTGCAGCTTTACTGTCCGACATTTGTAAAACAAATGGCACAAGGGAGGCAACTCTGAAACAATTAAGAAAGAGAATGGCTATCTGTATGGATCAGTGAAAACATTGCTTTATTTTAAATCCATTTTACCCAATGCTAAGTATTAAAGTCACGAGGGTGAGCAGGAATTAGAAAGAGAATCCTTATTAATGTGCGGGAACAAAGAAAGATAATGAAGAAGACAGTAGATAGCGATTGACGTTGCATTTTAATTTTGAAGATTAAACTTGGCTAGAAAACAGAGATCCTGAAGTGATTTCAAGAATATATTTTTACTTTATCATAAATGAATATTACATCTATAATATGATTTTTTTATGATTTATATACAGGGTGTCCATAAAGTTCGTGTGCACTTTTAAAAAATTATAACTTTATTTGTATTTGCGATAGAAATAATCTGTAAAAAATGTTATAAAGTTTAATGTACCTAGTTTTAAGTATAGCTAAAATAACTAATGTTATTCCAGGCATTACTGTAAATCAGTTGGCAAATGTTTTTAAAAATTTATAACTTTATTTGTATTTGCGATAGAAATAATCTGTAAAAAATGTTATAAAGTTTAATGTACCTAGTTTTAAGTATAGCTAAAATAACTAATGTGATTTCAGGCATTACTGTAAATGAAAATGTTTTCCGTGAACTGCAAAATCGTATTACCCTTTGTATTGCTAATGATGGAGGACATTTGGAAACTTAAATAAAATTTCAATAAAAAATATAGATTTACTTCTTTCTAATCCTTTTTACAAATTATTTCTATCGCAAATACAAATAAAGTTATAATTTTTTTAATTGCACACGAACTTTATGGACACCCTGTATAAAATCTAATTATGTATTAAATATTCTTTTTAACTTTATTTCTTTATATATTCATACAATTAAAAGTCTTTCTCTATAAACATTTTTTGTATTGTTAAACTATCGTTCCCGCCAAAAAACCCCACCAAAAAACAAAAACGTTGTATCAGAAGGACAGTTATTCCCTTTTCACCGCTATTACTGCATAGATATTTGACTTGTAAACCAATGCGATATTTGGACCTTTTCTGATAATTCAACCCAAAACATTTATTCTCACCAAAATAAAAAAAATTATATTTACTAAAACTTACACCAAAATTTATAAATAGTATTTAAAATTTTTTTTAAATATACATCCATTTTTATTTTTTACCTTGTGTCGCCAGCTTTTGCCAAAAATAAATAAATGAAATGATATTATATGTGGTAGAGAATTCGAGACCCTTGGAGGTAATTTCCTTTCCTGAATTCAATGAGATAGTAGCACCATTAATGTTTCTGGGTCCTGTCGATCTGATATCTTATCCTGGTATTTACTTGACCCCCCCCCCACTGAGTCAGGTTGTGACACAAGGTCGGTTTTTAACGTGGGGACCCGAGTGTTTTCACCCGGGCCGCTGGTCTTTGCTGGTCATAGCTAGTCTTGGCTGGTCATAGCTTGTCCAAGCTGGGCGGAGCTGGGGGTAGCTGGTCAAAGCTGGCCATAGCTAGACGTAGCCATAATACCACCAGCGCAGGGACGAATCCCTACACTAGGCAAGTATCGAGTGAAGCTCTCAGCCAGGTATTTACTTGACCCCCACTGAGTCAGGTTGTGACACAAGGTCGGTTTTTAACGTGGGGACCCGAGTGTTTTCACCCGGGCTGCTGGTCTTTGCTGGTCATAGCTTGTCCAAACTGGTCATAGCTGGTCTAAGCTAGTCATAGCTGGTCTTAGCTTGTCCAATCTGGTCATAGCTAGTCTTGGCTGGTCCAGGCCGGAGCCGGTCCAAGTTAGTCGTAGCCATGATACCACCAGCGCAGGGACGAATCCCTACACCAGTATCGAGTGAAGCTCTCAGCCAGAAGGCCGACCAAGCGAGCGATCTGCGAACAGATACTACGCTTTGATCCTGGCCTCCAGGCCGTGGATTTACTTGACCTCCCACAAGGTCAGGTTGTGTCACAAGGTCGGGGTTTAATGTGGGAAGGGAGGGGGGTTGACCCGAGTGTTTCCACTCAGGTCGCAGGTCTTTGCTGGTCATAGCTTGTTCAAGATTGTCTTAGCTGGTCTTAGCTGGTTATAGCTGGTCTAATACTACCAGCGTAGGGACGAATCCCTGCGACCGGCCTGTATCAGTGATCGAATCTCAGCCAAAAGGCGATCATTCAGCTATTAATCTGCGAACAGATACTACACTTTGATCTTAGCCAAAAGGCCGAGAAGCGATGAAGCCCTCAGCCAGGAGGCCGACCAAGCGAGCGATCTGCGAACAGATACTACACTCTGATCCAGGCCACCAGGCCGTGGATTTACTTGACCTCCCACACGGTCAGGTTGTGACACAAGGTCGGGGTTTAACGTGGGACGTGAGGGGGAGTGGATCCGAGTTTTCACCCGGGCCGCAGTGCTTTGGCTTTAGCTGGTCTTAGCTGGTCATAGCTGGCCTTGGCTTAGCTGGTCTTAGCTTGTCCAAGCTGGTCAGAGCTGGTCAGAGCCGGTCATAGCTAGTCAGACGTAGCCGCGATACCACCAGCGCAGGGACGAATCCCTGCGACCGGCCTGTATCAGTGGTCGATCCCAGCCTAAAGGCGATCATTCAGCGAGTAATCTGCGAACAGATACTTCACTTTGATCTTAGCCAAAAGGGCGAGATGCGATGAAGCCCTCCGCCAGGAGGCCGACCAAGCGAGCTATCTGCGAACAGATACTACACTCTGATCCAGGCCACCAGGCCGAGCAGCTCTAAGCTGATATCGTATCCTTCAGATAACATTTGGGTACCTCAGTGTGGTGTAATTGTTAAGCATGCTTGTCTCGCTAGATCTGTTACGACTGAAAAGTGAGTTCGATCCTCACTGGGTGCACCATACTTTCTGCATTGTGCCACATCTAAGCTACGCTTAGAAAATCGCTATCCTTCAGAGAACATTTCATCGCCGTAGAAAGAATATTTACTCTTTGTAAGAAGCGAAAACGCCACTCTCCTTGTCGTTGTATTCTTGGATTTAACTCCAGCAAGTTCATGGAAAGCTAAAATTTGGATTTAAAATTTATAATTTCGTGTGGTGGATTAATCTTTGCAATAAATAACTTAATATTTGGGTTGAATTAACAGAAAATACTTGAATTATTTAATTTTAATTTAAATTGTAGAATAAGAAAAAAAAAGATATGGATTATATTGTCTATTGTCATTACCTTTTAAAGTGATTTCGTTCTGTCTGTAATTTCTATGCATTTGCTTTCGATAGAATATATTAATATTATTATATTATTGTCATTATCAATGGGAACTATTTTGTTGCTTAATCTTAGGAGGAAATCTTTGCTTTGGCTAGAAGTTCCTTGTGCACCATTACATATAAATCTATCTATCTATATATATATATATATATATATATATATATATATATATATATATATATATATATATATATATATATATAAGACATTTTTATGTTTATATATTCTTTTTTTATAGATACAAATATTTAAGTAAATGCTCTGTTTATAATAATCAGTATTAATAACATTTACCGGTCTGAATGTCCGAGAAATTTTCATAGAAAATATTCGTCCTCCGACAGGAATCGAACCTGATCCTATACGGAACCGTCATCTAGCCTGGCGTGCCTTAACCGATTGAGAAAAGCTGTCCGATATTTGCTTATCTTTTTCTGCTATTTTTGCTTTTGTTTCATTTATAAATTCGTCATTTTTGGCTTCATTTTTATGTCTTGTAGTGTGACTGGGAGGTTTCTAACTATACAACATAGTACTGTCCTAATATCTTCATTTCCTAAGGCTGCGATTACCGTATGTTCCAATGGTTCTGTTTTTGTTGGTATAAGTCTTGACAGACCATCCGCATATCCGATCTTTTTCGTTGGTAAATATTCCAATCTGAAATTGTAGCCCAGAAGAATGGTTCCCCACTAAGTAACCGATTTGCCGTGTAAACCGGTAGACCTGTTTTCGAACCAAAAATTGTTAGTAACGCTTTTTGACCTGTCTGCGGAGTCAAACGTCTAACACAGATGTACCTATGAAACCTTGTGACTGCGAAGATAATTACCAGAGCTTCTTTCTCTATTTGTTAGTAGTTTTTTCTCCGCTGATAATTGAGTTCGAGAAGCATGTGCGATAGGTTTTATTGTCCCATCTGGCATTTTATGTAATATACACGCGCCGACCCCGTAGACGCTCGCGTCACTTGCTACAATAATTTCTAGTTTAGAATCGTAGTGTGCCAAAAATAAATCTGATGTTAACGTTTTAATTATTTCGTCAAATGTTTCCTGGCATTGAACTGTCCACTGCTAAACTTTTTCTTTCTTTAGCAGCTCGTTCAGTGGTGCGCGGAGTTTATGCATGTGAGATATGAACTCCTGGTAGTAACTCACTAAGTCTAGAAAACTTTGTAGTTCTGTTATGTTCTTAGGAACTGGCATTTTTTTTATTGCTGTTGACCTTTCAGGGTCTGGTCTTCTTCCTTCTTGATCTATTATATGGCCAAGGTATTTAATTTCCTTCATGAACAAATCGCACCTATTTTCTTTTACTTTGAATCCATAGCTTTGTATTCTCTTAAACAACTCTTGTACATGTTGCCAGTCACAGTAATCAAAGCCAATAAATTGTACCTCACCAATTTCATTACGGCCAGCATTTCCTACTCTTATTTAAAAACAAATTGGTTTTAAACATGGAATAATATTATTCTAATATAGTTTTATGATATTTCTTATTTTTATCTTACGGCAATTTTTTTAAAGATCTTTTTGTAGCTGTGAATAATACGTACCCCTGATTTTGCTTATTTACTTTTTAAAAATGCGTATTATACATGGGAAATTACGGTAATTCAACAATGTTTTGCCGCAATTTTTAACATCAGTTTGATATTTTTCTTGTTGAAAAAGTTGAAGAATTTTAACACGATCAACATTATGGACAAAAATACTGAATTTTATATCGTGTTTTTTTCGAAACTTGGCATGAGTAAAATAAATGCATGGAAATGGGACGATAAAAAAAGCCCCCAGAATGATGTCAAAATCCCTGAAAGTCTTTCATCATTTAATAATCTATTGTGCTTAGTTTTATTTGTAACGTATATACATGTAGGTAAATGAAAGCAAATGTTGATAAGATAGCGAGTGTCACAAATCACTACCCAGCGCCTCCAATCAAAAATCCCCCCTCCCGCCATTCGATTTGTTCCGATGTAGTACGTACCAGTCCAACTAGATTTAATCCATCTTAATATTTATGTGTTTTCATCATAGCCGTCTCTGTTAAAACACTTATTATTTTTATGTCCTTTGATTTCTGGCGTGTACGCATTTCTTTCTGGGTCCCGCCCAGAGACCTAAGGTTAGAAATGGCATCATGACAATTTACACTGACAAAAAAAATTATATAGATAAAGCCTTTCGTAAAGTGTGGGCTGTACTTGTCAGAACAAATTATGTATCTCTTTGATGCATGGACTTCCAGGAATCCCTTCAAATAGTCTTCTGGAATCTTTTCCAACCAATCCTAGGGCTCCAACTGCAACAGGGATTGTTGATGTTCCCATGTGCCACATTTTTGAGATTTCTATTTCAAGGTCCTTGTATTTCAACAGCTTTTTGAATATCTTCAAAGATACATTGCAGTCTGCAGGGACTGCTATATCAATAAGGAGGCATTTATTTTGTTTGTGGTCTTTAATAACAATGAAGGGTAAGGAAGCATTTTTTGCTTGCGGTCTATTATTATTATTATTATTATTATTTTGCTCAATGGAAATTCTGTTCATAACGCATGGTCCCTAGAAGAATCTTTACAATTGAAAAACTTTTCGGAGATTCCTTGCAATTCAAAATCTCCTTAAGTGTTTTTTATTTTATAGGTAGTTTTCTGATCGCGTCCATGATTCCAGGAATTAGTTCATAGCTTTATAGCTTTTTCACTTTCGATCCAGATCCTGGTATTTTTCAATCTTTTTCCGTTTCTTTAGAGTCCAGCTTTAGAACAGCAAATTCAATGATTTGACACTTGCTATTCTCCTCATCTATAATCTTCTTCTTCTTCTTCTTCTTCTTCTTCTTCTTCTTCTTCTTCTTCTTCTTCTTCTTCTTCTTCTCCTCCTCCTTCTCCTCCTCCTCCTCCTCCTCCTCCTCCTCCTCTAATAATAATAATAATAATAATAATAATAATAATAATAATAATCTATATCTATAAAAAAAAAGGTGCCTATGTGTGTGTGTCTGTCTGTTTCTGTGTCTGTGTTTGTTTGTGTATGTATGCTATTTATTCCCACCCACATTTCTCAGCCGAGTTCTAGGAAATTGAACACCCATATTGCAAATGTATTATATTAGGTTAAGATAAACATTGCAATCCCCAGGTTCCCTCGGGTTTGACTGAAAAATTGATAAAACTGAAGGTGGGTACGAATTTTTTAAAAACCAAGGCAAAGTTCTAAGCGAACAGATTTTTTTACTGGATGAGCTGAAGTCCGTCGCAGCTCATCTTAATAGGTTTATGTCGCGTACTTGATGGTTTTCCTGTGACATTGACTTCAAACAAAAAAATCGCAGAAACTGTGAAAAAATCGGATTTTTCGTACTACTATTAATTATTAAAACTTGAATAATTTCCTAAAATTTCCTAAATTTACATCCCATTTTCTTCAAACATGTCGAAAAAAAAATTGCCATCATGCACGAAATAAGATGGTGGGGTTTTAGTCCTGCTCGTTTCGCGGGTATAACGAAAAAGCACGAAAAAAATGTTAAAAATACGTTTTTCGGCCATAACTCCCTGGTTTTTCATCCGATGATTTCCAAATTTGCCATGTGAATTACATGACATATAAATTATCTTGGATGAAAGTTTGCTTTAGATTACTTCAGTTAAGTGGACGAAATCTGCGGCAAACTAAGTCCAAAATCGACGTTTGCTATTTCGCCAATAGTTTCTTCATATGATTCCATCCTAAAAATGCACTCGAACAACCTTTGATGCAAAGTTTGTTCGTGAAAGATTATTGAAGCGTTAAAATGGAAAAAGAATCCGAAGAACCTCTTATTAAAGCCAGCTTTACAGTAAACGTGCGAAGAAGCATGGGGAAGGGGCGTTCAGGCGTTTGCACATGCAGTTGAATCAAGCTCTGGCGCTTTATCCCTGTTTTTGATTATTATATTTGTGAACTAATGCATTAGTATTTGAACGTTATTACGACCGTAGGAAATTTACTGAATATCTAAAACATTGAAATAATTTAACCCTGCGCAACGACCACACAAGAACCTTTTATCGATGGAATTCCTTTATTACGAACAATCAGACACTTGCGAAGGACATACGGTAAAAAAAGATTAGTAGGGGAGTAGTTTAGTATAGCAAAGGATGATGCCTGCGAGCGGGAACGCAGGCAGACAAGGGCGTGCGGGTATACGTTTGCAGCCATGCTAGTGATGATGATGATGATGATGATGATGATGATGATGATGATGATGATGATGATGATGATGATGATGATAATAATAATTATTATTATTATTATTACTAGTCTGTTTTAAATTGCTACAACTTTATCCATTGGAAGGTGGTTTATAATACAGGCTGTTCACTGAAAGACTGAATGATATAAAACAAAAATTGCGTTTTATTATTATTATTATTTGATTTGTATGGAAACATTTTCTGAATCGATGTTCTGGCGATGACTAATTGGTCAGAGCAACAACGGGTAGAAGCTGATGGATCCTCAAGGACACTCTGTCGTACAGCTTCCACCGCTGCGCCAATGCGCACTGTGTTTTTAGGACCCTATCCCGGAAGATCATCGACTGATCCATTTCTTTCAAACCAGGCTATTATGTTCCGAATCATGTTATCGCTAGGATATACTCTGACATTAAAATGTTGCCGGTATTTTCTCTTAGTTTTAATAATTGATTTTTCATTGGAATACAAAATGTTTTGCTCGTTACTGGACATCATATGTAGACATTTTCTTCTCCAAGGGATGCTTTATAATCTGTAAAAAAAATAAAATAAAAAAGGTTGAAAATGAACACGTTATAACATTTTTGAAATCTTCAGTTTCCAAGTGGCCATCTTATAATGCCTCTCTTTATCTTAGCTTAACTACGCCGCAAATTATTTGCATTTTTTGTTGACATGTTTGAGCGCTATGTAAAGGTTATGTTACACAAAATGGTGTAAACTTTACAAAATCGATATAAAACAAATACACATTTAATACATACTGGATTTAGGTTAAATGTAACTGCGAAAAACTCTCAAATGTCAGTGCGTATTATACAAGAGAGATTATACACTGAACAGACTTTCTTAGCAGCTGACCTAGCAATGGATTTAATATAGTCTTTTCACTTCATGTCAGCAGAGAACGTTAACAAGGCACAATATTCTAAGCATGGACGAATGGTAGACTTATAGATATTTAAGATAGATTCTGGAGAGAAAAATTGTCTCGCCCGACATAATGAACCGACTTTCTTAGCAGCTGACATAGCAATGGATTTAATATAGAGACTGCGGTGCAACCACTCCTTTTTTTTTTGTATTAATAATTATTCGTTTTTCTACAACTAACCTAAATATTCTTTGCCTTAATTTTACTGCTTTTTGTTTACCTTATATTTATCAACTTGATATTTTTTACTCAGTTTCATTTGTTCTTATCAGTTATTAATTTAGATATTAGTATTATCAAAAACGCTGTATAAATTATTTTATTGTATGTTAAATAAAGACTTCATAATCATTGAGTATTTTAGGCTTAAATCCCGACATATATTTTCATTTTTGTTTCTGCTATATTTTTATAAAATAAACAAACATTTCGATATTTGTGTTTATCTTCTGTTGCGTAAATTGTCTTGCTTTCTAGTGCTTTTGTTTACATGACATTTTATTTTTAGACATTCTATATATTATAGATACAAATATTTAAGTAAATGATCTGTTTATAATAAACAGTATTAACGACATTTACCGGCCTGAATGTCAGAGAAATTGTCATAGAAAATATGCGTCCTCTGACAGGAATCAAACCTATGTCCTATACAGAACCGTCAAATCGCCTGACGTGCTTTTACCGATTTAGTCACAGAGGAGCGTTTCGGTTAGCAAGGTCTATTTTACTGTTTTTAAACTACAATCTTCCATGATTTTCTCAAGTACATTCATATCTGCACAATGCGTATCCAAATGTAAACAAATGACGTCACACATTATAAAATGGACAAAGTTCGACAATTATTTTAAGATATTTTTATGTTTATAATTGTTGGATTTTGTCCATTTCATAACGTGTGATAACATTTTATATATTAAAAGGTCTGGGGCCCTTGCTGTTTGCCTCAGGGTTCTTGATAAGATCCAGAGACGGATATTCAATGTGATTGGCCCTCATCTGTCATCTCGTCTGCAGTCGCTCTCTCACAGACGCGATGTTGCCTCGCTCTGCCTTTTTTACAAGTACTTTCACGGTAATTGCTCCGAGGAGCTGCTTTCGCTTGTCCCTAGGCCTCGTGAATTTAAACGTCCTACGAGGCTGGCATCCCGTTCCCACCCCTACACCGTTGAAACTGTTAGATGTAGACGTCTCTTTTACTCCAATAGCTTCATGTCTCGCACATCTCGCCTATGGAACTCCCTTCCCTATTACTGTTTCCCTGACAAATACAATCTCCAACGGTTTAAGTGTAGCGTCAATCGACATCTCCAGTTGCCTTGATCTAACCAATTCCCTTCTCCACACCCTTTCATCTTTCATTCCTATCTGCTCCGCTCCAAATCTTCTGTAAACCCCTTGCCTTGATCGACCCACTGTCTTTCTCTTTCTCCACATCCTCTCCTTTACCACTCCTATCTGCCCTTCCTCCAACCCTTCTATAACCCCTTGCGTGATAGTGGCCTCCAGCCTTGCTTGGTGTGATAAGCTTAAAGAAAAAAAAAGCGTTGATTTTGTCTCTTTCTTTTTGTATTACTATTTATTTGTTTTTGTACAACTAACTTTAAGATCGTTCGTCTTATTTTTACTATCAGTTTTTGCTTATCTAAAATTATATTCATCAACTTGACATTTTCTATTCCCGTTAATCTTTCATCAGTTGATAACTTAGCTATTAGTATCTGTCTGGTTAAGGCAGTGGAGAACTTGGAGAGGGAAATTAACAGGAGATAACTGATAACTGACATCCATTAAACATGGCACGTGGAATTAGAACAGTCTACCCCAGTGAGCGAAATAAAGGGTTCAGTTCGACATTCCAGGCACCTGAAGAAGGCCGGAGCGTACAACGACCGAAACGTTGCAATAAATATGGCGACAAAGATGAGGACAATAGTTAGCTATTAGTATTGTAAAAAACGCTGTATAAATTGCTTCATTTTATGTTAAATAATGACTTCAGAATATCCGAGCATTTTAGGCTTAAATCCCGATATATATTTTCATGTTCAGGTTTGCGGATATTTCTTCGGGAGAGTACCCAGGTCTCACAGGCGTACGATCTTGGTAGTTTTTTTTTAGCACAGGATTACCAAAACTCTTTTGAATAGCTGCCAGCTTGCTGCGCGAGAGGCCTTGATTCTGTTGTCGACATCTTTTTCAGCGAATTGATTTGATGTTAGTACGCTGCCAAGGTATAGAAATTGTTCATCATCCCCTTTTTTACATTATGGTTCGCCCTGTACAAGATCCTGGGGTCATTCGTGGTAGAGGGTTACATTACGGGGTAGTTTATATGGATAAAAGGGGAAGATAACGCTCAAGGAAAATAACGCGTTTTGTCGAAGGCCCAATAGTCCAAAAATATCTACTTTTAAGTTTAAGTGAAATACGTAAATATTACTTAAAATAATAATTTAAAATAATTTGAAATTATTTCTATTTTATTTCATTTATTATACATACTACGATTATATTTAATGGAAGTTATTTTCTATTATTATTTCTTTCAACCGTTTCCCAGAGTTGCCTGGATTTACTGTATTAGTATTGTCAAAAACGCTGTATAAATTACTTTATTATATGTTAAATAATGGTTTCATAATCTCTGAGTATTTTAGGCTTAAATCCCGATATATATTTTCATTTTTTGTTTCTGCTATATTTTTCTAAAATTAACAAACTTTTCGATATTTCTATCTATTTACTTATGAACCATTTTGTAACTTGTCTTGCTATCTGGTGTTTTTGTTTACCTAATGTTTTTTATATATTAAAAAATGGTTAATTTGTTTGTAGCTTCTAAAACACGTAATCTTTATATACCTACATTACATATGTTCCAAAGGTTGTCGAGACAAGCTTCCATAGCACGCGTCTCAGAGAGCCTCAGACAAATAAGTCTAAGTAACTTAGAGATAAATACATTCTTATTGTTCAAAGCAGAGTCCAATAGTGTCATGAAAACCTCGTGAAATTCCAGTAAGATATCTTTGATCATTTCTAAGATACATCGCTTCAAATCTTAATCTAACAATTCGACACTTTTGCTGTTACACAATTTGGACAATTTTGAGGATACACACGATATATATATATATATATATATATATATATATATATATATATATATATATATATATATATATGTGTATGTGTGTGTGTGTGTGTGTGTGTGTGTGTGTGTGTGTGTGTGTGTGTTGGTTTGTTAGTTGATTTTCTTTAGTTGCATATCAACGCATCTATGGGTTATTTAATTTTCTGTATTAGAATTTACGTTTTTGTACAACTAACCTGATGATCGATTACTTTCTGTTTTTTGCGTACCTAACGTTATATTTTTCAACTTTGCATTGTCGAATCTCGTTCTTTTTTTTTACCAATCGTCAGTTTCGGGATTAGTATTGTAAAAAAAAAGGCTGTATAAATTACTTTATAATATGTTAAATAATGACTTCATAATCTCTGAGTATTTTAGGCTTAAATCCCGACATATATTTTCATTTTTTGTTTCTGCTATTTTTTTCTAAAATTAATGAACTTCGTTGTTCGTGATCTGATGCACCTCGTGTTCCTGGGATTTGATGAAATTTCCTTTGATGGATTTGCTCAAGTTTGCTTATATTTCTTCGGTAGAGTACCCAGGTTCCGTAGGCGTATGCTCTTCGTGGTTTTTGCTAGCCCAACATTACCGAAAACTGTTTTGAATAGCTTCCCGCATGCTGCGTGTGGCGGCCTTGATTCGGTTATCGACGTCTTTTTCAGCGAATGGATTTGATGTTAGTACGCTGCCAAGGTAATTTCTATACATCCCCTTTTTTTTACAGTATGGTTCACTCTGTACAAGATCCTGGGGCCATTCGTGGTAGAGGGTTATGTTAAGGGATATCTTATATGCATAAAAGGGGAGATAACGGTTAACTCCAGACTTGAATAGGTTACGATTGTAGTGATCATGGAAACATCCTCTTGGGAGTCGATTCCACAGGGCGGTAGTTCTTAAAGAAGCTGTTTGACTGGAAGTTACTTCTCACCGATAGAATACAGAAGGAATGTGTCTGGTTTGCTACTAAGTAAGTGTCATGGCGGGTCATAGCCGTGAAGATTTAATCAGTTGGAACCAGGAGATACAGTTTGTCTGAGAACTTTCCATGAAAATGGCGATAGAGTAGTGAACGGCTCGTCTGTGAAAAAGAGGCTAAATTGTGGAAAATATTTCATCACCCTAACGGACTCGTTGAGGCTATTGAATTTTATCGAGATTGGGAAGTAAGGATTGGGCAGATCTCACCAAAATAGGACGGCGCTACTCCATTTTCGACTTGATCTGGCTCTTATATAGGTAGAGGATAGCATGTCTGAAGCAGTACAGGATGCCGACCATTTTACCTGAATCTATCGCCATGGCTCGTATGTACGAGTTCCACTTGGGGTCAGGTGTGAGTTTAAGGCCCAATAGTATCTCAGGTCACAGTGCCTCTTGGAGGGGTGATCCGTTCATCGTTACTGGCGATAGGTCGCGGTCTGGTCAGCGGTGATTGGAATGGAACTAGTTTGGTTTTCGAGGCGCTGAATGTGATCGGCCATATTTTTCCCCACTGGTTAGTGTTAGATCGGAAAGGAAGATATAAATTTAGTCCGAATGAAAAGAAAATGACATGCTACTGTTGTTAATTTTCTTATTTAATTATTCTTGTGCTCATAATTTTCTGGACGTAAATTATGTAGAACTCTTCCAAATGAATTGTATATATATATATATATATATATGATAGAAATTGTAAGGAGGATTTGATAATTATAATTAAGTAATTCATTGAGTCTGAAAGAAACCTAAACAAAATGCAGAAAGCACTGGACGGCTGTTTCGTCCTATATTTGGGACTCATCAGCAGTGCGCATCCACTACAGAGAATTGAAACCCGGACAGTTAGGTTGTCAAGCAAACATCATACCAACTGTTCCAACGGGCCTCGGTGACGAAGAGCGAGCAAATCAGACTCAATATAGCGCCGCTCGCTCACATATTCCGTGGTGGAACTCAACTGAAGTTCTCTGTAACCATAGGACTTGCTCCCACCCCGGAGCCACGGCTACTATCACCAAGCCGCTCAAACTGAAGCATTAGAAGCCGGTTCAATCAATGATATATATATGATAGAAATTGTAAGGAGGATTTGATAATTATAATTAAGTAATTCATTGAGTCTGAAAGAAGCCGGATTATGTAAGCGAGCGGCCCTATATTGAGTCTGATTGTCTTCGTCACCGAGGCCCGTTGGAACAGTTGGTATGATGTTTGCTTGACAACCTAACTGTTAGGGTTTCAATTCTCGGTAGTGGATGCGCACTGCTGATGAGTCCCAAATATAGGACGAAACGGCCGTCCAGTGCTTTCTGCATTCTGATGAGGTTTCTTTCAGACTCAATGAATTACTTAATTATATATATATATATATATATATATATATATATATATATATATATATACGTTAATAATACAAATAGTAATATCAACAATGATCACGGCCACAATATGCTGACCGTGTTTGGAAAATAAAAACATTCCTATAACTCTAGATACATACATAAAACAACACTTACATTCAGTTAAAATTAAAAGTTAAATTCATCCTTGATAATAAATAATTTACACTTTAAAAGAAGAAAATACATTTTTTTTAAATCATTTCACCCCAAGCAAGGCAGGAATGCCACTGGCACGCAAGGGGGTTACAGAGACTTCGGAGTCTGTCTCTCTCCTGGACGCTCCGTGTTTAAGTTAGTGAACCCTGTCATAATCCTTGTCTTCTGTTCATCTTTGATGTTACAAGGAGTTTTGTTAATCCATCCCTCTTACCACTCAACTGCGCCCCACACATAATAATCAAGGGGCCAGCAGAGATACCTTTTCTTTATTATCAATGGATTGCCATTTTATAAAAAAAAACTTTGCCTACAATGTCATTTTAGGGCATAGATGATGATGGCTCTCCACAAATGTTCTTCTTTTTATCTGTGAACAGTCATATTATTAAGCATATTTTTAAATTCCATATCCTTTCAGAATACATGTGACCATGGCTCTCCACATATTCCTCTTCTTTATTATCTGGGAATTGCCATTTTATTAAAAAATATTTTTAAATGCCATGACATTTCAGGACGTAATGATCTTGCATTTCCACAGATTACTTTTCTTAAGAGCTGTGAAATGCTATTTTATTAAAAACATTTTTAAAAGCCATATCCGTTCAGGACGTAAGGGATCATAGCTCTCCACAAATTCCTTTTCATATTGTCTGAGAATTGACATTTTATTAAAAGTATTTTTAAAAGTCATGTCCGTTCAGCACGTAAGGGATCATAGCTCTCCACAAATTCCTTTTCATATTGTCTGAGAATTGACATTTTATTAAAAGTATTTTTAAAAGTCATGTCCGTTCAGCACGTAAGGGATCATAGCTCTCCACAAATTCCTTTTCATATTGTCTGAGAATTGACATTTTATTAAAAGTATTTTTAAAAGTCATGTCCGTTCAGCACGTAAGGGATCATAGCTCTCCACAAATTCCCTTTCATATTGTCTGAGAATTGACATTTTATTAAAAGTATTTTTAAAAGTCATGTCCGTTCAGCACGTAAGGGATCATAGCTCTCCACAAATTCCTTTTCATATTGTCTGAGAATTGCCATTTTATTAAAAGTATTTTTAAAAACTATATCCTTTCAGGACGTAATGATTATGGCTCTCCACAGATTCCTTTGCTTATTTTCTGTGAATTGACATTTTATTAAAAATATTTTTCAAAGCTATGTCAGTTCAGGACATAAGGGATCATAGCTCTCCACAAATTCCTTTTTCTGATTGTCTGTGAATTGCTATTTTATTAAAAGTATTTTTAAATGCCACGTCCTTTCAGCACGTAATGAAAACGGCTCTCCACAACTTCCTTATTTATATGGAAAAGGCGAACCTATCTACTCCGATTGAGGAAAAATATTATTAAATAAGATTTCAGAGTTCAGCTGGAGACAGTAGGAGACGACTGAAGTAGACATTAGATGGAACCGGAAACCAGATTCGAAACTGGTAGTAAGGCTTAAACCATTTTCTTTTCTTGTTATGTACTATGTCCTTTCAGGACGCAGCCGATCATGGCTCTTCAATTCTCCCTATCTCTTGCAGCTCTCAACAAGTTACCTCCATCTTCTTCCTCCGCCAAACCAAGTTCTGTCATCCACTTGCTTAAGTCTGCCAGGTATGTCACGCGTTGTTTTCCCTTGTCTCTCTTTCCCTCTATTCGACCCGAGAGTATCAGATACTCCTGGCCCTCCTTCCTCATTATACGTCCCAGAAACTTCAGCTGCCTCTTCCTGATAATAAGCACAAGCCTTCTCCTTGTTTGCAACCTCATTGTTGCTCACACGCCGGGTCTATGGTATCCTTAGCATCCTTCTGTAGAACCACATCTCCGTCGCTTTTAGTTTCTTCATCTTTGAGGATATCGTTTAACATTCGCTGCCATAAAGAAGGACAGATGTCACATAACAGTTCAGTATTCCTTTTCTTTGTTATCAAAGAAATCCTCCTGTCTCGCAATAATCTACCCAGTTTTTGGAATGAGTCCTTGGCCATAACAATACGTCTACGGATTTCAGTGTCGCACTTACCGTCCTCTGTCAAGACGCTTCCCAGATATTTAAAATTCTACGTCTGTTTGATTCTAGTGTTCACGACCTTCAAATCGCATTTTGGGTTCATCCTCTTACTAATGACCATGCACTCTGTCTTGCTGTAGTTTGCGCTTAGTCCTTTCCTCTCGCTCTCTGTTGCTACCTTCTGTAGGAGATTTAGTAATTTCTTTTCCGTGCCTGCTATCAGTCCTGTTTTTACAAAAAAAACCATAGAGGATTAGAAACCGGGCGAAAACATATATAAGTTCTAACAACACAAACAGTATAAACTTTTTTGCCAACACATTCAAAACGTACAGTGGCAGTTGTTAGAAGACGATCAATAGTGATCTTTTCAATGAAGTTAGAGAAAACTAAACGCTCCTAATACAATCTACAAAAGCGAAAACGTCATTTTACCAATCCATTCAATACATTGCTCCGATGAGCTGATTTCATGAATTGTTTCGCACATCTCTCCTGTGGAACTCCCTTCCTTATTCCTGTTTCCCTGACAAATATAATCTCCAACTATTTAAGTGTAACATCAATCGACATCTCCAGTTGCCTTGATCTATCCACTTCCCTTCTCCACATCCTTTCCCTTTTCATTCCTATCTGCTCTCGCTCCAAATCTTCTGTAACCCCCTTGCCTTGATCGATCCACTATCTTTCTCCACATCCTCTCCTTTACCACTCCTATCTGCTCTTCCTCCAAACCTTCTGTAACCCCTTGCGTGCTAGTGGCTTGGTTGGGGTGATAAGCTTAAAGAAAAAACTATACTGAAATGATAACTATCTCAATACAATGGAAATCAAACTTTTAGAAAAACGTTAATCAAAACTATACCCTCCTAATGCCATCTAATACCCAAAATGAACAATGTGTTTGGCTTGTCAGATAGCAAAGGTACAACAGGCAGAATGTCATAACAAAATGAATAAATTTTAATTCACATTAAAACTGGAATTCTCCCAGTGAGATTGAACTTACAGTGAAGGTCAGACAAGTACTTTATTCCATCACGCAAGTTGAAACTTCATCTCAAAAAAAAAAAAAATATATATATATATTTAAATTATGTCGGTGAACAAGTATTTCATCTTTCTTTTGCCAGCAAATTTTGCCCGAGGATAACAATTTCTTGAAGTGCTCTGAAATGAATGAACTTTTTAGCGCCTTTGGCCGTCGGCAACAGACTTTGCTAATTGATGAATTCTTTAAATTTCTTCATTTAGTTTGTACATGTTCTGCATAAGTTTAGTGACGAGTGAGGAAATGGATGTTTTTCAAGAGACATTTGCAGATTTGGAACCACTGAGAAAAAACACTATCCACTTATAAAATAAATAGGTTGCCCGGATGGACACACATATGATACAAGTAGGAGACCATATTTGCCGAGATAACAAAAAAAGATGAGGAAAATATATGAATAGCATCAATAAACATGGAGGGTCATAGGATTTTTTAAAAAGTATTTTTCTAAATTCATGTTACATGAACTAGGTTTATTCTTTACGTGCCAAAGAAATAAAAATGCGATTTGTAAAATGATTTGTAAAGGTCTATAAACTCTTTTCTAAAATTCTAAATTCAGAATTCAAAACTGCGCACCGAGCAATTGGATTAAATAGCAGATTGGACTGGGCTCTATAGCCTTGGTTGACAGTCAGTCTAGAACAAGGAAAATACCGAATTCAAAACCTATGAAAAAAAAACAAGCTATCAAATTATCCATGAATTCATGTCAGTTCGCAGATCAGAAGAAATGAGGTTATGGAGAAACATGATTGTCTAAATCTTAGAGGATATGGTAATTTTTTCGATAGATTTTCCAAATTCATCTTACATGTCCCAGGCGTTTTCTTTAGGTTGGCAAAAGAAAAAAATGTAATTTGTAAACTTATGTAAAGTCATAAAAGGCTTATAGGAAATAATGATAACTTCTAAAATCAGGATATTATTTTTTATCGTGGAGTTCGTATGCACTAGGCATCTAAAATTTATATATATATAATTGACTACAAAATCGATATTAAAATAACCTGATCCTAAGTGCGAAATTCCTGATAATAACTGTGACATTTATTCTTATTATTGAACAATTTAGTTCATGCCACTTTTCTCCAGTACAAGAACGCACATTTTTCAAATTTTAAAAAATTCAACCTCGGCGTTGCGTCTGCAC
Organism: Acanthosepion esculentum; assembly: GCA_964036315.1. Classification (NCBI taxonomy): domain Eukaryota; kingdom Metazoa; phylum Mollusca; class Cephalopoda; order Sepiida; family Sepiidae; genus Acanthosepion; species Acanthosepion esculentum. Next base: position 13,116,712 of record OZ038516.1, on the reverse strand, counting down.
GCTCCAAAATTATTCTAACATTTAACAATATCTCATTGCTAAAAAAAACACTTTTTCGGACCGTACTATCTTTCGATGTCGCATTACTATTCGGAATTTAATAAAAACACACTAAATTGTCTACCTGAAGATGGTCGTTCGGTACGACTGAAAGCCCGGCTCGTAGAAAAAATAACACCTGATAAACCCGGAATTTATGAACAAGGATCACACCATTCATTAACAGATTCGAAGTTGATTGTATTTTATTAGTAAATATTGTTTGTGAGAGTGATTCTCGCCGTATAATTAGCTTCAGTATTTGTTTTTCGTTTGAATGATTTACGTTACATAAATTGATTACGCACTACAAAATTGACATATATATATATATATATATATATATATATATATATATATATATATATATATATATATGTAGTAGAATCTCCCGTCGTATTTGTCGTATGAAGGTCATGCAGTTTTTCAAGGGCTGAATACTACGTGCCACAAGATCATCAAACGAATTCAGAGTTGTCCTTCTCCTAGACAAGTTGCCATCAAAGTCTGTCCTGCTACTTACCCATAGCTGGAGGCAGAAGAAGAGGATTAATACCTTTCCCAACTACTCCACCGTGCGCATATATATATATATATATATATATATATATATATATATATATATATGGATATGTGTATATATACCCTTATTCCCCCATAGCTGAACTATTTAATCAACCAGGACACTCATTAGAAAACTGTAAATGTGTATTGATAGATTCTGATTTCAGTTGCACATACACACGCAGAATAAAAGAAAAATACTGGATTTTAAAATTAAATACATATAAACTAGGGTTAAATAAAGACTTGGGTATTTTAAATCTTTATACATATTTCAATCGTGAAACAAAAAAAATTGTTAGATATAGTTAAATCTTTTTTTAAACAACATCTAAAATATTACTACAGTTAGATTTACGTTAGAAATATTCAAACACAGTTGCATTCCATATCACGTGACGTCCGAGTCCCGCGACGGACGCTACTTGATGTAAACAAACTTCTGAAAACAGCCATTTCTGACGAAAGATCGGGGCCGATCTGAAATATCAAATACATATTTTTCAGTTGTTTCTTATATATATATATATATATATATATATATATATATATATATATATATATATATATATATATAATATACGTTATTTACATAGACACAAATATTTAAGTAAATGTACTGTTTATAATAAACGGTATTAAAAACATTTACCGGCCTGAATGTCTGAGAAACTTCACAGAAAAAAGTGTCCTCCGACAGGAATCCAACCTGTATCCTACACAAAACCGTCATATAGCCTGACGTGCAATACCAGTTTAGCTACAAAGGAAGCGCCTGTTTAGCGAGGCTGATGTTACTCCTTGTTTAAACATCTCAGTATTTCCGCAAACGTTTATTTCTGCTCGAAGCGTATCATGACGTAGGCAAATTACGTCATGCTATATCACGTCAGGCTATATAACGGTATCGTATAGGATAGAGGTTCGATTCCTGTCGGAGGACGAATATTTTCTATGAAATGTTTCGGGCATTCAGGCCTGTGAATCTTGTTAATACAGTTTATTATAAACAGAGCATTTACTTAAATATTTGTGTCTACATAAACTATATATAAAATATATTAAAATAATTGTTCGACTGTGCCCATTTCACAACAACATATATATATATATATATATATATATATATATATATATATATATATATATATATATAAAGAAAGAAATAGTAAGATATAAAATCCGGTGTTCTTATATATATATATATATATATATATATATATGGTGGTACTCGCTTGGAAAACCTTGGATAGCTCGACTTGCGGTAGAACAAGTCGGTACCCGAGGAAAAATGGGGAATAAAAAAAGAAAGAACCAAGAACATTAAAACAAGGCGAAAACAATCGTCCAGTGTTCAAGTTCCAAGTCCAAAAAAGAAAAAAAAACAAAACGAGTAAAAAGGCAACTACGTAAAGTGCTCAAGACACTAAGTAGAGCAAAACCTAAGATAATCCTAAGGAGCCAGGCAAACCTACCTAGTTTTCACCCAAACGGAACGTCAGGGTAATGACGGCTTTACCCTGAAGATCCGTTTAGGGCAAACCTAGGTAGATTTGTCTGGCTCCTTATGATTATATATATATATATATATATATATATATATATATATATATATATATATATATATATATATATATATATATATATATATATAATGAAATGGGCAAAGTCCGACAATTTTAAGATATTTTTATGCTTACACATTCTTTTTATAGATACAAATATTTAAGTAAATGGTCTGTTTTATAATAAACAGTATCTATAACCTTTACCGGCCTGAATGTCGTAGAAATTTTCATAGAAAATATTCGTTCTCCGAATGGAATTAAACCTGTATTCTATACGGGACCGTCATTTATCCTGGCGTGCTCTTAACCGATCGAGCCACAGAGGATGGTTCGGTTAGCAAGGTCGAATTTAATGCCTTTAAACTTCAATCTTTCATGAATCTCTCACGTACATTCATATCTGCTGCAAGCGTATCCAAATGTAAACAAATGATGTCACACATTATGAAATGGACAATGTCCGACAATTATTTTAACTCATTTTTATGTTATATATATATATGTAAAAGTTTAATTCTACGTTTAAAAATCTTGTAAAAATCAAATATACCTTTTTTAAAAGTTATTTGAGGAAAATGAGAAAATGTAAAGTTTACTTAATGTAATTGGAAATAAAAATTACTTACTGTTTTAGTAGAAAATATTAGTTGAAAATGAGTGAAGCATGTTATAATCTTTACCGTGTTGACTTTTTTAAGCTGTTAACTAATGGTTACATCCATGTATTGACAGCTTACGTCATGGGAATTTATCGAACATAACTGACAATTTTTTCGTATTTTTTCGAATTTTACCTGAGCCAACTTATCTAACTACGCAGTAATTTAAAAAAAATTAATTACTTTTACCAATCTAATACTTTAGACTTTTAGCCTTACGTTTAAAGAGGATTTCTCTAAAAATAAAATTTGAAATATTAACAATAAACGTCCTGGGTAAACTACATCCAACAAGGCCTCTAATAACAAGGTTTTGAGGAGCGTGGAACCACCTCTTAATTGCTGGTGTTCCCAAGGTAACAAGAGCTGGTAGCACCTGTTAGTTTCATAAATATGGGCAAGTAGTTAACCCCAAACTGGGTTCAAGACACTATGAAAGTACAAAAATAGGTTTTAATACCATTTTTTAAAAAAAATATATTACCAGCAATACATTTTTGAAGAAAAAATATTAGCAGCTATACATTTTTGAAAAAAATATGACAAGCAATAAAAATCTTTTCGGCATTAAATAACCTATTGAGGTTGATATGCCGTAAAAGGAACTAAACGAAACCTATATATACTGAGGTAGATTAGATAGATAGATAGATAGATAGATAGATAGATAGATAGATAGATAGATAGATAGATATAAAAAATATTACTAGCAATAAAAATCTGTTCGGCATTAAATAACCCATTGAGGTTGATATGCGGTAAAACAAACCAAACGAAACCAATATATACTGATATATATATATATATATATATTATATATATATATATATATATATATATATATATATATATATAGATAGATAGATAGATAGATAAAAAATATTACCAGCAATAAAAATCTGTTCGGCATTACATAACCCACTGAGGTTGATAGGCCGTTTAAAAAACAAACGAAACGAATATATACTGATATATATATATATATATATATATATATATATATATATATATATATATAGATAGATAGATAGATAAAAAATATTACCAGCAATAAAAATGCCGGCATTAAATAACCCATTGAGGTTGATATGCCGTAAAACAAACCAAACGAAATCAATATATACTACGATAGATAGATAGATAGATAGATAGATAGTAAAAATATTACCAGCAATAAAATTCTTTTCGGGATTAAATAACCAATTGATGTTGATATGACGTAAAACAAATCAAACGAAACTAATATATACTACGATAGATAGATAGATAGATAGATAGATAGATAGATAGATAGATAGGTAGGTAGGTAGTAAAAAATATTGCCAACAATAAAAATCTGTTCGGCATTAAATAACCCATTACTGAGAGCGAGATAAAATATAAGAGAGATTTACTTAAATTTTTCGTATATATCTCATGAAATTACAAGGACACATGGCGTTAGTTAGAGATCCAGTGACAGGACCCAAATAGTTTGAGTTCAATACCTGGTTAAGGCGGTGGAGAACTTTGGGAGGGAATTAACGGAGATAACTGACATCCATTAGACATGGCACGTGGAACTAGAACAGTCTACCCCAGTGAGCGAAATAAAGGGTTCAGTTCGACATTCCAACCACCGGAAGAAGGCGGGAGCGTACAACGGCCGGAACGTTGTGATAAACATGGAGAAAAAGATGACAATAGTCCGAATAATATAAATAGTGAAATTTTATTTATTATTAACTTTATATTATATCAATTGTGAAAGTTTTTCATAACTGAGATAATATGAAAATTAACGATAGATAAAAATAATACAATACAATTTTATAAATAAAATAGGTACCTAATAAAATAGGTACCTAATAAGATAGGTACCTAATAATTATAGGTACCTAATAATTATAGGTACCTAATAATTATAGGTACCTAATAATTATAGGTAGCGCTCTCATTTTTAGGAATTTCCCAACACGTGTTCACTTGATGAAGTCGCCAAATTTCTGAGGCCGTCAGGGGAAACAACTCTCGAAATATTGTGACTTTTTATGTTATCCTACGATGATCAGTACACGGGAAATAAAACCGTTTTTGTGCACACAAATAAATAAGTAAAATTCTATTTTAAATGCTGGTGGTTTGCAGAATAAGATTTAAAATTTATCATCTGTAAAGATAGATCTACTTATTAACACCATTGATTACATGTCTCAGTTTTGAAAATTATTTTTTTAAAATATTTAACTTTAATGTAAAATTGTAAAAAAAAAATCATTAAGAAATACCAAAAAAGAAAAGAATTGTTGTAAAAATTCATTTTTCATCGAAATTTTTTTTTTGTCTTCAAACAATATTATGCTTATTCATAAAAAGAAAATAAAAGCTTTTGAAATTAAATAATGTCTTTGTTTTATTTGGTTTTGCGTGTCACAATTCAGAGCTGATTTTTGGTAATGAGTGGTTCGATTTAAAAAAAAAGCAAAAAACACAAAGACTTCTGCTTTTAATTAATATAATCAATAAAATTCTCAGCGTTGAATTTCTATAGTTTTCATAAAATTAGTTAAAAGAAGCGGAACATGTGTTAAAAATATTTTTACCATAGTTTATTTTGTTCAAGTTAGGTTTCAACTGTTTTATGTATATAGCTTTAAGAATTTTTAGTTTTTGTTTATTGTTTTCATGTTTAAGTCTAGTTGTGTTTTCAACAAGGATTTTCCGGAATTGTGTATGCGGCCAGGCATGTTGTTTTAAACTATGAGAACTCCGCAAATATACTCAAATCCTTATAATTGATAACAGAAGCCATTGGTTTATACCAACGGCTTCCCATACTTAACACTTCTCGTTTTCACTCTCGCGTGATCATGTGTGATGTCATGAGCCACGGTGGGATTTTCACTTCCAGCGTCTCGTATGTTTGTCGTTGCTTGGAAATCTTCCATGCAAACATAAACAGACTATCATCCCTGTTTTGTCCGTGTATTGTTTAATATACGGTAATGTAATTGTCATCTTTGATAATGGGTTATATAAAACGAAAGCTTAGATAGGATTAAAAAATACGTATCAATATTGTGATTTTCTTTATTCGTTTAATGATAATGTTATTAACCTTATCAGACGATATGAAAAGAATTTGCATAAAATAAATAGACAACACTTGTCGTATATTATTTAATGACACATGCATCAATGAATATATATATATATATATATATATATATATATATATATATATATATATATGTATATATATCCTATTTGAAATTTCTGAAGACTCGTAGTTCTACAGTTAATGAATGAATATACACTTTTTTTTACCAAAAAGTCCTACGAAAATGTATTTTTCGCTACTGCAATTCAGGCAGTGATTCCCCGTTCATTAATTGTAAATAAGTTTTAACTGGAAATTTTTTTTTAATTTCTGAAGACTCGTAATTCTTCTCTTAATGACTGAATATAGACCTTTTTACCAAAAGTCCTACGAAAATGCATTTCAAACAAATGTTTGTGGTAACAACAATTATCGGCGCTCAACAAATATCAGACGACACGAGCCGAGTTTTAAAACAACGATACAATTTATTTTTAACACAAAACGATTTACACAAATGTATTGCTTTCTGTGCCATATGATGGCCTATGATGGAAATAATTTAATTTATATCGATCTATAAGAAAAACCTGCAAAAGGATGATAACATTAGCTAATGAAACAGAGATATATTGGGTTTCCATAAAGTCTCTTTATAATTTAAGAATATACATATCACTCCCCTGGACTTCTTTCTATGGGGTTATGTTAAAAAATATCACTCCCTTTGACTTCTTTGTATAGGGTTATGTTAAAATATATCACTCCCTTGGAATTCTTTCTATGGGATTATATGAAAATATTCACTCCTCTGGACTTTTTCTATGGGCTTATATTAACAAAGATACGGGAAATTATTGATCTAAAACATAAGATCATTGATGCCATTGCCACTATTGATGAGGCTATGCTACAGCGAACATGGCAGGAAATCGAGAACCGTCTTGATGTGCTTCGTACAGCTACAGGGGGCCGACACTATTTTTGGGACACTTTGAAAAGTGTGCTTAAATGTGATTTTTGCTGCCGAGAGCTTTTGTGTTGATGAGTAGGTAGTTCAGCAGTAACTGTCCATTAATGGTATGAACATTGATTGATGGGTTTGTCTTTGGTTTCATGTTTTCTTTATTTTAACTTCAACTTAGGCGACACTATTTTTCGGACATGACACAAATTCCGGGTTTTTTAATGATTCAGTCGTCGAACGTCTACAATATGCAAATCTTCTACAGGTAAATTGTACCCTGACCATTACATTTGAGTATCTTTACCATTCACTGCGAAAACGTATTAAAATCCTGAAGAAGAATGCATTCAAAAGAAGTCATCAGTTTGGTCCAAAAGAAGAGAGAAGACGGGCTCAGCATCCGAAAGATCGCCGCTGAGATGAAGCTACCGAAGTCAACAGTTGAAGACATGCTAAGTACAGACTATGAGCGGAAGAAGAAGAAGAGAGGACGGAAAAACAATTTCCAATAGAACAGAAAGAAGAATGAAGAGGAGTGTTATGAGGTTGTTATCATCTGGAGAAAAGGTGACAGCGAAGAAAGTAAAGGAGAAGTGTGAACTTGACGTCAGTGTTCAAACTGTACAAAGAAAGCTACACGAAGTTGGACTTAAGTATGCTAAAATCAAGAAAAGAATTACACTAACGAGAAAACACAAGGAGGCAAGGCTGGAAAGCGCCAAAAGATGGATAACAAACCATGTCGACTTCAAGAAAGTGATTTTACTGATGAAAAACGTTTTAACTTCAATGGACCTGACGGGTGGTGTACATGGTCGAGAAAAGGTGAACCTGTTATTCTCAACAAGAGACAGATGGGAGGAGGAGGAGGAGTCATGGTTTGGGGTATGGTATTTCCGAATGGAAACTTGTGGCTCGAGTAGTTACAAGGACGTCAGAATAGCTTGAGCTACAGAGAACTTTTGGAAAAGAGAGCCCTACCACTCATAGAAAAAAAAATGGGAAGTAATTTTATTTTGCAGTAAGATAACTGGAGCATCCATGTGGCCAAATCAGTGAAAAATTGGATGTGTGAAGCAAATATAACTACTCTGGAATGGCCTGCAAGAAGTCCAGACTTAAATTTAATAGAAAACATATGGGAAATGCTTGCAGAGCTTGTTTACGACGGCCAGAAATAACCAGAAAGGCAGAACTGTGACAGCGCGTAAAAGATGCTAAAAATAGACTGCTAGAAACACGAAGAGACGTTATTATCAATATGTATGAACATTATGAAGATAGACTGATAGAAGGCATTGAAAAAAAGGGTGCTGCCATAAACTATTAGCATTCTTTCTGGAAAAATACTGTCGCCTGTGTAATGTGAAAATTTGTAAAATAAATAAAAATACTTTCAATTTGAATTCTGCTTTTCCATTTGTAGTATTGAAACAGTTTTTAAATGTTATTGCCATTACACTAAAACATTACAGACTGCGTGTGCTACCTAAAACTTGAAAAAGTAAGTGTCTGAAAAATAGTGTAATGGTAACCACACAAAGGTGAATTAAATTAGATAAAGAAAATTCAATATCTACTGCTCATTTTGTAACAATTTCTACATATTTGTTAAGTTGCTTTTGTAATATATTTATTTAAATTGTAAAGAGACACCATGTATATATGGCGATCGTGCTAATCCTATGACCCATCAGGGTCGTAAGAACACCATGTGTGCCACAAATGCAGTTTCTTGAGCAATGTAGCCTGACGGAGACCAACCCTTTCAGGGCCGGTTTTTGAATTCAGAGTTAACTTTTTTTAGACTGTTTGCCACCCAAGGCTGTAGAACCCAGTCTGTTCTGCTATATACCCATAGCTAGGATATAGTCTGTATATATATCGGGTGTAAAAGCAAAATTGTTAAAAATCGTATAAAAGCATGGGAAAATTGTCCATCCTACAAAATATTTAATATCTAAAAACTACTAAACTAATTGAGTTTATTTTTTCAGGTTTTTATATGAGACGTTTACTCATCTTGACACCATTTGTTATAAGAATCGCTGAAAAACCTTAGGAAAAGAAAAGGTTAAAATTGTTTTGTGTCAGCACCACTATATCTACACAACTAAGCAATGGTGAGAGGGAAAAAGATCATTCAGGCCTTCAGTAATGATACCAACATTCATACTCTGGCTTCCGTCATCAAAGCCCATTCAAGAACCATCAAAAGAAAGGTGAATAAGTTTAAAAATGAGGGAACAGTGGAGATGAAAACTAGATCAGGAGGTCCCAACAGCAAGAGGGATCATCATTTCAACTTAGAGTTAAAGAGATGAATTGGAAAAGATCCAACTCATTCCATAAAACGTTTAGCAATTGAGCTAAGTTATGACAGTCCAAAGAGCAGTGAAAAAGACTTGAAAATGAAATCGTATGTGAAACCTGTGAGGCATCTTGTTACTCCAGGACAAAAGGTTAAAAGGTTAGACAGGGCGATGATAATCTGAGAGGAGTTTGAAAATGACCTTGGAAAGATAAATATATATTTGAATTTTATTTCAATACTTCATGAGCTTCCGATCCTTAGCTATGATTAATTAATGATGAATATGTCATTTTCGTTTAATATCGATTTCATAACGATTCTTCTGTTAATCTTGCGAGTAATTATGCATGTTTATTGCTCAAAGTAGAATCCAGTAGTGTTATAAAGACCTCAGAGAATTGCAGTATGATATCTTTAAACTTTTCTAAGGTACAAAATTCAGAGTTTAATGTAACAATTGGATAATTTTGCTTTTACACGATTTGGAAAATTTTGCTGTTACATGAAGTATATATATATATATATATACATATATATGTGTGTGTGTGTGTGTGTGTGTGTATATATATATACATATATATATATATATATATATATATATATATATATACATACATATACATACATATATATACATATATATATATATATATATGCAGAAATATAGTCTTAAAGTGTGCTATATTTATGGGGTAAAGTGCTCAATATCAGAGATAGAGCGTGTGTAAATATAAAAGTGCTAGTGCAATCGTCGCCTGACGATTGCACTAGCATGAAACAGACTGTCGCCTCTAAGTGCTGACTTCCATGTCCACTTTTATATTTATATATATATATATATATATATATATATATATATACATACTTGAGGTAACAGCAAAATTGTCCAAATCGTTCAAATTGTCCAAATTTTGCTGCTACATCAACCATACATATATATATATATATATATATATATATATATATATATAGATAGATAGATAGATAGATAGATATAGATATATAGATATAGATATATATAGCCGTATGGGTAGACCCAAGGAAGATAAAATCCAGTGGCCTCAGTGTAAATCAGCACTAATAATTTAAATAAAAATAAAAGTAAAGTCTGATGATCGTCGGTCCTTTAAAAGGGCTGTGGTGAAATAATTTATTACATGGAACCTTAAAGAGGTCAGTTTTTATTTTTCTTTAAACATATATATATATATATAATTTTTGGATTTGATGTAGAATCTCCAATATATATATATATATATATATATATATATATATATATATATATATATATATATATTTGGATAATTTGGACGATTTGGACAAGTTTGCTGTTACATCAAGTATATATATATATATATATATATATATATATATATATATATATATATACTTGATGTAACAGCAAAATTGTCCAAATAGTGCAAAAGCAAAATCCTCAAATCCTCCTAACAATTTCTTGTATATCCTTGCTTGAACCGGCTTCTAATGCTCTGGATGCAGCGGCTTAGTGATATTAGTCGTGGCTCTCGGGGGCACAATCCTTGGTTAAAGGAACTTGGATGAGTTCCACCTGGAATATATGAATGAACGGCGCTATGACGAGTTTAATTCGTTACCTCTTCGTCGCCGGGGCCCGTGGTACTGGTGGTATGACGTTTGCTTAATAACGTAACTGCACGGGTTTTAATTCCTGGTAGTGGATGCGCACGGCCGTCTTGTGTTTACTGTTTAGGTTTCTTCTAAATCTCGATGAAGTACTTAATTATGATTATCTCAACACCTAATAATTTCTCGTATATAGTAAGACGTTTTTATGTTTATACATTTTTTATTTATTTATTTATATATATATATATATATATATATATATATATATATATATATATATATATATATATATATATATATATACTTCATGGAATTAAGGAAAGTCGTCATTTAACTATATATATATATATAGTTAAATGACGACTTTCCTTAATATATATTTTCTTTTCAATTTCATAGTTTTCTAACAACGGTATAATATGTTCTGACATGGGAAGCAGAAACAGTGGCGATATGATGAACTCTAATTACGACGTAAGTACAGTTGTATGTATATAGTTCTCAATGTGTTTTAATTTCGTTTACAGATTTGGACCAGTTACATTTAATAGTCAAGATAGAAACTTTATTGTTTCAGTGGCGAAAGGTATGCCATAGTGAAAAAGAAGACATTGTTAGCATAGAACTTACACTTGCATGTAACCAATTCAAATTTAAATTGATGAGACATTCCCGCTAAATTGTGCTTAAAATCCGCAGAGTCGAGGCGCCAGATAAGTGATTGAAACCAAGGCGCCAGCTTGGACTAATAATATTGCTGATTCTTTTATGGATTTGATGTGGAATCTCCAAATATTTTGAGGAGCACCAGACTAGATGTGGCAGTAATATTGAAAGTCTAGATGAAGGGTAGACTTACGAATATTTAAGATAAATTCTGGTGAGAAAAATTGTCTCGTACGGCCCATTGAACCAACTTTCTTAGCAGAAGATCAATCATTCGATTAAATATCACCTTTCCACTTCATATGAACTAAGAATGTTAGCCTGGGTCACTCTCCTGAAGTGGATGCCTATATATATATATATATATATATATATATATATATATATATATATATATATGTTTGTGGTGTGTGTGTGTGTGTGTGTGTGTGTGTGTCAGTGAATGTGTGTATGTGTGTGTGTTTGTGTGCATGTGTGTGTTTGTGTGTGTGTGTATGTTTTTGTGTGTATGTATATGTTTGTGTTCGTGTGTGTTTTGTGTGTATGTATATGTTTGTGTGTGCATGTGTGTGTTTGTGTGCATGTGTGTGTTTCTGTGTGTGTTTTTGTGTGTATCTATATGTTTTTGTGTGTATGTGTATGTGTGTGTTTGTATGTGTGTGTTTTTGTGTGTATCTATATGTTTGTCTGTGTGTGTTTTTGTGTATGTATATGTTTGTGCGTGTGTGTGTTAATGTGCATGTGTGCGTTTGTGTGTATGTGCGTGTTTTTGTGTGTATGTATATGTTTGTACGTGTGTGTGTGTCAGTGAGTGTGTGTATGTGTGCATGTGTGTGTTTGTGTGTGTGTATGTTTTTGTGTGAATGTATATGTTTGTGTGCGTCTGTGTTTTTGTGTGTAGTATATGTTTGTATGTGTATGTGTGTGTGTTTGTGCGCATGTGTGTGTTTTTGTGTGCGTGTTTGTGTGCATGTGTGTGTTTGCGTGTGTGTATCTATATGTTTGTGTGTGTGTGTTTTTGTGTATGTATATGTTTGTGTGTGTGTGTGTGTGTGTGTGTTAATGTGCATGTGTGTGTGTGTTAATGTGCATGTGTGTGTTTTTTGTGTATGTGCGTGTTTTTGTGTGTATGTATATGTTTGTGTGTGTGTGTGTGTGTGTGTTCTAACGAAGAATTGTTTACCTATTTCTCTGGATTGCAGGTATAAATATATCCACTGAACTCGGAGATGACGAATTGGTGAACGCCTTGACACGGGACGGGGTTAAAACCGCGTAAATTTCCAACTCGAAATCTTGACGACGAGGTCAGTTCTAATTAGTTTCTCCATGCGTTCTTTTCATCATCAGAGAAAAGAAATAAAATAAAAAAAATTGCCGCGTTATGCGCCATTGCCCCCGAAAAAGACACCGTACAATGCGACCTCGTCTCTTTTTTCTTTGGCATTGTCGTTTTCTCTTTAAATAGCATCGTTTATTACAAGGCACCAAGATGACAACGACCCACATTTGCTGATTCATCCTGCAATTGACCCGTTAATTATGTGCTAACCGTAAATGCTTTCGTGTCATATTTTTGAACAGCCTTAGGTAAATGCTTAAAGTATCCTCGAAGTTTACTAAGCGTATTTTATCAGCATACGCTTTAATCTATATATATATATCTGAGATGAAGTATTGTAATTATTTACCTTGTTCGGACTGTTGTCCTCAAAATTATTGGTATATTCATGACGTTTCGGCCGTTGTACACTCCGGCCTTCTTCAGGATCTGTCTATATTTCTGAGATGAGGTATTTTAATTATTTATATTATTTACATTATTTACTTTTGTCCTCATCTTTATTGACATATTCACGATGTTTCGATTGTTTTCCGTTCCGGCCTTCTTCAGAGGTCATCTATACTTCTTAGATGAGTTATTGTAATTATTTAGATTACTTACATTGTTTGGACTGTTGCCCTCATCTTTATTGGCATGTTCAAGATGTTTCAGTCCATGTACGCTCCGGCCTTCTTCAGAATCAATCTGTATTTCTGAGATAAGTTATTGTAATTATTTACATTACTTACATTGTTTGGACTGTTCTCGTCTTTATTGGCATTTTCACGACGTTACGGCTGTTGCACGCGCCGGTCTTCTTCAGGTGATTAGAATTTCTAACTGAAACATTTATTTAGTCCACCGGGGTAGGTTGTTCTAGTTCCACGTGCCCTACCTCTCCCGGATGTCTCAGCTATCTCCCTTTAATTCAACTCTCCAAGATTTTGTTCACCACTGCCGTAGCCAGGTATTGAACTCTCAAGTGTTTGGGTCAAGTCATTGGAACCAGCTAAAGCTTTTATCAACTGGGCCATGAAGAAGGCCGGAGCGTACAACGGCCGAAACGTCGTGAACATGACATGATTATATATTATTGATCCTCACAATGGTGCTCCACACAATCGTCCTTGTGCCAGGTCTAAGCTACGCTTAGAAAGTCATTTAGGCACTTCGAAGTGTTGTAATGGTTAATGAGCTTGTCTCGCTAGATCAATCACGACTGTGTAGTGGGTTCAATCATCACTGGGTGCTCCATATTCTCGGCCTTGTGCCATATCTAATCTACGCTTAGTAAATTGCTATCAAAACAATCTAACTTTTAAAAGTCGGGTCTTTTCAGAGAATTGCTGTCCGAAATGTCGCTTTCTCTGTTAATTTACACTTATTTTTGATCCACGTGTGACAAAAACAATTGCCACCTGCTGGAATAAATCGTTCTTGGAGCCTGCAATTGACACACAATTTGTTGGTAATCAGCTATTTAAGTCAATCCCTGGACTTGCATATGCACTCTGCCAAGATTTTCTTCCTAATTGGTTTTATTGTCTTTTACCTGTAATTTGTAGCAGCAATAACTGTGCATCGCTGCTATACTATGAAATGGAAAGTCTTCTAGTCGATATCACACCGTCACGTCTTGCAATAGAAAATGGAATTTTTTAATAAGCTTTAACACAGATAAGCATTAGTTTCTTCGTTTATAATTTCCACTAAAATGTATCTATTTACCAGTTTTCATTCAGAATTCAAAATATCAGTTCTATTTTCAAAAGAAATCTCTATCTATAAAAGGCATAACTAAAGCACGACCGCAATTTTCGACGGATTTGCACCAAAATTGATATGCACATGCTCCAAGTTAGCGGAAAGGTCAACACCGACGTTGCATTTCCCAACTGCCATCGATAGTGGAAATAATCGAGTTTTTTATGCTTCTACGGTAGTTTTCATGTAGTTTGCGGCCATTTTCTACTGGCCAGAGAGAGAGCCTATAGATGGCTGCCACGAATAGTCAGCGTGAGAGCCAACAGCTGACTGACACGAATGTTTACTAGCATACTAGCATGCAAAAAAAAATCGATAGCTGCATTCGTCACAAGTGGGAAAACTTTAAATCTGCATGGCACTTTACTCCAATTGGTTCATTCGCTTGCTTAAACTCAACGTTGATTCTGATTCCGCAGAACTGGGTTGGGTGTGAAAAAGAATTTGTTGTTAACATTCTTTTTTCATTCGGTTTTTCCAGTTACGAGTCCTTTTTTAAAGCTGATCGTTTTGTGTTCATTTTGTTTTGTTCTTTTTTCGTAACAGATTTGATGTTTCGTACAGACCTTAGAAAAAATTCGCAGTGTGAGATAGGCAAGAAGTAAGGCATGTAGCAACATCAGCACGGCAAAGGGCACTCCTTTAAAGGCAAGGAAGGGCAAAAATATTTTAAGTCAGGTGATAGCGATTGCTGTATGAGTCGTACGATTTTTGAATCAAGCACGAGCAACGCCGGGCCTTGCTGCTAGTCTATTAATATATTTGCAACTGTAGTAGCAGTGGTATTTCAAAGGCAAGAGAGTCCGATAGAGACCAACTCTCTACTGGCTGATTTGAAATTCATAGATTTTCTTTCTGTGAGAACGATTGCCACCCAATTTTACAGAGCCCAGCTTTGGGAGAGAAGAGATAGATTTATAAGATATCCAAAGGCGTATATTGAATTCGACCGGAATTCGAAATCGGCACTCCGACACATCAATTCGAGCCGCTATCCATTGCCACCGTGTCCCCGCTATAATTAAGCTATTGTGATCACCGGTAAATAATAGCTGGTTGCTCATTTCCGTCTGATAGGTCAGCTAACTAATCCACGTGGTTGCCGCCTGCTCATGCGCATTCGCTCAACACCCACGGAGTCCAACATGTTCTTCATCTATGAGGAGCCGGCCATAATAAACGTTTCTGAAAGAGAACACATCCGGTCAAATCGAGAGTTTGAAAAAATCTGAAACCCTCGGTCACGATGACTTTCACAACTACTGACAGCACAATTTCACTTGTGTCAACCTGTTAGGTTTTTTTCAAGCGCTTTTCTCCAGGCTGATATCAAGGATTTTCTGGTGTGCAAAACGGCTAGAGCTTGGAGTTACTCTGGAGGCAATCCTTTAAATACCCGGACCATATTTAAAAAAAAAACAAAAAAAAACTAAAGCCAAGGTCGAATCGAGAAACAACCTAAAGAAGATGGCTAACACCAAAAAGGGGTTCCCATGTCAGTAAAGTCAGCAACACAGCCTTTGTTATTCCACTACCTAATATGCCTCACCAGTATGTGGAACAGATCATCACAGGTAAAGAAAATCAACCTACTTTAAATATCTATCACCACTGAATAATAAAGCTCCCAATATGCATCTGTCCCTTGGTGTAGACACCAAAACAACCTGGAATAACCTGGAACACAGGCTCTCTCTCTTTCTCAGCTCTATAGAGCCAACCTTCAAAAAATGTTAATATGACATATATATATATATATTACTCCACCTTGCATCAGAAGGATTGTCCACTCTCAACTTGAATAGTTGAAGCTGGAAACTAACCCACTTCCTCCATTCTATGGCTACGAACCAATGACAAATTGGCTTTCTACACTCCGTCGGACCACTGAACAATAAAGCTCCTAATAAGATTGGGTCTCTGTAGTGCAGACACGAGAATAACCTGGAACACAGTCTCTCTCTCTCTCTCTCTCTCTCTCTCAGCCCTATAGAATCCTCCACCTGGATCCAATGATGCCTGACCCTTCTTGTCATGCTTGAATCACCTCTGAACAGCTGTTGGCCGCTAGGAGTCAACCTTCTGAAATGTTGATATGTCATATTCTGATTGTATGACCAAATCCTGATTTGAATTTTTCGGTCTTGTTTGTCTTCTCAAGCCAGAATTCACAATACCATTCTGGCTGCTTTTACTGGAGCTAAACGACTTATCAACAAAGTAGTACTTGCTCTCTCTCATCCTATCGTTATCTTGCAATTAGTGTCCAAAAGTAATTATTTGTGTTTTGCTTTCTGATGATAATAATGATGTTACTGGCATAATTACCGGCCAACGGAATTAAACGTCCTGTCTTATTGTCTTTATGATGCTTCATTGGATGCTGTACATTGCATTGACCAGTGTCTGAGGATGCAACAAGTGTTTTAGTGCTAAGATACAGCTTTCTACATCCCGTCAAGCCACTGAACAACAAAGCTCCCTGTGGTGCAGCCATCAGAACAACCTGGGACACAGGCACTATCTCTCTTTCTCTCTCTCTCTCTCGCTCTCTCTCTCTCTCACTCTCAGCCATATAGAGCCACCTTCAAAAATATTGCTATAGCACAGGTGATAATCCCAACCACCAAACCAGGCAATCACAATGGAGCATCTTATAGTTAACCCCAAAGTTGGTAGAATTTGGTACATCCGGAAAAATCGTTATGGTTGGAAAATGAACGTTTTAAACGCTCGGTTGCGAGGCTACGATAATTTTAGTATATATATATATATATAGTGGTATTGGAAACTGGCGTTTGTATACATCACGTATATAATACGGTTAAAATTTCCCTTTCTCGATAAGCCGAATGCTTAGCGGTAGAACCTCTGACTAAAGTAAAATCGGTTGAGTTTCGATCCCGGTTTGAAGCAATCGGATGTCTGGCTACACTGATGAGTTGGGATACAACAAAACAGGATTTTATGAAGATGTCTAAACCCCCCAACACACACACACACACACACACACACACACACATATATATATATATATATATATATATATATATATATATATATATATATATAATCAAGAAATCGGAGACTTCAGAAAGCCAGGGTGATATTTTATTTCGCAAAATCGAGAATTCGATTTCGCTTCATTAGACCGGACGGCTTCAAACCATGAATGAATCCAAACTTCTTCCAAAAACCAAACGAAAAAAAGAAAATTAACATAAATTGTGTTTTAAAATAGTTCCAAAAACTGTGAAAGAAAAGGGAAGAAGTAAGTAGGGGGATATGTCTCGAGAAGATGAAACAGTTGTGACATATGATTCGCCGGACAGGAGAAGGGAGTGGGGATGAGTTTTCAAAGGGAAACAAAGAAAAAAAGGGGAAAAATAAAGGGAGAACTAGAGAGTAGAATTAGCATTTAGGAGTTTAAGTTGGATATATTTGAAGATATATATATATATATATATATATATATATATATATATATATATATATATTGATGCATGTTTCATTAAATTATTTTTTAAAGTTTTGTCTATTTATTTTAATTCTCGTTTTCACTCTCGCGTGGTCATATGTGACGTCACTAGCTGCGTTGTGATTTTCGCTTCCGCGCACCGTATACACTATTTAGTTTTCACGTTGAAATTTTTCATGCAACAAAAACAGATTATCATTATTGTTTCGTCCGTGTATTGTTTGATATATTGAAATGTAATTGTCATCTTTGATAGTGGCTTATGTAATCCGAAAGCTTAGATTGAATTTAAACATGTATCAATATGGTGATTTCCTTTCGTCTTTTAATGATAATGTGATTAAGCTTATCAGATAATATGATGGAAATTACTTAAAATAAATAGAAAAAACTTGTCTAAATTATTTAATGGAACATGCATCAATGAAAAATTGATGCCTAAATACATACAATATATATATATATATATATATATATATATATATATACTTTACGAAAAACTAGGTAATCCGTATGGCTAGACCCAAGGAGGATAAAATCCAGAGAGCTCAATGTAAATCAGACCTAATAATTTAAATAAAAATAAAAACAGACCACTTTGAGGTTCCATGTAATAAATCCGCGGCCCTTTAAAACTCAATCACGTCTCTCTCTCCCCGTCTCACTCCCTCACTTCTTTAATTTACATATGCTTAGTACTGCCCGTCAAAAATGTGTAAATTTCTTTTCTTTTTTCGTTTCAACCTTTGGAAATAATGTCTGATGATCCGCGGTCCTTTAAAAGGGCTGTGGTGAAATAATTTATTACATGGACCCTTAAAGAGGTCTGTTTTTATTTTTATTTAATATATATATATATATATATATATATATATATATATATATATATATATATATATATATATATTAAATAAAAGGGCTGTGGTGAAATAATTTATTACATGGACCCTTAAAGTGGTCTATTTTTATTTTTATTTAATATATATATATATATATATATATATATATATATATATATTTCACCACAGCCCTTTTAAAGAACCGCGGATCATCAGACATTATTTCCAAAGGTTGAAACGAAAAAAGAAAAGAAATTTACACATTTTTGACGGGCAGTACTAAGCATATATATATATATATATATATATATATATATATATATATATATATATATATCCGGGAAATAATTTAAAGTGAACACAACTAAGAATCGTATACATACATATTTCACCCAAATTGAAATACGTATATATTCGCACACATATAACCATATACACCCTGACACATTATATACAAAATGTATATTTAGTTTTTCCCGCAGTGTGTTGCCCTTTCTTTCTGCGGTAGACCAGTTACCATGCAAAGCTATAGAACCCGGTCTGTACTCCTATTAACCCATAGCTGGGGGTGAAAAGGGGGATTCATAACTTTTCCAAGGTGATTAATTCGAACTCGGCTCTCCAATTCCTCAATCCGAGGCGCTATCTATTACTCCACTGTAAATACATTCCCAAATACATATATATATATATATATATATATATATACATACACATTCTTATATTTACACATAAATACACATATACATATATACATACATCTATGCAGATATACGCATATATCTACACATATATGTTTACACATAAATATGTTCACATATATATACCCATACATAAATACATAATCACATATACAGGGGTTGGAGAAAATAATTGAAACACTTGTTAAATTCAAAGAAAATTTATTTAATATGGAGTTGGTCCTCCTTTAGCCTCACATACAGCTTTAATACGTCTAGGAATTGAATCATGACTTCATTCAGAGGAATTCTCATCCATTCTTCCATTAACACCTACTCCAGCTCTTTAAGACACGGCGGTGGAGGATAGCGGCTTCTAATTTGTCGTTCCAAAATGCACCACAAATGTTCAATAATATTGATATCTGGTGATTGGGGAGGCCACTCCATATGTTCTAGCTCACTTTCATGCTCTTCATACCTATTCTTAACCCCTCAAGCGGTATGTATTGGAGCATTATCGTCTTCGATAAAGTCTGGGCCAATGTTCAGGTAATCTTTGCTGTTGATTCTACCACTATTGCAACTATTGGACCGAGACATTTCCATCATATAGCGGCCCAAACTATCACTGATCCACAACCATGCTTCACAGTTGGAAGAAGGCAGTCAGGGTTGTAAGCTTCTTTGGGCTGCCTCCAAATAAAAACTTGCCCTGAGATTGGGAAAAGAAAAAAACTGGAGACATCTGAGAATATGACTTGCTTCCATTGGTCTGCAGACTAGTTATTGTAATCTCTCCACCACTTCAACCACTTCTGAATGTTACGACGGCTCTTCCATGATATCCAGCCTTATGGAGCTCACGATGAACAGTTTTAGTAGAAACTGGACTATTAAGATGATTATCCAACTCAGCAGTCACTTTGGCCGCAGTAGTCCGATGATTTTTCGCCACAGTGCGTTTCAATGCACGTCGGTTCTTGTCAGTAAGTTTGCAAGTCCAGCCCTAATTGCTATCCTTGGTCGAGGTTTTAGCCTGTTTCTTAAATTGCGTCATAGTTCTTGATATGGTAGCTCTTGAAAAACCAAAGAGTTTAGCAACATTAGTGATCGAGGCTACTGCCATGCGAGTTCTAACAATTTGTCCATTTTCGAACTTAGAGAGGTCACGCATTTAGCTTAAATTTTACTAAATTCTAAAAATAAATCAGACAAAGATAGTAAATTAGATAAATAAACGTATTTACAATAGATATAACCTGCAATTACTAAGTTTTAGTTAAAGTTCTTAATATAATAGGTATTTGAAATATAAGAGTGGAATTTGCACCTGTTCCAATTACTTTGTCCAACCCCTGTATATATGTGTGTGTGTGTGTGTGTGTGTGTGTGTGTGTGTGTGTGTGTGTGTGTGTTTGTGACCGTATACACAGATATACATATTTGACGAGGGCATGCGTAAATAACTATTTTGATAACATGTCAGATATCCTCAAATACTCCCCTAAACATATAATTATAGAGGAACATAAGAGTGATTCCTATCAAATGAACCTAAACATACACACAACACGCAATATATACATATAACCATTAGAAAATACAACATACAGAATACGAGTACACACCTATACTCATATAGACAGACGAGTGCGCACATGTTTGCATATCTCAAATTAACTGTTGTTGAGGGAATGCCGGTGATTGTATCAACGGTGTTTCCAACACCCCGCTGAAATTCCGATGTAAATTATTTCTGATTTACATTTTTCTTTGGAAAAATAGTAGCTTTATATACCACATTTTCCAAAGTGCAAATACCTCCAACTGGACAAACAACCTTAAATCTAAAATAACTGTGAGGTTTGTTCCCCCAGTGACTTAATGTCATGAAAATTTCTAAAGAGACTGTTGTTTTGGGAATTAATTATATTTTTTACATTAAAAACACATCAGTAACTGATCTTTAAACTTTGTCTGTTGAAAAATTTATATCAACATTATTTTATATATATATATATATATATATATATATATATATATATATATATATATATATATATATATATATATAAGAACAGGTGAAATTGATGCATTTCAGCCCACGCCCTTACCTGGAAAGAAACAATTCAGTAAGTAATAAAAATAGTTGAAATTAATACATGCAAGATTTCAAATTTATATCGTCATTCGCTTATAATCAATCTTTGAAATTTTCAGTCACTTCCTCGTACCTGGAATGAAAGAACTAATGTTGCTATAAAAAAGAAGTGTTGAAATTAATGCATACAAGATTTCACAGCTATAGCGTCATCCTCCATTGTCAGCGTGAGAACTTTTCAGCCCAGCATCGTACCTGGAAGGAAACAATGTAGTTATTAATAAGAAGAGTTGAAATTAATGCAAGCAAGATTTCAAAGCTCTAGCATCACTCCTTCATAGTCAGCCTATGAACTTTTCAGCCCACCCTTGTACCTGGAAAGAAGCAATGCAGTTATTAATAAGAAGAGTTGAAATTAATGCATGCAAGAACACACAGCTCTAGCATCACTCCTTCATAGTCAGCCTATGAACTTTTCAGCCCGCACCCCGTACCTGGAAAGAAACGATGCAGTTCTTATTAAGAAGAATTGAAATTAATGCCAGCAAGAACACACAGCTCTAGCATTACTTCTTCATAGTCAGCCTATGAACTTTTCAGCCCACCCTAGTACCTGGAATGAAACAATGCAGTTATTATTAAGAAGAGTTAATACAAAAATTAATGCAGACAAGATTTCACAAATTTATCGTCAGCCTATGAACCTTTCACTCTCATAGTTTAGCTAGAATGTCAGGTGATGACTCTAATTTTGAAAACTGCAACGAATGGTCGATATGAAATGAATCAACAGTAAGTAGCTATGTACCTATAAAAAGTAGGAACCTTGTTCATTTATAGAGTTGTTGTGTAAAATAATTTCCTAGAGGAAAGCAAGAAGAAAGGACGAAAGAAAGGGGGTCAAACTGGAAGATAGTAGAATGTTAGATCGTCAGCAAAATAGAACAGCCGAATATGCGACTTGCATTTTGGAGATACCAAAATAAAGCAAGTACAAAAAATAAATATCTACGAACTGTTTAAACTGAGGAAAGGAAACGCGCAATCGAAATCCGAACGTGCATTGGTATAGCAAAAGATGCTTTTGAAAAGCTCAGAAAAGTATTAAGAAACATTAAAATTTCGTTAGAAGCACACAAACGAGTACTGAATTGGTATGTAATATATGTCCTCCTTTATGAGAATGAATGCTGTACAATCACATCACAGATGAAGAAGAGAGTTGAGTCAAGTAAAATCTGGTCCTACAGAAAAAAACACAAATTAGCTTTTCTTGCAATCAAATTCTTCCGCGAGCACTCTACCCCCACTAGACGCGAAAAATGCGAGAGAAGAAACTAATATATAAGTATAATTTACTAAACTTTAGAACTACTAAATATTATTTCGGTTCAATCTACCAATTTCCTATATAAAATGATGAGACCTAACTGGCAATCTGGTACTAAATTCGAGCTACCAATGAGTAAAGTGCTTCAGGAAAGTTACCATGAAATTATTCATAAAAAAGTCACAGGGAACCTACTTAACGACGGTGGAAAATGACTGGAGCCAAGATGCGGGGTCAAGACGGATAAAATTTACTTTTTTATATTTCATCAAGAAACACTAAAATACACAGCAGGAGCACCAGATCATATGTGACAGCAATATACAAAGCATGAAAGCATGGTATACTAATAAATAAGTATGATAATAAACTTGAGTAAATACTAATTTATGCCATGTAAATAACAACATCGACTCGCCATTTCTGAGTGGGAGAGAATATGAAATACGCTATGACGTTGAGAGAACACTGCATTTAAATTTTAGAAGATCAAATTGAGAATATGAGAAAAAGAAAACACTATTAAGGAGAGAGGACAATAAAAGAACAAGAATTAAGAAGACAGAAGATAACGATTGACATTGCATTTAAATTTTAATGGAGATCCAATTGAGAATATGAGAAAAAGAAAACACTATTAAGGAGAGAGGACAATAAAAGAACTAGAATTAAGAAGACAGAAGATAACGATTGACATTGCATTTAAATTTTAGAAGATCAAATTGAGAATATGAGAAAAAGAAAACACTATTAAGGAGAGAGGACAATAAAAGAACAAGAATTAAGAAGACAGAAGATAACGATTGACATTGCATTTAAATTTTAATGGAGATCCAATTGAGAATATGAGAAAAAGAAAACACTATTAAGGAGAGAGGACAATAAAAGAACAAGAATTAAGAAGACAGAAGATAACGATTGACATTGCATTTAAATTTTAGAAGATCAAATTGAGAATATGAGAAAAAGAAAACACTATTAAGGAGAGAGGACAATAAAAGAACAAGAATTAAGAAGACAGAAGATAACGATTGACATTGCATTTAAATCTGAGAAGATCAAATTGAGAATATGAGAAAAAGAAAACACTATTAAGGAGAGAGGACAATAAAAGAACAAGCATTAAGAAGATAGAAGATAACGATTGACATTGCATTTAAATTTTTGAAGATTAAATTAAGAATATAAGAAAAGAAAAGCCCTATTAAAGAGAGAGGACAATAAAAGAACAAGAAGATAGAAGATGACGATTGACATTGTATTTAAATTTTTGAAGATTAAATTGAGAATATAAGAAAAAGAAAACACTATTAAAGGGAGGGGGCAATAAAAAAACGGGATTAAGATAACGATTGACATTGAATTTACAATTTTGCCGATCAAATTTGCCTGTAAATCAAGAAGCCAGAAGAGATTTCCACACGTTAGAACTGCGATAGAAGAAACTGTTAGCATAGAACCTCCGTCAATCAACTGTCATATTATGAGACCTTGCCGTCAGTCTAGCACTGCACTTAAATTTGTCAAGTCTATTCATCAGAAAGGGAAGTTCGTCAGAATAGTTACCATGAAAATATTTGTAGAAAGATTTTACTGAAAGTTATGTTACTGGGGTGGGAAAGTGACCGAAACCGAGATGCCAGGTCAGTATCTATAACGTTGCCGATTCTTCTTTTTACGGTTTCAATAGTATCTAACCACATCGCAGTAGCGTCGGACCAGATGTGTCAGCAATATTCAATGCACGGAAGAATGGTAGATTCTAACTAGTAAAATCGTCTAACACGACATACAGAACCGACTTTAAGAACAGCATTCATGGCAATTGTTTAGGTATAAACATTCCACATCATGTTAGCGGAAAACATGGAACTAAGAAACTGGGCTTAGTTGACCTTATGAAGGTCAGCATACCTAATCAGAAGGCGAAAAAGTTTCTTAGAAGAAAGCAGTTTCGTTTTAAAGGCGTTAAATTACACAAGCTACTTCTGGCTCCGGATAACACCAGTTTATAGGCTATTTTTCGAAATCAGCTGCTAATTTCGTGTTATCGAATCTCGAAAGCTTGCTGTCAAGACAATAGGAAATAGTCGTCTCCTTAGCTTAGACACCGAGTCGGGATCAGCAGACATCAGGAAGGACGTTGATCGTGGGGAAAAAAGGCAACAGAATTCGATCTCATTAAAACAACGTTTCTTGCATTCTGACGGATTCGTTTTCAACGGATTATCATGCCTTTCATGTGGGGGATCAGTTCTACATTACAATCAATATACAAAGTGAAGCCCCACTTTGTGGACGCAGAAGTTTCTATCCTTTTATATTCCAGAGAATGGAAACAAATTCAAAAGACATGCCAGTGTAACTAATCAGTATATCATTGATTGATGGATTCGTTTTTTTACGGTTTATCAACCCCTTGTAGGTTATTTAAAGCCAGAAAATATTTTTAGATTGTGAGATTTTTAGGGGAAAATAATGGTTTAGAGAAATTATAATGTGGTTATAAAGTGGGTGGGTCTATTCTATATTACAATCATTATATAAACTGATCCCTCACTTTGTAGCCACAGTAGTTTCTATACATTTTTTAGATAATAATGGTTTACTGATACAAGTCTTACTAATTAACCCATAGATGGAGGAGGAGAAGAGGTGGATTCATAACTAATCCGAATTTGATAAACAAGAAATTATAATGTGGTTGTAAAGTGGGGGCGTCGATTCTATATTACAATCATTATATAAACTGATCCCTCACTTTGTAGCCACAGTAGTTTCTATACATTTTTTAGATGATAATGGTTTAGTAATACAATTTTTACTAATTAACCCATAGTTGGGAGGAGAAGTGGTGGATACATACCTAATCAGAATTTGTTAAACAAAGAAATTATAATGTGGATATAAACTGGGGGGTTAAATCCATATTACAATCAATATATAAAATGGTCCCTCACTTTGTAGCCAAAGTATTTTCTATACATTTTTTTAGATCATAATGATTAGTGATACATGTCTTAATAATTAACGCATAGCTGGGACAGAAGATGTCGATTCATACCGAATAAGAATTTGATAAAAAGAAATCGTAACGTGGGTATAAAGTGGGGGATCAATTCTATGTTACAATCAAGGCATAAACTGATACAACACTTTGTGGACACAGTAGTTTGTATACATTTTTTAGATTTGATTGATTCGTTTTTTACAGGTTATTAAAATCCAGATAATATTTGTAGGTTGTAAGAATTTATTTGAGATAATAATGGTATAGTTGTACTATAGTTGAGGTAACAGAAGTTGTTTCATGCCTTTCCCAAAGGTATTTTTGCATAAGTGAAACCCAACAGTAATTGGAACTTGGTACTCCAAATTAATAATTCCGAGCCATTATCCTTTCAGCACTCGTATATCCCCCCTTCCAGCAGCTAGTATTGCCAAACGGAAACCCAGCCCGATACTGACCAGGCTCGACGTTGCTTAACTTTAGTGTTCTTCATAATAGAAGGCTATATAGTTGTATAAATATTTGGCCTGTGAATAAGACTATTTACAAGACTATTTACATTTTTCGGGATGTTGTCCTCATTTATATTTTCATATTCACGACATTTCGGCCGTTGTACGCTGCAAACTTCTTCAGGTAATATACGTTAGAATTTCGAACCGAACCTTTTATGTCCACGGGTATAGTTCCAAGTATTATGTCTTTTCTGGATATCTCACTGGAATTCGAAAAAAAAACGTAGGCTAAATAATGGGTTCGATTCGAAATTACAATGTATCTCATCTGAAAATGTTATCGAAAATAAAAAGACATAAACGTTGCGATAAAATGTAACCGAAATAAGATGAAAGAAAAATCTAGGAATAATAATAATGACACTGCTTCCTCTAAGAAATTTGGACAGGTTAAGACCATTACGTCCATTTACAATGCATTTCTATTTCTACGACCGTTAAATAAGCAGCATGGATCGGAAATAAAAAGGCGTGGATGTTACAGTAAAAGCAACAAAAATAAGATGGAAGAAAAAGCAGTTGAATATTTATAATAATGACAAGGCTTCCTCTAAGAAATTTGGACAACTTAAGACCATTACGTCCATTTACAATACATTTCTATTTCTACGACCGTTAAATAAGTAGCATGGATCGGAAATAAAATAAGGTATGGATGTTACAGTAAAAGCAAAATAAAAGATGTAAGAATAACCAGTAGAATATTAATAATAATGACAAGGCTTCCTCTAAGAAATTTGGACAACTTAAGACCATTACGTCCATTTACAATGCATTTCTATTTCTACGACCGTTGGCATAGGTTGGAATTAAAATGACCTGAACATTACGATGGAAAACGAAAGAATATAATATAAAAACGAACTAGCCAATAGTTAGTGATTAACTTAAAATAGGAATTCACCATATAATTATATTTATATAAACTTACCTGTCCCAATATAAGTTTTGTGGGATACTCTATTTAACAAAAAACGAATACGTCTAGGAAGATTGTAATACACTATTAACTTACAAGGAAATGTCTCACTGCGGCGTTTTTATACTGTTTGATTTGTTTTCTACGCTCTATCAACCCTTCACTGGTTATTTAAAGCCGGAAACTATTTTTAGATTCTAAGAACATTTCTTTTTTTAGATAAGGATTTAGTGATACTTGTCTTACTAATTGACCCATACTAGAAGAAAAAGAGGTGGATTCATACCTAATAAGAATTTATCAATCAAACAGGAATTTATAATGTTGATATAAAGTGGAGGGATCGATTCTATATTACAATCAATATATAAACTGACCCCTCACTTTGTAGCCACAGTAGTTTCTATATATTTTTGGAGATATTAATGGTTTAGTGATACAAGTCTTACTAATTAACTCATAGTTGTGAGAAGAAGAGATGGATTCATACCTAATCAGAATTTGGTAGACAAAGAAGAAATTATAACGTGGATATAAAATGGGGGACCAGTTCTATATTACATTACATATATAAACTGATCCCTCACTTTTTAGCCAGATCAGTTTCTATATATTTATATCCCAGAGTGCTTAAATAAATCTAAGACATGCTTATGTTGCTAATCAATATTTCATTGATTGAATCGATTTCTATGTCTTATCAACCCATCTACATGCCAGAAAATATTTTTATATTGTAAGCATTTCTTTTTGGAGATAATAATGGTTTAATAATACGAGTCTTACTAATTTACCCATAGCTAGAGGGAGAACAAGTATATTAATATATTTCTGAACTTTTCTGCGTGTAAGTGTATATAACGAACCCGACTGGAATTCGAACTCGGCTCTGCGATGAACAATGTCGAGCCATTATCAATTACACTAACCGAACTTCCAAGCTTTGTCAGCACCTGGTATTCCCAGGCGGACACCCGTCTAGTACTGACTAAACTCGACATTGCTTATCTTCTGTGATCGTACGGGAAACGGTGTTTCAAAATGATGTGACCGGAAAGATTGTTGGTTTTCGGCTGGGCGTCAACAGTCGTCCCTGTCATAACTGGGGACTAATGAAGTATTCCCTCCCCCCAAGTATTCCGCCTTCTTATCTGACTCCAGCGACATGTATCCCTGTTGATAGAATTGCCCCACACAATAAGGCATGGATGTTACAGTAAAAGCAATAAAAATAAGATGTAAGAAAAACCAGGAGAATATTATTAATAATAATGACAAGGCTTCCTCTAAGAAATTCGGACAACTTAAGACCATTACGTCCATTTACAATGCATTTCTATTTCTACGACCGTTAAATAAGCAGCATGGATCGGAAATAAAAAGGCATGGATGTTACAGTAAAAGCAACAAAAATAAAATGTAAGAAAAACCAGTAGAATATTAATAATAATGACAAGGCTTCTTCTAAGAAATTTGGACAACTTAAGACCATTACGTCCATTTAAAATGCATTTCTATTTCTACGACCGTTAAATAAGCAGCATTGATCGGAAATAAAAAGGCGTGGATGTTACAGTAAAAGCAACAAAAATAAGATGGAAGAAAAACCTGTAGAATATTAATAATAATGACAAGGCTTCCTCTGAGAAATTTGAACAAATTAAGACCATTACGTCCGTTTACAATGCATTTCTATTTCTACTATAGTTAAATCAGCAGCATGGATCGGAAATAAAAAGGCGTCCATGTTACAGTAAAAGCAACAAAAATAAAATGGAGGAATAACCAGTAGAATATTAATAATAATGACAAGGCTTCCTCTAAGAAATTTGGACAACTTAAGACCATTACGTCCATTTACAATGCATTTCTATTTCTACGACAGTTAAATAAGCAGCATGGATCGGAAATAAAAAGGCGTGGATGTTACAGAAACATGATCTAATTATTCTGAGTACAATAATCACAAAACTTTGGTGAAGTTTATATTGGAACTCTGCTTTAGAATCCTCTTCTCAAGTTAATGCCATCGTTTGTAATGAGAAACAATAACTCTTGTGATGGATTTTATTACGATCAAGATTGCCAGAGAGGAGATATATCGAATCTAATAAGTTGCGATTTTGATAAGCGTAATTAGTTTGACGTTATTAATTGGTCTGTTTCGAGCTTAGCGTTTATGAACTCGTGATGTAGCCAATACGCAATACAATGGCGATATGTTGACGTAAAGACTAGATTTCGGATTTTAATGACCTGGTGCATTTCTAATAGCTTCTGTCCTTTAGAAGAAAAACAAAAGAAAGAAATCTGATCAAATTTGAAATTCGAAACATCGTCTGCATCTTTGGAATACTTTTAATGTGAAGCTTTGAATGAACGTCTTGTGAAGGGATTACATGGCGACAAGATAACTTAAAGACTGAAGATTTATGATTTTGGTGTCTTGTCCATTGATGGTGTTGCCAGTAAAATAAAGAGATTTTAAAGAGTTCAAAACCAACCATTACCCTCACCGGAGGAAATATTTTTCCGTAAGATGTAGTGGCCAATCAAACTACAAGTATATGATACTTCAAATATGGTGACAAAGAACCGTAGTACAATTTATTAATGCTTATAAATAAGTATTAGATCTTACAGGAAATCAGGATATCTAATTAATCTCTAAACTGTTATGAAATTTAAAAAAAATAAAAATTATGAATAGTAAACTCTAAATTTAGCCCCGAATCAAGTTTAGAAACTAAAAAAATTATTCAAAGAAAAAACGGAGAAAATATGCTTGATTTTGTCTGTATTTTTCTTAGAAATAAGTTGGAATCTGAGCGGTAGGAAGAGTTACAATATATGCCTACAGAATCAGTTACTTGGATACGGTCATGATCATAGATTTAGTGGACAAGGTTTAATATAATTTATTCCATCTGTACCAAACTTGTATTTGGATAGATAGAGAGAGAGAGAGGGGGGGGAGAGAGAGAAGTGGATAGATAGAGAGATAGAGAGAGAAGGGGATAGATAGAGAGATAGATAGAGGGCGGAGATAGATAGATAGATAGATGTATGTATGCATGTTGCGGCATTCACCCTGGATCGGTTAAGCTGGTTCCTTCCGCGTCCGGAACGAAGGCCGACCAAGCACGGCGATCCGTCGCCAATGCTGAAACGAGCGACAGCCATTCCCGATTCCAACGGCGGCGAATTCTTGAAACGGAGTGACAAGGGAGTTTGAACTTCACATGGTCCCCACAACTCGCGTGCTATCCCAGTGGAGGGAGGAATATGCTCTTACTTGCCGCAGAATTTCCACAGACGCAGAGGCAGGAGTAACCAAGAGGACGGTGCAAACGCCGAATGGTTTTGAATTCAGAGTTGACCTTCTCCTAGACCAGTTGCCATCCAAGGCTATAGAACCCAGTCTGTCCTGCTATTTACCCATAGTTGGAGGGAAGAAGAAGAGGATTCACACCTTTCCCACGAGTGTTAGCACGTAAGTGAATGTAACGGATTCGACTGTAATTCGAACTCGGCTCTCCGATTCCTCAGCCGTTATCCATTACTCCACTGTGCCTCCTCGAGATAGATAGATAGATAGATAGATAAAAATAGTCTGTCATAGATAGAGAGAGAGGGGAGAGAGGGTGATAGAGAGGGAGAGATAAAGGGCGGAGATAGATAGATAGATAGATAGATAGATAGATAGATAGATAGATATAAACAACCTAGAATAGATAGAGCGATATGTATAAAGTGAGCTAGATAGATAGATAGATAGATAGATAGATAGATAGATAGATAGATATTAATACACTGATCTGTCTATATTTCTGAGATGAGGTATTATGTACACTATTTACATTATTCGGAATATTGTCCTCAACTTTGCCGCTATATTTATTACAACGTTTCGGCCGTTTTACGATCCGGTCTTCTTCAGGTGTTTGGAATGTCGAACTAAACCCTTTATTTCGATCATTGTGGTCGACTGTTCTAGTCCCACGTGTCAAGTTTAAAGGATGTCAGTTGTCAGTTATCTCCTGGTAATTCCTCTCTCCAAATTCTTCACTCTTGAACTCACACTCTTTGGGTCCTGTTATTGGATCTAACTAACGCCTTCATCCACAGTGCCATGTGTCCTTCAGCACTTCTGTGTATGCATTTCTGAGAGGGTTGCGAAAGATAGATAGATAGATATATAGATAGTTATTAATTAATACACTGATATATAACTGAATGAGGCTGCGAGATATATATATATATTTTTTTTTTTTTGAACGATAAAAATTAATAGAAAAATCAATTAAAATCTTCAGACATACTGCGTTGTAGATTAATATTCTTATGCTTTTATTATTATTATTTCGTTTAGATTCCTCGACTAGTTTCGACCAACATGGCCATCATCGGGAGAGAAAAAATGTCACTTCTTGCTGTAGCAGTAAACTACAGAAATGAATGTCTTGGTGAAGAAAACGAACGAAAAAAAAACGAAAATATATATATATATATATATATATATATATATATATATATATATATATATATAGAGAGAGAGAGAGAGAGAGAGAGAGAGAGAGATAGAGAGAGATAGAGAGAGAGAGAGAGATTTTCACGAGATATAGATTCTTTTATCCTTTCCTCATCCCCCCTATATACATTTTTTCTCTCAATTTCACTCTATTGTGAACCAGTGACACTACCTCCTTGCTTGGGGTGAAATGCTTAAAAAAACTAATTGCTGTTAGAATTGAAGTTAGACGTCCACAAAACGAATGTTTTTTCTGGTAAAACAGAAGTCATTCCAACTTATACTTTTATTTTTTCTTCCTTTTAGTACATCCTATTTTAATCCGTATATAACCGTATAAAGACAAAAGCTCCGATCTTCTCCGTTCAGTTTAACCACTTTTTTTTGTTTTGTTTTGTAGCTTTGAGAAATGACTTGAAAACATTAAAGAACTTTTCATTGAACTTTTTACTGTCATGAATTTTGACTGACAAGGAAGAATCAGGTCGTCTGTTATTGTAATGCCAGACAGAGTGAAAGTGTTCAGTGCTTTCAAGCGTAATTCCTTTTTCATTGGAATTTTCTGAAAGTGTCTTGGCAGACGTGCCCGCCAGTGTGTGCTGTCTGCATTACACTTGAGAAAGCTACAGTTTTTTTTTTCTTTTGAATTTGACGATAAGTCGAAAGTTTGGCATTCAGAGGCAAACCGAACGATTTCTAGAAAATACACCAATTCTCAATTCGGCAATAAAATGTCTGATTAAATAAAGCATAAAAATTTATAATAAAGTGTTTTAAATCGAATGAGAGAAAATAGAAAATATCACGAATCTTACTAAATCGCTGAGAGTTCGAAATTTGAATTGCTCGTCTTTATTTTCTCTTTGTTTGGGTCGAGCGTGTAATGCATTGCGGCTCAGATTTAACGGAGTTCCAATTCCAATCGAGTTCATTGCATTACGTACTTGCATTCATCTCTTCTAACAAAATAAATGTAAAGCAACTACGGAGATTGGTTGCGTATACGAAGAAAGATCATGCCGAATTAAGGTGTCAAATAAAGATGAAAAAAAAACAATTATTATTTCTAACTTCTTTAAAGAGTGACTTTATGTGAAGGGATCATGAAGACTGATGATTTTAAAAGAAAATAAAACTTGCGCGCAAAATAAATGTAAACAAACTACGGAGATCCATTTGGTATACGAAGAAAGATTATGCCGAATTAAGGTGCCAAATAAAGATGAAAAAACAATTATTATTTCTAACTTCTTTAAAGAGTGACTTTATGTGAAGGGATCATGAAGACTGGTGATTTTAAAAGAAAATAAAACTTGCGCGCAAAATAAATGTAAACAAACTACGGAGATCCATTTGGTATACGAAGAAAGATT
Source organism: Acanthosepion esculentum (assembly GCA_964036315.1). NCBI lineage: Eukaryota > Metazoa > Mollusca > Cephalopoda > Sepiida > Sepiidae > Acanthosepion > Acanthosepion esculentum. Next base: position 13,083,381 of record OZ038516.1, on the reverse strand, counting down.
ATGCCGAATTAAGGTGCCAAATAAAGATGAAAAAACAATTATTATTTCTAACTTCTTTAAAGAGTGACTTTATGTGAAGGGATCATGAAGACTGATGATTTTAAAAGAAAATAAAACTTGCGCGCAAAATAAATGTAAACAAACTACGGAGATCGGTTGCGTATACGAAGAAAGATTATGCCGAATTAAGGTGTCAAATAAAGATGAAAAAACAATTATTATTTCTAACTTCTTTAAAGAGTGACTTTATGTGAAGGGATCATGAAGACTGGTGATTTTAAAAGAAAATAAAACTTGCGCGCAAAATAAATGTAAACAAACTACGGAGATCCATTTGGTATACGAAGAAAGATTATGCCGAATTAAGGTGCCAAATAAAGATGAAAAAACAATTATTATTTCTAACTTCTTTAAAGAGTGACTTTATGTGAAGGGATCATGAAGACTGATGATTTTAAAAGAAAATAAAACTTGCGCGCAAAATAAATGTAAACAAACTACGGAGATCGGTTGCGTATACGAAGAAAGATTATGCCGAATTAAGGTGTCAAATAAAGATGAAAAAACAATTATTATTTCTAACTTCTTTAAAGAGTGACTTTATGTGAAGGGATCATGAAGACTGGTGATTTTAAAAGAAAATAAAACTTGCGCGCAAAATAAATGTAAACAAACTACGGAGATCCATTTGGTATACGAAGAAAGATTATGCCGAATTAAGGTGCCAAATAAAGATGAAAAAACAATTATTATTTCTAACTTCTTTAAAGAGTGACTTTATGTGAAGGGATCATGAAGACTGATGATTTTAAAAGAAAATAAAACTTGCGCGCAAAATAAATGTAAACAAACTACGGAGATCGGTTGCGTATACGAAGAAAGATTATGCCGAATTAAGGTGTCAAATAAAGATGAAAAAACAATTATTATTTCTAACTTCTTTAAAGAGTGACTTTATGTGAAGGGATCATGAAGACTGGTGATTTTAAAAGAAAATAAAACTTGCGCGCAAAATAAATGTAAACAAACTACGGAGATCCATTTGGTATACGAAGAAAGATTATGCCGAATTAAGGTGCCAAATAAAGATGAAAAAACAATTATTATTTCTAACTTCTTTAAAGAGTGACTTTATGTGAAGGGATCATGAAGACTGGTGATTTTAAAAGAAAATAAAACTTGCGCGCAAAATAAATGTAAACAAACTACGGAGATCGGTTGCGTATACGAAGAAAGATTATGCCGAATTAAGGTGTCAAATAAAGATGAAAAACAATTATTATTTCTAACTTCTTTAAAGAGTGACTTTATGTGAAGGGATCATGAAGACTGGTGATTTTAAAAGAAAATAAAACTTGCGCGCAAAATAAATGTAAACAAACTACGGAGATCGGTTGCGTATACGAAGAAAGATTATGCCGAATTAAGGTGCCAAATAAAGATGAAAAAACAATTATTATTTCTAACTTCTTTAAAGAGTGACTTTATGTGAAGGGATCATGAAGACTGATGATTTTAAAAGAAAATAAAACTTGCGCGCAAAATAAATGTAAACAAACTACGGAGATCGGTTGCGTATACGAAGAAAGATTATGCCGAATTAAGATGTCAAATAAAGATGAAAAAATAATGATTATTTCTAACTTCTTTAAAGAGTGACTTTATGTGAAGGGATCATGAAGACTGGTGATTTTAAAAGAAAATAAAACTTGCGCGCAAAATAAATGTAAACAAACTACGGAGATCCATTTGGTATACGAAGAAAGATTATGCCGAATTAAGGTGCCAAATAAAGATGAAAAAACAATTATTATTTCTAACTTCTTTAAAGAGTGACTTTATGTGAAGGGATCATGAAGACTGGTGATTTTAAAAGAAAATAAAACTTGCGCGCAAAATAAATGTAAACAAACTACGGAGATCGGTTGCGTATACGAAGAAAGATTATGCCGAATTAAGGTGTCAAATAAAGATGAAAAAACAATTATTATTTCTAACTTCTTTAAAGAGTGACTTTATGTGAAGGGATCATGAAGACTGATGATTTTAAAAGAAAATAAAACTTGCGCGCAAAATAAATGTAAACAAACTACGGAGATCGGTTGCGTATACGAAGAAAGATTATGCCGAATTAAGGTGTCAAATAAAGATGAAAAAACAATTATTATTTCTAACTTCTTTAAAGAGTGACTTTATGTGAAGGGATCATGAAGACTGGTGATTTTAAAAGAAAATAAAACTTGCGCGCAAAATAAATGTAAACAAACTACGGAGATCGGTTGCGTATACGAAGAAAGATTATGCCGAATTAAGGTGTCAAATAAAGATGAAAAAACAATTATTATTTCTAACTTCTTTAAAGAGTGACTTTATGTGAAGGTATCATGAAGACTGATGATTTTAAAAGAAAATAAAACTTGCGCGCAAAATAAATGTAAACAAACTACGGAGATCGGTTGCGTATACGAAGAAAGATTATGCCGAATTAAGGTGTCAAATAAAGATGAAAAAACAATTATTATTTCTAACTTCTTTAAAGAGTGACTTTATGTGAAGGGATCATGAAGACTGATGATTTTAAAAGAAAATAAAACTTGCGCGCAAAATAAATGTAAACAAACTACGGAGATCGGTTGCGTATACGAAGAAAGATTATGCCGAATTAAGGTGTCAAATAAAGATGAAAAAACAATTATTATTTCTAACTTCTTTAAAGAGTGACTTTATGTGAAGGGATCATGAAGACTGATGATTTTAAAAGAAAATAAAACTTGCGCGCAAAATAAATGTAAACAAACTACGGAGATCGGTTGCGTATACGAAGAAAGATTATGCCGAATTAAGGTGTCAAATAAAGATGAAAAAACAATTATTATTTCTAACTTCTTTAAAGAGTGACTTTATGTGAAGGGATCATGAAGACTGATGATTTTAAAAGAAAATAAAACTTGCGCGCAAAATAAATGTAAACAAACTACGGAGATCGGTTGCGTATACGAAGAAAGATTATGCCGAATTAAGGTGTCAAATAAAGATGAAAAAACAATTATTATTTCTAACTTCTTTAAAGAGTGACTTTATGTGAAGGGATCATGAAGACTGATGATTTTAAAAGAAAATAAAACTTGCGCGCAAAATAAATGTAAACAAACTACGGAGATCGGTTGCGTATACGAAGAAAGATTATGCCGAATTAAGGTGTCAAATAAAGATGAAAAAACAATTATTATTTCTAACTTCTTTAAAGAGTGACTTTATGTGAAGGTATCATGAAGACTGATGATTTTAAAAGAAAATAAAACTTGCGCGCAAAATAAATGTAAACAAACTACGGAGATCGGTTGCGTATACGAAGAAAGATTATGCCGAATTAAGGTGTCAAATAAAGATGAAAAAACAATTATTATTTCTAACTTCTTTAAAGAGTGACTTTATGTGAAGGGATCATGAAGACTGATGATTTTAAAAGAAAATAAAACTTGCGCGCAAAATAAATGTAAACAAACTACGGAGATCGGTTGCGTATACGAAGAAAGATTATGCCGAATTAAGGTGTCAAATAAAGATGAAAAAACAATTATTATTTCTAACTTCTTTAAAGAGTGACTTTATGTGAAGGGATCATGAAGACTGGTGATTTTAAAAGAAAATAAAACTTGCGCGCAAAATAAATGTAAACAAACTACGGAGATCGGTTGCGTATACGAAGAAAGATTATGCCGAATTAAGGTGTCAAATAAAGATGAAAAAACAATTATTATTTCTAACTTCTTTAAAGAGTGACTTTATGTGAAGGGATCATGAAGACTGATGATTTTAAAAGAAAATAAAACTTGCGCGCAAAATAAATGTAAACAAACTACGGAGATCGGTTGCGTATACGAAGAAAGATTATGCCGAATTAAGGTGTCAAATAAAGATGAAAAAACAATTATTATTTCTAACTTCTTTAAAGAGTGACTTTATGTGAAGGGATCATGAAGACTGGTGATTTTAAAAGAAAATAAAACTTGCGCGCAAAATAAATGTAAACAAACTACGGAGATCGGTTGCGTATACGAAGAAAGATTATGCCGAATTAAGGTGTCAAATAAAGATGAAAAAACAATTATTATTTCTAACTTCTTTAAAGAGTGACTTTATGTGAAGGGATCATGAAGACTGGTGATTTTAAAAGAAAATAAAACTTGCGCGCAAAATAAATGTAAACAAACTACGGAGATCGGTTGCGTATACGAAGAAAGATTATGCCGAATTAAGGTGTCAAATAAAGATGAAAAAACAATTATTATTTCTAACTTCTTTAAAGAGTGACTTTATGTGAAGGGATCATGAAGACTGATGATTTTAAAAGAAAATAAAACTTGCACGCAAAATAAATGTAAACAAACTACGGAGATCGGTTGCGTATACGAAGAAAGATTATGCCGAATTAAGATGTCAAATAAAGATGAAAAAATAATGATTATTTCTAACTTCTTTAAAGAGTGACTTTATGTGAAGGGATCATGAAGACTGGTGATTTTAAAAGAAAATAAAACTTGCGCGCAAAATAAATGTAAACAAACTACGGAGATCGGTTGCGTATACGAAGAAAGATTATGCCGAATTAAGGTGTCAAATAAAGATGAAAAAACAATTATTATTTCTAACTTCTTTAAAGAGTGACTTTATGTGAAGGGATCATGAAGACTGGTGATTTTAAAAGAAAATAAAACTTGCGCGCAAAATAAATGTAAACAAACTACGGAGATCGGTTGCGTATACGAAGAAAGATTATGCCGAATTAAGGTGCCAAATAAAGATGAAAAAACAATTATTATTTCTAACTTCTTTAAAGAGTGACTTTATGTGAAGGGATCATGAAGACTGATGATTTTAAAAGAAAATAAAACTTGCGCGCAAAATAAATGTAAACAAACTACGGAGATCGGTTGCGTATACGAAGAAAGATTATGCCGAATTAAGATGTCAAATAAAGATGAAAAAATAATGATTATTTCTAACTTCTTTAAAGAGTGACTTTATGTGAAGGGATCATGAAGACTGGTGATTTTAAAAGAAAATAAAACTTGCGCGCAAAATAAATGTAAACAAACTACGGAGATCCATTTGGTATACGAAGAAAGATTATGCCGAATTAAGGTGCCAAATAAAGATGAAAAAACAATTATTATTTCTAACTTCTTTAAAGAGTGACTTTATGTGAAGGGATCATGAAGACTGGTGATTTTAAAAGAAAATAAAACTTGCGCGCAAAATAAATGTAAACAAACTACGGAGATCGGTTGCGTATACGAAGAAAGATTATGCCGAATTAAGGTGTCAAATAAAGATGAAAAAACAATTATTATTTCTAACTTCTTTAAAGAGTGACTTTATGTGAAGGGATCATGAAGACTGATGATTTTAAAAGAAAATAAAACTTGCGCGCAAAATAAATGTAAACAAACTACGGAGATCGGTTGCGTATACGAAGAAAGATTATGCCGAATTAAGGTGTCAAATAAAGATGAAAAAACAATTATTATTTCTAACTTCTTTAAAGAGTGACTTTATGTGAAGGGATCATGAAGACTGATGATTTTAAAAGAAAATAAAACTTGCGCGCAAAATAAATGTAAACAAACTACGGAGATCGGTTGCGTATACGAAGAAAGATTATGCCGAATTAAGGTGTCAAATAAAGATGAAAAAACAATTATTATTTCTAACTTCTTTAAAGAGTGACT
>OZ038516.1:13067649-13072649 GCA_964036315.1 Acanthosepion esculentum | reverse complement strand
GTGTTAGTATGACTGTCAGTCTGGTTTAGAGTGAACTACTATTGTCTCGACTCGTTCCGTCTCGGCTCGTTCCACTTTGTTCTACCGTCTCTCTTGAGGGGCGCAGTCTTTATAGTGTAGGAAGAGTTCATTGTCGTTACAGGTAAGATCCCATAACAGTAATTTTTACACACACACACACACACACACTCACGGACACACAAACACACACACACACACATGGCTTTACAGAATTTCCTGTATTAGAATTTGTTTTGCAACACGCTGACATCTGTTGAAATTCTTATATTTAGTATTGTTGAAGATTTTGTTTACTAATTAATTAAGCGACCAAATATAAATCTTAAGTGAAAACTTTTATTGAATATTTTCAACCTGTGCTTTTAGTGTATACATGCAAATTTCAAATCTATTCTTAGTCATTGCGAAAAAGCAATTTGTAACATTTCAGGTGTTGTCTCCAGCACTGGTAACTGAATATGCTCTTTAGAATCACTTAAACTGTTGATCTTTTAGCGTTTAGTTTAGCGTTGCCCGTGCTTGATTCAAAAATCGTATGACTCATACAGCATTCGCTATCACTTGACTTAAAATATTTTTGGCCTTCATTGCCTTTAAAGGAGTGCCCTTTGCCGTGCTGATGTTGCTACATGCCTTACTTATTGCCTATCTCACACTGCGAATTTTTTCTAAGCTCTATACTAAACATTAGATCTGTTACGAAAAAAGTACTAAACAAAATGAACACAAAACGATCAGCTTTAAAAAAGGACTCCTAACTGGAAAAACCGAATGAAAAAAGACTGTTAACACATACTTTTCAGCACCTAACCCAGTTCTGCGGAATCAGAATCAACGTTGAGTTTAAGCAAGCAAATGAGCCAATTGGAGTAAAGTGCCATGCAGATTTAAATTTTTCCCACTTGTGACGAATGCAGCTATCGATTTTTTTTGCATGCTAGCATGCTAGTTAACATTCATGTCAGTCATCTGTTGGCTCTCACTCTGGCCAATAGAATCTTCCTGCCTATTCGTGGCAGCCAGCTATAGGCTCTCACTCTGGCCAGTAGAAAATGGCCGCAAACTACATGAAAGCTACCATAGAATCATGAAAAACTCGATTATTTCCCCTAACGATGGGAGTTGGGAAATTCAAAGTCGGTCTTGGCCTTTTTGATAACTTGAGAGCATGTGCATGTAAATTTTGGTGCAAATCTGTCGTTTTATAGATAGAGATTAATAGGTTTATGAAAAAGAATAAAAATAAAAACATTATGAAAATAATAGATTTAAAAATATAAATATAAAAATAATAAAGTTATAAACAAAATTAGAAATTATAAAACTCTAAACATGATAAATAGAAATAAAAGTCATTTAAAAAATTTTGCACTCCCCACATTATTTAGTATTATTGAAGTTATCGCTAACATTATTGTCGAGATATACAAACCGTATGTTTCGTTCAATTTCGAAAAGCAATCAATGGAATTTGAAGAAGCTGATGTGTTTGTAAAAATATTTTGACAAAAACCGTCTTCGTAGTTTACTAATTTCTTAAATTTAATTTAATTTTATAAGACTTCATTGTAAACAATATTTTTAAGAATATTTCTTTTCCACTTTTCAACAGCAAAGAATAAATTCTTAGGATTTCTTATTCTTGAGTATGCAGCACCCAACTGACCACGCGTAAACATTTCTTTCTGGAGCCAAATTACAACTTTTGCAACAATTGGCCATGTGATTTGTTTATAATTATCGCAAAACGCAGGGCGAAATGGAAAAGGGATACTTGTCCACTCCAAAGGAACTCTAGATGGTTCAGGATTAAACATTATTTTTATCCACGTACCCGTTTGTGCATCTCCAAAATATTTGCGTACTTAAATCCCCGCAGTATTTAGTATTGTGAAGTTATCGCTCACATTTTTGTTGAGATTTTTTTTACATTTTGCACTCCTAATATTATTTAGTATTATTGAAGTTATTGCTAACATTATGGTCGAAATTTCGAAAACCAATCGATGAAATTTGAAGAAGTTCATTTGTTTGGAAAAAATACTTTGACAAAAACCCTTGTCCGTGGTTTAATAATTTCTTAATTTCTTATAATTTTATAGAACTTCATGGTAAACAATATTTTTTAAATTATTTTTGGCTTTTCTTTATTTTTAACAGCGAAGAAAAAAATTCTTAGGATTTCTTACTCTTGAACATTCAACATAGAAATGGCCATGGGTAAATATTTCTTTCTAGAGCTAAATTACAACTTTTGCAAGCATTTGGCCGCGTGATTTGTTTATAGTTCCCGCCAATACAGAAATGCAGGGCGAACTGCAAAGTGGTTTCGAGTTCACTCGAAATGAACTCTGGATGGTTCAAGATTAAACAATATATATGGTTCTCACAGCCAGAAAGTGAACGTGCTTCTCTCTCTCTCCCCCCTCTCTCTCTCTCTCTATATATATATGTATATATATATATGTATATCCGATGCGATGAAAACGAAAGTAATATATAAATTTCAACGTTCGCAGCGTTAATTCAAAAAAGAGCTCGATACAGATAGTAGAGCAATAATTATTTATTTATTATAATTTTATCATATAGACAAAACCATTTTACTCACTACAAAGATGCAACTTGGTTTCAGTGCATTTCAACTGCACATCTACGGGTGAGGGTCGAAAATGGTTATGAACAATCCTGTTTGTAAGCAAGCCTGATGTAAAACGTGTAAAAAATATGACGTTTTACATCCGGCTTGCCTACAAACAGGATTGTTCATAACCATTTTCGACCCTCACCCGTAGATGTGCAGTTGAAATGCACTGAAACCAAGTTGCATCTTTGTAGTGAGTAAAATGGTTTTGTCTATATGATAAAATTATAATATATATATATATATATATATATATATATATATATATATATATATATATATATATATATATTTAATATTTTTACATATATATATTTAATTTTTACATATATATATATTTAATTTTTACATATATATATATATATATATATATATATATATATATATATATATAAAAATACATATTTCGAATCTCTTAATATTTTTCGTCTCGGATGCTACCTGAATTGTAACAAAAACAAAATAATTTCCTAACCTGAAGATGACTGAATTTACAGACGAAAGTACTTACGTATTTAAGAAAGACTTTATACAACTTATAATTTAAAAAAAACAAAAACAAGGATCATAATATTCATCGAATGATTGGTAGGTTAATGTATGTTTAAAATTTTGTTTGCGAAGGAATTTCGCCATTTTATATCATTAATTTTCCTAATTTACTTTTGTATGCATGATTCATTTTCATATAGATATATATTATATATGATAAGGTACAAATAGGATATGTTTATTATCACACTAACTTGTTTCACATTTATCGAGTCTATTCACTTTCTCAAGCATCTTGAGACAATTTAACATTTCATTTCTGAGAGGAGTAATTGTCAATATTCTTGCATTATTTCAAAATATCTTAGAGGATGAAGAGTTTATTATAGATACAACGTTTTCGCCAAGTATCCTCTGGTCATCATATGCTGTCCACTGATTGGTTGATATAGGATATCTCTTGATTATTTTGTGTGTTCCTTTCTGTTGAATTGGTGCGTCACTACAAGAAGATTGTATATATATATATATATATATATATATATATATATATATATATATATATATATATATATATATATATATATAAGCAGGTAGATAGACAGATATGAAGAGACTGAGATAGATAGATAGATAGATAGATAGATACAGACAGCCTAAGATATATAACTATAAACAGCCTGGGATAGATAGATAAATAGATAGATATTGAACAAAATAAGATATATAGATAGATAGATATATAGATAGATAGATAGATAGATAGATAGATATTAGTTTGTTACATAAATGTATCTGTTTTTGTTCATAATATGTTTTAATATTATTATTTATTTCGACATTGATAGTTTTACTACCACCGTAAGGTTGCCTCCCTGAGTCTTTTCGGTAATTTCATGGTAATTTTTCGGATAATCTCTTCGCTATGGTACCTTGAATGTATGAGTTTAAGTACAGTACTAGACAAGTCTTACCAATATACAGTTGCGCTGGCTAGATGTAACCGTAAGTTCTATGCTAACAGTTTCTTTTCTCGTTGCAGCCAAATTTAATCTGCAAAAATATCGATCGCCATCTACTGTCCTGTTGATTAACCTTTCCTCTTGCCGCTCATTATTAATGTTTCCGTTCCTAATCATACCACAACTGTAACTCCTTGTTTCTTAGTGGCTTTACTGCCTTGCATGGGGTGATTCAGGTTAAAAAGAAAGTCATTGAAAAGAGCCTTTTATATATAGCAATATACAAGGATAATTTACGGTAGGAATGCATTGAAAACTTTATTTTATTACAGCAATGCATTGAAAATGACCTTTTATATATAGCAATATAATAAGACATATTACGGTAGGAATGCATTTAAAAGTGTATTTTATTATAGCAATACAATGAAAAAGGCGTTTTGTTTATAGCAATATACTAAAATATTCTACGGTAGGAATGCATTAAAAAGTGTATTTTATTATAGCAATGCATTGAAAAGGGCCTTTTATTTATAGCAATATACTAAGACAATTTACGCCAGGAATGCATTGAAAAGTGTATTTTATTATAGCAATGCATTAAATAAGGCCTTTTATTAATAGCAATATACATTTTACGACAGGAATGCATAAACAAGTGTATTTTATTATAGCAATGCATTGAAAAAGGCCTTTTATTTATAGCAATATAATAAGACATTTTACGGTAGGAATGCATTGAAAAGTGTATTTTATTATAGCAAAGCATTAAAAAAGGCCTTTTATTTATAGCAATGCAATAAGACCTTTTACGGTAGGAATGCTTTGAAAAGTGTATTTTATTATAGGCAAAGCATTGAAAAAGGCCTTTTATTTATAGC
>OZ038516.1:13042649-13062649 GCA_964036315.1 Acanthosepion esculentum | reverse complement strand
AAATCTAATCATCTCTCTATTAATCATATGAGAAACCATTCTCTGTCTTACATTAGCATGGCTTATACTATACTACAGGAGAGTGACTTGTTGCGCCTCCAAATCAAAACGGATCTCTATTAATCATATGAGACACCCTATCCGCTCTCCATTTGCATGGCTTATGCTATGCACCAGGAGAGTGACTCGTTGCGCCTCCAAAACTAAATATATCTCTATTAATCATTTGAGAGACATCTCTACGTCTTCCATTAGCTTGCCTTATGCAAACCTCAAGGAGAGTAACTCATTGCGCCTCCAAAACTAAACAGATCTCTATTAATCATCTGAGAGACTGCTCTTGGCCTTCCATTAGCATGGATTATACTATCGTCGAGGAGAGTGTCTCTTAGCGCCTCCAAAACTAAATATCCCTCTATTAATCATATGTGAGACCACTCTCTGCCTTACATTAGCATGGCTTATGCTATCCTCCACTAGAGTGACTCGTTGCGTCTCCAAATCTAAACAGTTCTCCATTAATTATCTGAGAGACCCCTCTCTGCCTTCCATTGGCATGGCTTAGTCTATCATCCAGGAGAGTGACTCGTTGCGCCTCCAAGATTAAACAGATCTCTATTAATAATTTGAGAGTCCCCTCTCTGCCTTACTTCATTATGGCTGATGCTGACCTCCAGGGGAATGACTCATTGATCCTCCAGAACTAAACAGCTCTCTATTAATCATCTGAGGGACCCCCTCTCTACCTTGCGTCAGTATGGCTGATGCTGACCTCCAGGAGAGTAACTCATTGCGTCTTCCTGGTCTAACGTTTTTGGCTGACATGAAATAGACAGAACGTATTGAATTCATTAATAGGTCAGCTGCTTAGAGATTTTGTTCTCTGTATCGTGTTTGACAATTTTTTTCTCCAGAATGTGGTTAGAATATTACTGCCACATATGGTCAGGTTCTCCTGCTATTTATCTAGAGGTCCTTGATAAAATCCAAAGATGTATCTGCAATATTACTGGTCCCGATCTGGTTTCTTGGCCTTCCCACTGCCATAATGTTACGTCCCTATGAATTTTCTATAAATACTTTCATGATAATTGTTCGGACGAGTTCTTCTCTGTGGTGCCTAAACTGTTTTAATTTAAGTGCAATACCAGACCGGCGATGACATCTCACCAATCTATACCTGTGCCAGCTACATATCACGGTCAATTCCATGTTACCAGTTTATTTTCTTGCAATTCTCGCTTGTGGAACTCCCTTCCTGATCCATGCTTTCCAATCACATGAAGAAGGCCGAAACGTTGTAATATATATGGCGACAAAGATGAGGACAATTGTCCGAATAATGTAAAAAGTGTACATAATACCTCATCTCAGAAATATAGACAGAAGTTTTTATTGCTGTATATCTTTATGAATTTTAAATTATAAATTCCGAAAGTTAACAAGATAAAATACAGGTTAATGAAGAGAGTTATCAGATTTTAAATAGATACATTGAATTGTCTGACATTCATGCCATTTTCGACAGCGAAACAATCATCGTCGCATTATAATCATCACAATTTCAGATAATATATATATATATATATATATATATATATATATATATATGCTGTGTATTTTATATAAAAATTATATATTTTCCATTTTTGCAATAAAATTTTGCCACTTTTCAGGCAGCTGTTAGATACATTTTGGGTAAAATTCTGGAGTTCCTGATATGAAAAGATCTACGAAATCTTGAAGTTGCTTTTGCCTAACAACCATTTTGGTCACATTCGGAAAAAGGAATAATACATTGTCATTTCGGGTTTGATAGAAAAGGCCAGGCGAGTTCTAAAATACTTTGCGGAGTTGTACTTACTGCATACTGCCTTGTGTGCTTATTATTGACCAAACCTTTACGGACACGTTGCAACTGATGGAACTATAAATGTGCATTATGATTTGTATTCACAACCGCTGTAATGCAGCACATTATGCGTTACTCTTCAGTGTTTTGTGAGATATTGTCACGGCATATATACCGGGTGTAACAGCAAAATTGTCCAAACCGTGTAACAGCATGGGATAATTATCCATCCAACAAAATGTTTAATATCTAAAAAAACACTAAATTAATTACGATTCATTTCTTTCATGTTTTCAGTAAAGACATTTAGCCATCTTGACATAATTTGTCGTAAGAACCACTGAAAAACCGTTTGAGTTGTTCAGGAAGGAAGGAACCAGGTTAAAATCGTTTTGCGTCAAATATATTGTCTTTTTAACTGAGCAATGGTGAAAGGAAAATGATCATTCAGGTCTTCAGTCATGGTAGTAACATTCATATTCTGACCTCTATCTTCAAAATCCATTCAAGAATTCCACCTCCCATTGCGCCTCCAAATACCAGACCGATATAGAGAGAGAATTAGAGAGTACTTTTATTAAATTCTTTAAACGCAATACTTTTTTCCTTAAATTACGTTTGTTTTTCGCGTTTTTTTCCCCCACACCTTTATAGTTCCATTCATCTATTTCCAAATAAATTCTTCGAGCTTGGGATGAATCATTCGCCAATTTAAGAACTTAAATCTCACTTCTTTCCCGGTTGACCAAATTCGGCTCTCATTTTTTCTTCTTCTCCAAATAGAAATATCTCCAATTATGTCATTAAACTTAATGAAGTCCTAGATAACCATCGGCTGAATCGGAATGCTTTAAAATATCGATAAAAAGAAACTTCCTACTTCTTTGCAAAGACATTACATTTTAAACAATCAAAAAAAAAAAACGAGGAAATATATGCTTGGTAGACAATACATTCAGAAAATAAATATCAAATCTTGGTAAAAAAATATTAAATCGTTTGTCCTTGAATTTGGCTCCTATTAAACTCACAATGCAGGACAACCTGTGATTATGTGTGACGTAGATATCTGTATAAAATTCGTGGGCAAACGCAAAGCAAGACACAGTGGACAGTTTGTGTTTAGCATTGATTTTGTCTAACGTACAGCGAAAAACTTTATTTTTCTTACGTGTATTTTTTTCTTATTCTACGTAATATGCCTTCTTATACACTATATTATTTCAATGGTCGCGGTCGGGCCGAGGTCTGCCGAATGCTTTTTGCAGCTGCTGGGGTCCAGTATACCGACAAGAGGTTCGAGTTTAATGAATGGGATCGTTACAGGAAAGGTATGTACATATACGTATATTGTTTGTTTTTTGTTTTTTTTAATAACCTCTGTAATAGCTTTGCCCCACACATATGCTTACAAAGATCATTGTTTACAGTCTCTTTAAAAATCCGAATACGTTTAAAATCCGGGTCTTCAGTAAAACTTTGGGAGTACTGTCAGTTTCACGATATAAATCGATTATAAGAAGCATCTAATAAGGAACATTTCTTAAGCAATTTTAATATTGATCTATTTCTTCGATCTGACGGTAGTGACAAAGATCTTTTGAAAACCAGGATTTTTAATCGTTTCTGAAGTTTTTTAATGGTGATATTAAAAATCGATCCAAATATGAATTTGTAGTGTCTCTATCACAGATATTATTCACTAAAAAACATCAACGTAAACCTGTTATTATTTAAACTGCAAACATATATATATATATATATATGTGTGTGTGTGTGTGTGTGTGTGTGCACGTGTGTGTATGTGTGTTTGTGTGCGTGTGAACCGTATTACTCGTGTCACGCGCGGTCTCGCGTATCGTGCGACCCCCAAATATTCACTTATAAAAATAGATTTAATCATGTTTCTCATGTATGATGCGAGTTCCTTTTTGAGAGACTAAATTACAATTAGGTCTTCAAAAGTCGCATGATACGCGAGTATGTACGGTAAATAAAAATCCTTATAGATAATCAAAGGAAGGGATGATAAAAGTCGGGGATCAGTTTTGTATTGTACTTTATTATTCAACTCTTCCCCCCCCCCCCAATTTCTTGGCCATAGTAGATTCATAGATGAAATTCCAAAATATCCTTATAGGTATTCAAAAGGAATGATGATAGAAAATGAGGGTTCAGTTTTTATTGTTTTTTATTATTAAACACAGACCCCATTTCTTGGCCACAGTAGATTCATAGATGAAAAAGTAATCAAATTAAACGATGGTAGAAAGTGAGGGATCAGTTTTGAATTCTTCATTAGTATTAAACTCATCCCTCATTTCTTGGCCACAATAGCTTCATAGATGAAAAAGTAATCAAATTAAACGATGGTAGAAAGTGAAGGATCAGTTTTGAATTCTTCATTAGTATTAAACTCATCCCTCATTTCTTGGCCACAGTAGATTCATAGATGAAAAAGTAATCAAATTAAATGATGGTAGAAAGTGAGGGATCAGTTTTGAATTCTTCATTAGTATTAAACTCATCCCTCATTTCTTGGCCACAGTAGATTCATAGATGAAATTCCAAAACATCCCAATAGGTAATCAAATGAAAAGATGATACAAAGTGAAGGATCAGTTTTGTATTGTTCTTTAGTAATAAACTCATCCCCCATTTCTTGGCCATTGTATTTGCTCTCCATTTCTATGATCCAGACAGTTTAAAGTAAATACCAAAAGATACTTTTATCGGTTGGTTTGTTATATATACTGTATATACTCGCGTATCATGTGACTTTTGACTTAATTTTGAAGATAATTTTAAGGGGGTTTCATCATACACGATATATAAAATTAACGTATGTACTGATGACCCTGTCTATGACGTTGACTAAACTATATACCGACTTACTGGAGTTAAATAAGCTTCAAAATTAGGTCTGAAAACGTCGCATGATACGCGTATATTTTTGTAATTATTTTTTTTTTAAAGCTTTGCACCCCAGGCAAGGCTGGAAGCCACGAGCACGCAAGGGGTTACAGAGGATTTAGAGCGAGAGCAAATAGGAGTGTTAGAGGAAAGGATGTGGAGAAGGATAGAGGATAGATCAAGGCAACTGGAGATGTCGATTGACGTTACACTTGAGTAGTTGGAGATCATAGTCATCAGGGAAACAGGAATGAGGAAGGGAGTTCCATAGGCGTGAGGTGCGAGATATGAAGCTATTGGAGTAGAAGAGACGTCTACATTTAACAGTTTCAACAGTTAAAGGGTGGGAACGGGATGCCAGCCTCGTAGGACGCTTGAATTCACGGAGCCTGGGAACCAGCGATAGCAGCTCATCGGAGCAATTACCATGGAAGTATTTATAAAAGAAACAGAGAGAGGCGACGGTGCGTCTGTGAGAGAGAGGGACTGCAGACGAGAAGCCAGATCAGGGCCAATTACATTGCATACCCGTCTCTGGATCTTATATTGGCGGTAATTAAAATTATCCTTATAGAAAATAATTTATCAAAATATCCATTCGTTTTTTTTTTTCTAAAAATACTTTCATGGTTATTGTTCTGACTGATTTTCCTCTCTGTTACCGAAACTTTATGAGTGCAAGCGAGGTTGGCCTTGAGGTCTGTTCATGTTACAGTTAAAATGGCAATATGTAACCGTAAATTCTTCTCTCACACTTCTCGCTTGTATAAGTCTTTTCCGGCTTCTGACTTCCCAGTTACCTTTGATCTTCAAAACTTTAAATTTAATATCAAATGTTAACTTCTGTCTTCTTAATTCTTGTGCTTTTATTATTCTCTCTCCTTAACAGTATTTTCTCCCTTTTTCCCATAACCTCTTACATTTAGTAAACATTTGTGTCTTAGAGACTTTATTCCCTTCTTCGGGTGAATTAATTAAAAACAAAAAAAAAATATTTCTAATAAAATTCTAAGTTTCATAAAACAGTATAGAATTTGAAAAATATATTTTAAACTATTGTTTTCCGAATTAATGATAATTTATTTTTAAATTGCTGAGATATAAACCGTAGCAGTTTCACGATTTTTGTACTATTCCTCTGTGTTTTTCCATTTTTAAAACAATTCTTGCGTTAACACTAGAAGATTACAGCTGTCGACATATGATCGTAATGCCAGCTACCGTGCATAAAGAAACGTTTTGCTTTGAGCAAAAAATCAGAATTAATCTAACAAAATCTTGTCAATTAACATTGCGAACTTAGAAACAAATCTATACGACAAATGTGGGACTCTTATCCGGCTTCTATCTTCAAAATCAAATTCGATCTTTTAATATTTAAATGCAATGTCATTCGTTATCTTCTGTCTTCTTAATTCTTGTTCCTTTATTGTCCTCTCTCCTTAATAGTGTTTTCTTTTTCCCATATTCTCAATTTAATTTTGAAATATTTAAATGCAATGTCAATCGTTATCTTCTGTCTTCTTAATTCTTGTTCTTTTATTGTCCTCTCTCCTTAATAGTGTTTTCTTTTTCCCATATTCTCAATTTGATCTTCAAATATTTAAATGCAATGTCAATCGTTATCTTCTGTCTTCTTAATGTTTGTTCTTTTATTGTCCTCTCTCCTTAATAGTGTTTTCTTTTTCTCATATTCTCAATTTGATCTTCTAAAATTTAAATGCAATGTCAATCGTTATCTTCTGTCTTCTTAATTCTTGTTCTTTTATTGTCCTCTCTCCTTAATGTTTTCTTTTTCTCATATTCTCAGTTTGATCTTCAAAATATAAATGTAATGTCAATCGCTTTCTTCTTTCTTCTTAATTCTTTTTCTTTTATTTTTCTCTCTTTTTCATAGTTGTTTTTCATATATTCTCTAACACCCGTAACCCCTTGAGGTTACCGAAAGAAACGGCCGTTCCACTGAGAACTATGCAAGGAAATAGGTTTTTGTACATTCGTAACAACAGTATAGTCAGAGATTAGGATCTATTCGCCAGAATTAAACACTTATAACCTTTTGTGAGTTTGAAATTCAAAATAATCTCCAATCCATGTCAGAAAAGCGGACCTTGTGATGAAGAAGAATAGTCGCCATATCTTGTATTTCGCTTTTCGAATGAAGACCATAGACTAAATTTGAAATATAGTAAAAGAAAAAAAAACATTATGGAACATGAGAGTGACAGTCACGAAAGTAGTTATCAGAACACCGAGAGCGATAACCAAGAACACCGAGAGAAAATTTAGAAAAGATTTGGAAAAAAATCAATAAATGAGTAATCTTTAAAAAAAAGAGCTCCTATATTGGCTAGAGGCTTGAGTAGGCATACTGTCACTGGTATAAATCAAAAGTAATTATGTTTTTTTCTTTTTTAAGCATTTCTCCCTAAGTAAGGCATGAGTCTTACTAGTACGCAGGGGTTTATAGAGAGTGAAAGTAAGAGAAAAGACTGAGTATAGGGTTTTCGGAAAGGATAAAAAAAGAACGGGGGGTCAAGGCTTCAGAAGATGACGATTGACGGTACATTTAAATTTTTGAAGATTGAAGTTATCAGGGAAGTAAGAGGAAGGGAGTTTCACTGTTGGGAAGTGCGAGAGAATAAGGTGTTGGAGTAGAAGTAGCGGTTACATTTGTTTCAACTGTATGAAAGTGGGATCTAGATGCCAACCAAGTAGCACTTTTAAATTCATGTAGTCGAGGCACCAGGAACAATAGCTCGGCAGTTGCCATGAAAATATATGTAGAAAAGACAGAGGGAAGCTACATCACCTCTATGAGAAAATAACGGTAGTTGAAATGCCAAGTCCTAACCGACTACATTGCAGATCCTTCTTTAGATTTTGTCGAGAACCTCGAGATGAACACCGGGGGAACCACACCATATATGGCAACAGTATTCCAGGCATAGACGAATGGTAGATTTGTAGATGTGCAGGAGGTGAAAAAACCTTCTGGTACGAAACAGGGAACCAACTTTCCTTGCAGTAGATGCAATTATTGATTCAATGTAGTAGTTCCATCACAAGTCAGTGGAAAACGTGAGGCCAAGAAGGGGCAGTGAGACGATCTCGTGAAGTCGGGCATCAGCCATACTAATATGGGTTGGGGGAAGTTTCTCTATGATGGTTAAAATGAGAGGACTTTTGTTTTCGAGGCATTGATATTTACAAGCCATTTCCTGCCCCAGTTATGTGAGATTAACCTTAATACAGTATATATATATATATTGATTATGTGGTGCGGGTTCAATTTATATTACGTAAATCATTCATACGAAAAGCAGATAATGAAGTTAATGATATGGCAATAATCACTCTGGCAAATAATTTTTTATAATAAAATACATTAACCTCGAATCCGTTAATGAATGGTATGATCCTTGTTTATAAATTCCGGTTTTATCATTCGCGTAATATAAATTGAACCCGCACCACATAATTGATATATATATATATATATATATATATATATATATATATATATATATATATATATATATATATATATGAAAGATTTATCAGAGATAACTTGTACAAAAAGACACTATTTATAAATGTAAAAAACAATAGAAGAACTGTAATTTTAGCCGACGGGTTTCGTCCAACTTGGACTTTTTCAAGGTAAAAACGAAATGAATTTATTAAAACAAAGTAACTATTAATAACAAAACAAAATGTCCTTAGCAACTGGAAGAAATTAGAAAACGCTATTGTATTCATATTGCCAACTGAAAATTACGTCAAGTACTGTCACGTGTGGAAATAGTGTTTTCATTGTTGTGTTGACGGATTCAGCCATTTTCTTTCAGTTGCTAAGGATATTTTTGTTTTGTTATTATTAGTTACTAAATTATTATTAGTTAATAAATTAATTTCGTTTTTGCCTTGAATAAGTCCACATTGAACGAAACACGTCGGCTAATATTACAGTTTTCCAATTGCCTTTTACATATATATATATATATATACATACATACATATATATATATATATATATATATATATATATATATATATAGAGAGAGAGAGAGAGAGAGAGCGAGAGAGAGAGAGCGAGAGAGAGATGAATCTATCTCTTCTACCCCAGCTATGTGTAAATAGCAGGTCAGACAGGGTCATTTGGGCGGCGAACGGTCTGGAAGGAAAACTTTAAATTTAAAAGGGTCGTTTGGGGGCCGGTAGTATACGGGGCACCCATTCTTTGTATTCAGCTTTTCAAAATCGTGGTTGGCTCTGCACCAGCCTTCACCTCTATAATGAAATGATATATTGAGTCTCGCTGTGAGTTCTAAGAACAGAACTGCTTGACCCTCATACGTCGAAAACGACGGGAGCATCCAATATATATATATATATATATATATATATATATATATATGTTAAACTGAGTCATAAATAATTTGTTTTTCTTTCTCAATTTTATTTTTTCAAAAATTAAAGTAAAATTACATTTTATTGTAGAAGTTTTAATACATGAAAATCTCACGGTTTTCCGATTTGAAATTTCTAATGTATCTTAATTCTTCAGCTAATGGCCGAATAAGCTCATGGGGAGTTCTACGACAACAGAATATCCCTAGAAATTCCCATATCACATCGTTAAATATTTGAGTTATACGAACTTATTGAAAGAACCATCATAAATATGAATGTTGGTCGTTATTTGAAGAAATAAGGGGGTACAAATGAAAAAACAATCTGAAATTGACAACATTTTCCCTCTTACTGAAACAAAATTTAAACACCTCTATCTTCCCTTTATTTTCTCACTGAAACCAAGTAGCGTCTTTGATATGAATTTTATATTCTCACCCCATCAAAACGGATGTCCATAATCTATGAAGTATTAGGAAGAGATGTTAAACAAATTTATCTTCTCTCACTGAAACCAAGTAGCGTCTTTGATATGAATTTTATATTCCCACCCCATCAAAACGGATGTCCATAATCTATGAAGTATTAGGAAGAGATGTTAAACGAACTTATCTTTTCTTACTGAATCCAAGTAGCGTCTTTAATAAATCTTTTTTCTTTCCTCGCGATCAAAATGGAATAGTCAATTATTTATTAGGTATTGGCAAGGCTTAACGGTCGTGCAAATTAACCAGTGGAAGAACAAGCCCTATTATAACAGGACTAGTGTATTCGTGCCATCAGAATTAACGGCAAGAAGGAATGTGTTATAAATAATATGTATTATATTGTAAATAATTTTCATTTAATCTAAGTACAATTTTGTAATTTAAAATAGTCCGTTGTTAACGTTAATAATTGAACAGTGTACAACCTAAGGAAAGATATCCGTATATTATCCTCATAAATGTTACATATTTACAACTAAATTCAATTTTACTGCAAAAGTTCCCAAAGCACAATATTTTTTGTGTAAACTTTGGAAGGCCTGAGTAATCCTTGACAGTCCGTAGATTCAATCTGTAATTTCAGATCCTGCTTATTTCTCGTCCTACTAGGGACAACATATCATCAGATATTTTTAAAGTTATATTTTTCTCAAGCTATTACCAAATTCTAAAAGATATGATCCGTATTGTTACCTACAATATTGACGGTAAAAATAAATCTATATACAGACTCAGTATTATCCGACCCACCTTTCAGCAAATCAATTATCATATGATTTGTATTTGCGAAGATATTTTAAATTGAAAAATAATAATAATCGTCGTTGTCGGCATCCGTCCGTCTCGGGAGACGATGGAGTAGAGCTGTAGGTGCTAGGCGATGGAGTACATCGCCCCTGGTAACTGTGTAATCCCATCGCCAGTGCGCTACCAGCCTGGGCGGGATGTATGGAGAACTAGGGCTGCCCGGGCGTCTAGTTCCCCCCTCTCGGCCTTGCTAGTAGAATCCAAAAGAAAAGGATGAACCAATACAGTTTGGTACCAGCGCGGCTGAAGGAGTTCTCGGAAGGTAGCACAGAGTGCCGTCCATCCGCCTTAGGGGCTTCACTCCGGATTTGTGTAGGGTTTACTCCTTAGCCGTTTCTTCTCCCGAAGATTTCCACAAGGCAGTGGAGCTATTTAACCCATAGCTGGGGTTTGATTCATGGGAACCCGGGCGTGTCCACACACCGGTGGGCCTTCATGCCGCATGTTAAGGGAGGGGGGCAAATCCTCCCCTGTATCCTGTAGTTTAGCCCAAGTCCGCAAGGTGCTCGGTTGCCATGTGTCGCCACGAGGAGGCACTACATAGGGCTTGCTGATCGAGAGGCTATATACTGGCAGGGGAAGACTTACGCACTCGGCTCCCCTATTCGCATTGCCTATAGCCAGCGGCGATAGCAGAAAGCGAGAAGCGACAAGCACTTGAGCCGTTAAGACAAAATACTAATAATAAAGTAATAATTGCATTAGAATTCATTTTTAGCCATGTAAGCGCTTCAGATTTCTCAGAATTAAAAAGTAAAAACGAACGGAAATAATTATTATTCCAGAATAATTATTAATGATGTTATATGTATTTTTAAATTTTCTATTTTCTTGAATTTATTTCCGTATTTTTTTGTTGTGTAATTATTTTTATATTATTCATTTATTATTGCAGATTTTAAAAACAAAACTTAATATCTATTCTTTTTTACTTTACAAAAACAAATTTCAAACAAAATATCTTGAAATACTCCAGGCCGCGGCATGCCAAGGGTCTCCGCCCCACTACGAAATTATACGTTAGAATAATCATTTTTTTATGGAAAATAATTTTTATTCAATCTTAAAAAAATAAAATTCTTTGTTATTTTGGTTTATTACTAACATGAAAAAATTACATAATTTTAAATTGAGTTTTATTAAACAAAATCTATAGCGCGCCTTATTCTTTCGAAAATTAATTTAAATAAAAATACAGTTAAATTCGTAAAACAAATATTTAACACGGCTAATGTTCCCCGTAGCTTATGTCTGTCTCTCATAATTTTTATTCATCTAAAGTTCTTTTTTTTTTCTTTTCAAAAGCAAATATAACTTAAATCTATTCGGTTATAATTTATTTCATGAATACAGAAATATTCATCTATTCAGACTGAAGTTTTTTTTTTAATAAATGGAGTCAATTTACCCAGACGAAAGGCGAAGGGAAAGGAAAAATGAAAAAGGCAAAATATTAATATTAAAGGAGAAAGGAAAAAAATAAAAATTTCAATATTAGGTTTCAAAAATGAGGAGAGCGAGTGGGAGAGAGAAAAGGAGAAAATGAGAGAGGAGGGGAAAGAAATGAAAAGAAAGATTGAAGAATTAAACATGAGCCGATATGGTGACCTAGAAATGATGTTTTTTTCTTTAAGGAGTTAACAAGATAAAATACAAGTTAAGTATTAACTGGGTATTATAAACCTAATGTCTTCGGCACATTTTTTTTACCAGTGCTCATATTGCAATTTTTGCTGTTATTATCTAGAACAGTCTACTCCAGTGAGCGAAATAAAGGATTCAGTTCGACATTCCAACCACATGAAGAAGTCTGGGGCGTACAATGGCCGAAACGTTATAATAAATATGGCAACAAAGATGAGGACAATAGTCCGAATAATGTAAATAGTGTACATAATACCTCGTCTCAGTAATATAGACAGATACTGAAAGGCCGAAACGTTGTAATAAATATGGCGACAAAGATGAGGACAATAGTCCGAATAATGTAAATAGTGTACATAATACCTCATCTCAGAAATATAGACAGAAGTTTTTACTGCTGTATATCTTGGAATTATCTTGCAAATTTATAAATTCCAAAAGTTAACAAGATAAAATACAGGTTAATGAAGAGAGTTATCAGATTTTAAATAGATACATTGAATTGTCTGATATTCATGTTATTTTCGACAGCGAAACAATCATCGTCGCATTATAATCATCACAATTTCAGATAATATATATATATATATATATATATATATATATATATATATATATATATATATATATATGCAGTGTATTTTATATAAAAATTATATATTTTCCATTTTTGCAATAAGATTTTGCCACTTATCAGGCAGCAGTTAGATACATTTTGGTAAAAGTTCCTGATATGAAACGATCTTTTACGAACTCTTGAAGTTGCTTTTTCCTAACAACCCTTTTGGTCACATTCGGAAAAGTAATAATACATTGTCATTTCGGGTTTGATAGAAAAGTACAAACGAGTTCCAAAAGACTTTGCGGAGTTGTACTTACTGCATACTGACTTGTGTTCTTATTATTGACGAAACCTTTACGGACACGTTGCAACTGATGGAACTATAAATGTGCATTAAGATTTTTATTCACAACCGCTGTAATGCAGCACATTATTGTACCATGCGTTCCACTTCAGTGTTTGGTGAGATATTGTCACGGCATATATAACGGGTGTAACAGCAAAATTGTCCAAATCGTGTAACAGCATGGGATAATTATTCATCCAACAAAATGTTTAATATCTAAAAAACATTAAACTAATTAAGTTTCATTTTTTTCAGGTTTTCAGTTAAGACATGTAGCCATCTCTGACATAATTCGTCGCAAGAATCACTGAAAAACCCTATGAGTTATTTTGCAAGAAATGAAACAGGTTAAAATCGTATTGCGTAAGATCCACTATCTTCCAAACTGAGCAATGGTGAAAGGAAAAAGATCATTTAGATCTTCCGAGATGGTAGCAACTTTCATACTCTGACCTCCATCTTCAAAGTCCATTCAAGAACCATCAAGAGAATGGTGAATAAGTTTAAAAAAGAGGGAACAGTAGAGAGGGAAACTGAAACAGAATGTCACAGCAAGAAGAAGGATCATCATTTCAACTTAGAGCTAAATACATTCATATTGTTCAAAGTATAGTTCAATAGTGTTATAAAAACCTCGGAGAATTCCAGTAAGATATCTTTAATCATTTCTAAGATACAACGGTTCAAAGTTTAATCTAGCAATTGGACAATTTTGCTGTTGAAAGATTTGGATAATTCTGCTGTTACAACCGGTATATTTGTGTGTGTGTGTGTGTGTGTGTGTGTGTGTGTGTGTGTGTGTGTGTGTGTGTGTGTGTGTGTGTGTGTAAGATCCGTGTATAGATCTACCCTCTTCGCCACTCCTATACGGCTCAGCGTCATGACCCTCTTACCGCCTCCACCAGCAACTCCTCGAACGATTCCAACAGCGCTGCCTCCGCGCAATCCTTAAAATTCACTGGAGTGACTTCATGCTCAATATTGAAGTCCATGAAAAGGCGAAGATCACCAGCATTGAGGCCATTCCTGCGGAAGTCTACGCTGGGCTGGACACATTTCCAGGATGGAGAATCATCGCCTGCCTAAAATTTAATTGTACGGCTATCAGAACCAAAGAAGCGATGCAAAGATTGTCTGAACAAATCCATTGGTGCCTGTCACGTCAACGATTGCCAGTGGTCAGCCCTAGCTGAGAACCGTGACGCCTGGCGTCTCACCACCACCCATGCTGTCTCCTTTGAAAATACCTGCAGGGCCGCTCTCATGGACAAGAGACAGTGGAGAAACGCTATGCAACTGATCCCAGTCCAGACTTTCAGCTGCAACTACTGCGACCGTGTATGCCTGATCCGCATTAGACTTATTCACAAACCTGCCTGAAAGCGACGTATACAGTCTCCCCCTTGATCTTCGTTTTGCGAAGTCATGATTTGTGTGTGTGGAAGAAGTAACAGTACAGCATTAGTATTTGAATAAATGAATAAGAATTGACCTTTTTTTTCAAATAATTCTTTCACTAGTCTTCGAGTCATACTACAGGAATTAAAGGAATCGTCCCTCTTATAGTTACTCATCTGAAATCGCTCGACAAAAACATTGACTACTATTTTCCGTCATTGAGCACAATGACAGGATTTTGAAATCCAGTAATGGACTTCCGTTATGTGAAGAAGAGGCCTCAAAATAAAACATTCGACGGTACCCATTGATCCATTTTGGATTTCAATGCAAAGGGAATATTCCACATTAGCTAACAAGGCTTGATCACTTTTATTACAATTTTTTTATTTCATGTGAATTAGTCTTCTCAACCCTAAATCAAAAATAAGAAGCGTGAAAGACTACGCTCAACTGAAGAAGAAATGGGGTCTGCTTATCGAACATTCAACCAAACATTGAAGAAATCGCAAAAAAAACACCAAGCACTGTTTCCACATTGACCATTTAATCTCATTCCTTGAAAATATTACCGTCTCTTTTCTTCTTGTATTCTTCCGTCCCAATGGCATCCTCTGCAAAAAATGCCCATAGATTGCACCACATATTTTAGCAGATCCTCATCACCAGGTACTCTCCGCTAATTTGAAAGTGACCCAACTTTGACTACTTATAAGCTAAAAAGGTCTCTATCAGTTTTATTGCAATTTTCTACTTATTTATGCGAATTTGGCGTCTTAACCCTAAATAACATCAGAAATAAGAAGCGGGAAAAACTACGCTCAACTGAAGAAAAAATAAGGGTCTACTTATCGCACATTCGACTTTGAAGAAATCGGGAACAAACACGACACAAGGGTTTCACACTAAATAATCTATACAAATAGTTGAATAGGAATATTGAAAGAAAGTAAGTTAATATCTCTGTGCGTATTTTTTAAAATGAATGGCTTTATTTCATAAATGTATACCCTTTAAAATTTTACTAATTGTGTCGTGGTATTTTCATTTGCTCCTCGGTGTGCCGTTACTTAAAAAAGTTGAGAAATATTTATTTTTAAATTGTCTTTCTTATAGGAATCTTTGTAACATTTGTACGAAGAAAGTCTAAAAAATATTGGATTAATAAAATAATATTTTAATAAATATTTTAATGAATATTTAATTCCTTTAATAAATTATTATTCATTTAATAAGTTGCTTTAAATAATTATTATTCCGTTAATAAATTCCTTTAAAAATTATTGTCCCTTTAATAAATTCATTCAATAAATTATTTTAATAAATTATTACTTGTTTAATTAATTCCTTTAAAAAGCATTATTGCTTTAATAAATTAATTAAAAAAATATCATTTGCTTAATTCCTTTAATAAATTCATTTAATGAATTACTATTCCTTGAATAAATTCATTTAATAAATACCTTAATGAATTATTACTCCTTTAATAAATTCCTTTTAATAATTATTATTTCTTTAATAAATTAATTTAATAAATTCCTTAATGATTATTCCTTTAATAAATTTCTTTCATAAACTATTATTCCTTTAATAAATTATTATACATTTAATACATCCCTTTAAATAATTATTATTACTATAATAAATTCCTTTGAAATAATATTATTTCTTTAATAAATTCCTTTAAAAAATCATAATTGTTTTAATAAATTCCTTTAATAAATTCCTTAAATGAATTATTATTCCTTTAATAAATTCCTTTTATGAATTATTATTCCTTTAATAAATTCCTTTAATAAACTATTATTCTTTTAATAAATTATAATTCATTTAATAAATTCCTTTAAATAATTATTATTCCTTTAATAAATTCTTTTAAAAAATTATTATTACTTTAATAAATTAATTTAATAAATTCCTTTAAGGAATTATTATTCATTTTAATAAATTACTTTAATAAACTATTATTGCTTTAAATAGTTATTATTTATTTAATGAATTCCTTTAAATGATTATTATTCCTTTAATAAATTCCTTTATAAAATATTATTCCTCTAATAAATTCCTTTAATAAACTATTATTCATTTAATAAATTTCTTTAATAAATGCCTTTAATAAATTATTATTCCTTTAAAAATTTACTTTTAAAAGCAGTCGATATTCGGTCGATCATGAAGTATGTTGAGTCTAATAACTGCTTGGAGATGGGACCCCTTTGGAACACCGGATGTGTTAGCGAACTTAGCGATCTAAAATAGCTTTCGTGTTTAAATAACCACGAAGATTTTATATGAAGTAAAAAACACCCAATCAATCCGAGTAGAAAAACAAATGTTTCTTTGACTTTCATAAACTTGTTGGAATAGTGAACGACCACAAACCAAAATGGAAACAAGAAGCCATTGCACCCATGCGTATACGGAGCTTTAATATAGACTCTTTGTTGAACGACCAAGATCCTTCACTCTCTATCGGTAGTAGAACGGTCTGTAACCTACGTTTTGCAGACGACATTGACCTCAGAGCAGCTCGTAAGAGTGAGCACCAGGACTTGACCAACAAAATCGTTGAAAGAGTAGGAGCATATAGATGGCGGTCAGCTCCGAGAATATCAAACTAAATTTTAAATACTTGAGAGCAATCTTGTCTAAAATAACATATATATAATATACAGGGTAGGATTGTGTGTTTATGCGTGTTTGAATACAAGCAATTCCTCCATTCCCGCTGGTCTGATTTCAATGATTCATAGCTCATTCAAAAGCCCTAGAAAAGTTAGACGCAGGGAACGATTTTCCTTGAGCTTAGATCCAGAGTTGCCAGATTATGCGAGGTTAAAAATATAAATTAATATATTATACTAGCCATTATCGTTGCTTTCGTGGTTCAAGGGGAGTAACCTTTTTCTTATTTTCCATATCTGGTGGCATTTAAGATAGAAGACTCTTGGTTTGGTCATCATTAGAACATCTTGGAAGTCGATGCGATAGACATCAATAAACTATAGAAGAACTCAAAACTGATCGTTGCATTTGAGTATTTAATTAATGTTTTAAGTTTACATTTTAAAAGTTCAACAATAATTCTTCTGCTGCCACTTAATTTAAAGACGATTTGATGTAAGTAAATCCTTATTTTCCGCACAATTATTTTTATTTCATGGGTAACAGAACAGGGTACAATTTATAAAATAAAATTAATATAGTGTAAAGATAGGAAAATAGAATTAGTTATACATTCAACATTTGAAGAGTTAGAGAAACATAATTAAAATTAAGTAAAACCTCTTTTATGAAATCTATATGAATAAATGCGAAAATGGAGTACCATTCTCCCACGAATTATTAACATTAAAAGCAGTTACTCTATAGGTATTTACTTAACCTCTCAATATCTGTATTATATACTATCTACTTCTAGGCACTATCACTCTTCAGATTTAACTAATTTGCATATTGATTTTAAAAAAGTATATTTCATTAATTAACTGCCCTCCATTACTGTTCTTTTATTCAAGGAATGTTTTGATTTTCATATCAAAGATAGTTCTGTTTAGGAATATCGTCTTATATAGTGCAGAAAAGTGTTTGAAATTTTACTTGACCTTCAACAAGTTGGCATCTATTTTTAAAACTTTCTAAAACAAGCCGATTTATGAAAGATTTGTTCATTTAAAATATTTGTTTCAAAGATTTCACGTAGTGAACATATCTTACTTTGCGAAACGATGGCGTGCAGGTGAAGCCTGCTAATATTAAAATAATTGTCGGATTTAGTCCATTTCAAAATATATGGTGTCATTTATTTACGTTAAGATACGCGTCGAGCAGATATTAGGTCTTGAGGGAAATCATGGGGAGTTTGTAGTTTAATAACAGTAATTTATCCTTACTAACGTGTCGCTTCCTCTCTAGCCAAATGGTATATAGCACGTCAGACTACGTAACGGTTCTGTGTAGTATACAGGTTCAATTCCTGTCGGAGGACACATATTTTCTTTGAGATTTTTCGTACGCTCAGGCCGGTAAAGTTTGTTAATACTGTTTATTTTAAACAGAGCATTTACTTAAATATTTCTATCTATAAACCTAATATATAAACAAAAATATATTAAAATAATTCTCGGACTTGATCCACTTCAAATTCTGTCGAGTGAAGATAGCTCAGTGGTAAAAAATCTGACTGACCCCAAATCAGTTGGGTTTCAATCCGGGCTTGAGAGCTGTGATACAGCAAAACAGTACTTTCGGCGAATGACATATATACGAGGGTCATTCAATGAATGAGGTTAATTTTTCAGTGTAAGGATTTCTAATACAGATAGAAGCTTACTCTTTTTTATTTTTCTTTGTTTTACTTTTTTCACGTGGATTTAATTTCTTTTGCAGATTAAAAAAAACTTTGAGAATTTTGGCGATTAACAAAGGTGGCCGACCAAGAAGCATGCTCCAGGATTGAACAGCGGTCAGTTATCAAGTTTTTGGTTGCTGAAGGGTGAAAACCAGTTGAAATCCATAGGCGAATGTCAACTGTGTATGGTGCCACATGTTTCAGCCAAAAAAATGTCTACAAGTGGGCTAAATTGTATAAAGAAGGACGGAACAGTGTTGAAGATGAAGACAGGCCTGGGAGGCCTACAGAATTGAGGTTTCCTGAGGTGATCGAATCAGTCAATGACCTCATTCAGTCTGGCAGAAGGGTGGCAGTGGATGACATTGCAAGGACTTTGAAAGACATAAAGAACAAACGCAGGGGTCATCAGTCAGAAGGAGTCACCTTGCATCATGACAACGCAAGGCCTCACACAGCAGCCCAAACGGTGCAGACCATCAACGATCTGGGCTGGGAACTGCTTCCTCATCCCCCTTACAGCCCAGACCTTGCCCCTTCAGACTTTCGCCTGTTTGGTCCCTTGAAAGCGTTCACGAGAGGCACGAAGTTTAAAAGTGACGATGAAGTCAAAAGTGTTGTGAGCGACTGGTTGAGACATCAGTCTAAAGATTTGGACTGATGGAATACTGAGGGAATACGGAAGCTTGTGCAAAGATGGAAAAAGTGTGTGACAGTGCTGGGAGACTACGTTGAAACAAAAAAAGAAGTAAGCTTCTATCTGTCCTTATACCGGAAATTCACCTTATTTATTGAATGACCCTCGTACATAGGCAGAATTGTCATTTAATTGATAGCACTTTTCTTTGTATAACTGACCGCTGTTCAATCCTGGATCATGCTTCTTGGTCGGCCATCTTTGTTAATCGCCAAAACTCGCAAAGTCTTTTTTTAATCTGCAAAAGAAATTAAATCCATGTGAAAAACAAAAAAAAGTAAGCTTCTATCTGTATTAGAAGTCCTTATACCGAAAAATTAACCTTATTTATTGAATGAACATCGTATATATATATATATATATATATATATATATATATATATATATATATATATATATATATATAGCATAATGAGATCGGGGGGCGATCTGAAATATCAAATATATATATATAAAAAAATATAAATCAATACTTTCACAAAAAAAAACATTCAATTCTTTTTTGTTTTAATTTGCAACTTTTCAG
>OZ038516.1:13039655-13042449 GCA_964036315.1 Acanthosepion esculentum | reverse complement strand
ATATTAAATTCTGTATTGATGTTGTAGTTTTCCTTTTATAATACTAGTTCCGACATTTTTTTTTTGATCGGACGTCGTATTATCATTAGTACTTATTCATTGTATATGTTAATTCTCTTTGTTTTCTTTTTCTTACAGATATGCCATGCATGTGTGTTCCTGTCCTTGAGATAGACAACAGATATAAGATGCCGGAAACTATGTCCATTTCAAGATATTTGGCGCGAGAATTCGGTAATGTCTATCTGAATTTCAAGAATGAGAAGCTAACATTATTTGCACTATTTACATTCACAATAATATCCTCATCTTTGTTGATATTGTCACCTGATCGCCTTCTGGCTGATTTTATGGGATGAGGAGTTATCATTATTTACGTTCACACTAATATCCTCATCTTTGTTGATATTGTCACCTGATCGCCTTCTGGCTGATTTTATGGGGTGAGGAGTTATCATTATTTACGTTCACACTAATATCCTCATCTTTGCCGTTGAACAATACTGGTTTTAGACGCCTTCGAATAGCACCTGCATCATAATACTTGCTTGATAATACTGGCTCGAAAAGTAACCACCGAATAGGGATCTAAATGGAGAAATAGTATTGTGAATAGAGTAGAAAATAGCGATCCGAATAGTAATAGAGGATAGACTAAAAATAGAGATCAGTTAGACACGCGCTACCTCGCATATGTGCATTTTATCTATGGTCACGTTGTGTACATAATTCATAATGGGATCGCCTGCGTTTGCTCACCGGCGATGTATGTTCAAACTCAAGTGTCGGCAGCAACACTTTATTCCAATATAACACTATTCTCCTGTGTGTCAGCGAATGCTTGTCAATCTCCTCAAAGATGAAGAAGTGACTTGAAGCAACAGCAATGTGGTTCTACAGAAAGATGCTGAGGATACCATGAATCGAATATGTGATCAACAACAGAGTTTTGAAGATAATGGAAACAAGAAGGAAACTTATACTCAACATTTTCTAGGGCACGTAATGAGGAAAGAGGGCTTGGAAAATCTGATACTCACAGGACAGATAGTGGGAATGAGAGATAAAGGAAAACAACGAATAACCTACTTAGTGAGCTTGAGTAAATGGAGACGAAACAGTGTTTAGAAGAAATACCGGAAAGACAAAATTTATTAAGAGTTACAAGAGACAGGAAACTGTGGAGAGCCATGATAGATTACGTCCCGAGGGAACCCGGCGCAGGAAGAAGGTGGTCTGGGTATTCACGTGATGTAGAAAATACGTAGGGACCGAATATCTGAACTTCGATGAGGTTTTAGACAAAATGGAAACAAAAAGGAAACTTATATTTAACATTAGGAAGAGACAGTTGGAATTTCTGGGGCACACGATGAAGAAGAACGGCTTGGAAAATTTGATACTCACAGGAGAGATTGAGAGACAAAGGAAAGCAGCCTGTAACATACTTAATGAGCTTGTTTAAATGGATGGTAGAACAGGGTTTGGGAGAAATAACAAAAAGACAAAACTTATCAAGAGCTACAAGAGCTGCAAGCAGGAAGATGTGGAGGGGCATGATCAACTAGGTCCTGAAGGGTCACGGCACATTAAAGAAGACCCCTGTGGACTAAATACATGGTTGGGTTCAAAATTCCAAATATCACCTGAAGAAGGCTGAAATGTACAACGGCCGAAACGTCGTAAATATAGGCAGAAAGATGACGACAGCAATCAGAACAATATGAATAGTTTAAAAGAGATTGTCGGAGTTAGCTCCCCCTCAGTTCCTTAATCCTTCAACAGGGGTCTCTCTCCCCTGGCTATAAACACACGCTGACTCTTCGCCTTGATCTCTCTTTTCCACTTAGGTCTTGGGCCGCCACCTCGCGTGGAGGTGAGGTAAATCTCTGTTTTCAACTAACACCAATACGTGACCTGTCACAGATACAGCGTTACCCAAATTCTGGGAACACGCTAAGAACAATACGCGTACGTACGAAAACTCACCACAACACACACACATAATATTCATCACATAAACTCTATGTAACTGGCCACGTCTTTGTTTAATTTGTTATTAATATATATATTTGTTTTGCATATAATTATCGGTCTTGTTTGTTTTCTCTGTCTACTTTGGACTTAATTAAAGCCCAACATTCTCATGTAGCTGCACCGGCTAGCATGAAATTTTAACCCACGTCTGTTCTTCACATATTCACCCCACGGTCCACTACAAGATGGTTACTCTGGAGATACTCAAAATGTATAAACCTAGATTCATAAAAATTCTCCTTTTTTCCGGTGTCTCTCATGTTGTCCACGTTTTTAAAAAATAAGTAAATAAAGTTTAAAAAATAAAAGTAGAATTTTTCATTGGTTATTTATTTAGATATCTCCTAACGATTTTCTATTGCTTTTTTAATGTATTTCGCTTTAATGTCTTTTACGAAAATCGAAAAAAATTAATAAATTTGTTCCTCCATAGAATAGCAAATACGTACGCATCATAAACTCTTCGGCGAAAATAAATATTAATAAAACTTTCCGTGAACTTTCAGGATTCTATGGAAGAAGCAACATGGACATGTTCAGGATTGATTATATCTGCGACTGCTTCTATGAAATCATGCACGATTACATGAGGTACTTTCACTGGAAGAACGGACGCTTCAGGGTAAGTCACTTATTTCATATCTGCTCAAGATTTCATTTCTATATCTTTTAAAACATTATCTATGGAAATGGATAAGCAAAGAGGCTATAGTAAAATGATTATTAAAACTAAAAGACATTAGCTAAGACGAGTGTC
>OZ038516.1:12977155-13034655 GCA_964036315.1 Acanthosepion esculentum | reverse complement strand
GATATTACTAGACATATTAAAAACGGGCGAAGCAACCGGTTTCGCTCCCGCTCGTCAGGCTTACAACGGGAGATTTAATTTAAATTAAAAAAAAAACACAGAAAATGTACAATGAAAAGGAAATGTGGAGGAAGACGAAAAAAAATTATGAGCAAAAGGAGCTAGAGGCAAATGACAGCGAGCCCCAACAAACACTCACGTTGTTTACACGAGGAAGGCTAGCGGGACCCGATGTAAAGTACCTCCAGCAACTTAAGGTGAAATAACGAGTGTGACCGGGACAACACGGTGAACTGGTCAACACTAAAATTAGCTGCACAAAATCTGCTATTTAATAAGTGCTCACATATGGCGGACCCGTAGTCCATTCAACGGCAAAGTGTGGTTCCTGATTTTGGTTGGAACGTGCTGTTTAATTCTCATGTCCAACTGTGGTATATATATATATATATATATATATATATATATATATATATATATATATATATATATATATATATATATGTATATATTGTCACCCACAGACAGACTGTTTCGCTATTTCTCAGCTCATCAGTGAGGCTAGACGTCCGGTTGCCTCTATATATACTAGCAGCATGGCCCCGCGTTGTCCGTGCTTGATTAAAAATTTGTACGACTCATACAGCAATCGCTATAACTTGACTTAAAATATTTTTGCCCTTCCTTGCATTTAAAGGAGTTCCCTTTGCCGTGCAGATGTTGCTACATGCCTTACTTCTTGCATCTCACACTGCGAATTTTTTCTAAGCTCTATACTAAACATTCAATCTGTTACGAAAAAAGAACTAAACAAAATGAACACAAAACGATCAGCTTTAAAAAATGGACTCGTAACTGGAAAAACCGAATGAAAAAAGAATGTTAACAACAAATAGTTTTTCACACCCAACCCAAGTTCTGCGGAATCAAAATCAACTTTGAGTTTAAGCAAGCGAATGAGCCAATTGGAGTAAAGTGCCATGCAGATTTAAATTTTTCTATGCTATCGACATCATCAGGTATGAAAATATATTTGTTTTTTTTTACATCCAGCTAATAACAGGACAACGAAAGAATAGATGTAATCCGAAATATGTTTTTTTAGGAATGTGTTATTGTTAAATGTGAACAAAAGAATTTTCATATTTCTATATTAGTACAAAAACGCACAATCTTAAAATTTTAAAATTCAACCTCAGCGTTACGAGAGAATTATTTTGTACTGGTAGATTTTTCAGTCAATGTGGCATGAACTAAGTTGTTCAATAAATAGAGGAATGTCACAGTTATTATCCGAAAGTTGCACGTCTTACAATTTCTTACAATTAACAATAACACATTTCTAAAAACATATTTCAGATTACATTTATTCTTTCGTTATCTTGTTATTACCTGGATGTAAAAAAAACAAATATATTTTCATACCTGATGATGTCTGTATGCACAGATGAAAGCTTGTAAAAAAAATAAAAAAGACCTTATGCAACTGAAATTTATAAACAGGGATCATAACACTCATCTACAGGTTCGGTGTTAATGTCATTTATTAAATTTGTTTGCGAAGATGGATTCTCGCCATTTATATCATTAACTTCAATATCTGTTTTTTGTATGAATGATTCATGTAATGTAAATTGAACTGCACCACATACTTTATATATATATATATATATATATATATATATATATATATATATATATATATATATATATATACTTAGAGTTTTATATCTGTAACTAACCAAGTAAACTATAATATATCAGAAAGCAACAAATAACAGAGCTCTTAATAATCAATTTTTTGCCTCCCTTTCTTGAATGGACCTGTGATGCGAACCATTGCGCTAAGGCATGGTGCTGACTAAATCTTGTATAAACAAGGCCAAAATACTAAAAAATAAATTCCTGACATAACAAGGTATTTGCTTTTGACATTGAACTTCTTGAAGAATTTTTGTTTCGCAGTAATGACGGAAATTGCAAATAATGGCTCTGACATTCTGTCAAACGCGTCAGTCCTTGTCCAACGAAAATTAGCAGGAAGAATAGCAGACTATATAATTGCAGGTCTCTTAATTATATCAACGCACCGAGATTTTGTTTGCAATTTCTATCGGCTTCGTTCCAGGTTTGCAAATATTAATTTGGTGTTCTTCTTTTCGGCTTCCATGTAATTAAGTGAAGGAATTATTTCGGGTCTTGTCATGAAACATATTCCGCATATTCTGGCAAAACGCCACAGGTATATGGCACTTATAAACAGCACTAATTACGACAGTAGGGACATTTATAATGATTGCAAAGTCTGGAAACAAGGACACACACATAGAGCACTCAATGAAATCTAATTCAGTATAAAATGCCACAGATATATTCAACTTTTAAACAGCAGTAATTAGAAAAGTAGGGACATTTATCATGATTGCAAAGTCTGGCACAAGGACACACACATAGAGCACTTAATTAAATCTAACTCGGTATAAAATGCCACAGATATATTCAACTTTTAAATAACACTAATTACAACAGTAGGGACATTTTTCATGATTGCAAAGTCTGGCACAAGGACACACATATAGAGCACTCACTGACATCTAACTCGTTACAAAAATATTAATGAAATAATTCTACGTTTACTGAGTCTAATGACTATTGTTGTGGAATTATCAGAGACCGTAATTCCGTAAGAATAGCTAAAGTGAAAGGATGGACCTCCAAATATCTTGATATCCAGGGCTGGACAGCTTATATCTACTCTCACCGTGGAAAAGTTTGGCTGAGGTTGTTTTTTACTGTAAGGTTCACCCTGTAAAAGGTCTGAGGGAAAATCCGAGGTAGACTGTTACGTTAAGAGGGGGTTTATATGGATAGGAGGAGAAGATAATGGTTGACTCTGGACTTTAGTGATCAAGGAAACATCCTCTATTAAATACTTCCAAAACAAAACTAGTAACAATTCGTCACCGATGAGCAGACCCCACACCTTCGCCAATCCTGATGAGTTTTCAAACCCTCACGTACGCGCCTTACCACGAATGACTATTAAGTCAAAATCTCACTCCCTATCTCAAATGGAATGCGTATATTCGCGCTACGGGAAAAGGTGCTGTAAGTAGTGTCGGTTCCTTGTATCGTTCCAGAAAAATCCCGCTTTCATGCTCCTTGCCTTCAAGAATCATCTCAGATCATGAACGGAGTATTGCTGCCATATCTGGGCCGTCGCTATCGGTTGGAACTCGGCTCTCTGATTTACAATTTCGAGCGATTATCCATTAGACCATCCGTAGATCCAAGCTTGCAGCCCCTGACACTAGCACTGACCAGGCTCGGCGTTGGTTAGCTACGGTGATCGTACGGGAACTGGTGTTTAATCGTGATATAGCCGTAAGCGATTATGTTTCATAAGTTACACCTCTGACCGGCCATATCACGCAGAAACACCGAGAAATAATGTTTTAACGTGATGTGGCCGCAAGCATCAGGGACGTTAAATGCATAGTGTTGAAGTAGATTTTAGAAGGTACCGGAAACAGGAAATAAAGGATAAACCTCTACTCCTGCTCAAAAGACCGGAGAGAAATGTGAAATAGACAAATAGGGGAAACCATCTACTCCTACTGAGAAAAAAATCGATAAATATAAAATAGATAGTAAATACAATTTCAAGGTTCAGGCAGGGATTTTAGAAGTATATAGCCGAAGTACACTTTAGAAGGAACTGGAAATCCAATCCTTAACATGAAAGAAGGAAAGACCTCAACTCTTTCTAAAGTCTACTTCAACTATATCCTTCTGACGTCACCCCGTAAATTTTGAATCTTTATTTCCGATTTATTTTTCATTTGGACTCAATAGGAGTCGATAGGTCTATCTATGCTTCTCCGTCCTGAGTATGACGATAAACTACATCCGGCAGCTAAGTCTCTGATCGGGAGGTTTTGAGAAGCGTGGAACTGCCTCTTAATTGCTGTTGTTCCCAGGTCCAACCTGAAACGGGGCTGTAGAACCTGTTAGGGTCCCAGCTATGAACAAATAGTTATCCCCTATCATGGGGTCAGAACATGATAAAATTATAAAAGAAATATATAGTAAAACTACCAGGAATACATTTCTGTAACAAATAAAAAAAATTAAAAAAATTACCAGGAATTCATGTCTCTGAGGAAAATAATATTATTAGCAATACATTTTCTAAAAGAAATTACTACTGCTCTCAGAAGAATTAAATTTTGGCAGTAATGACCCATGAGGTATATGTGCCGAAAACGAAGAAACAAACCGCTTTACATTTTATAAGAAGCTGAAGACAAACTCATAAACTCTGTAGGTCGAAAAACAGATATTTTAAACGAGAATTTGCCTTTCTTTAAGGCTCCTGTCGCTGAGAAAAGTGATTACATTTCTAATAAATAATATTTAGCGTAATTAACCATGTATAATACGCCTTCGTCCACAATACGCAACCCTACAATTGCGCTGAAAGTGTGGGAAAATGCTTTTACTCACGCATAATACGCGCCCCTTTTTTGGTAATGAAACCCTATAAATTGTACCTGTTCAATTTTATTACTGCCAGCGTTTCCTACTCTTATTTTTTAAAAATGGTTTTAAACATAGAATAATATTATTCTAATTTAGTTTTATGAAAATTCTAATTTAATTTTATATTTGTATGTATTTTAGGTACATACGATTGTATTTGACATCGTTATGGGGTCGCAATCGCCGAATATTAGTGTCAAATGTTTGTGTGAATAGTCATTTCAAAACTGAAATCGACCTACGAAACAGCAATTTTTCAAAGATATTTTTGAAGCTCTGCATAATACGCACCCCAAGTTTTGCTTATTATTTTTTGGAAAAATATGTGTATTATACATGGGGAATTCCGTTAAATACATTTTACTAAAATTACTTTAAAAAGACACCGATATGTAGTTAAATACAACTGACATTTATTCTCATATATTTATTATAATATATATTATTCTCATATCCTTCAAAACATAATTGTTGTACAAAGACCCTAATCATGGTGGTTCTAATAAGACTTTGTGCTAGAATTCATCAGTGTATCCGAAGTGGACTCAGCAAACCATTTATAGTTAAGTTCACCGCCATCAATTCACCGTAGTTTATCGTACTTTATTCAAGTTTATCGACATCAAATTCCCGCGACGAAAGATCTACCCGAGGAAAGTACACCTCCCTAAAAGGACAAAACTTTTTTAAAATAATAATTATCTGTCATTTTATTTATAAACGGTTGCTACTATAGTATTATATCTACCGAAGTAATTGTGACCTACCGTAAATGGCGATGCACTTATTATTGCTGGAAAATGCTCAGGAAACGCGATGACCTTTTAATGCTTTTTTATTTAAATTACATCAAATATTAAAATGTCTGATGATTTTTTTTTTTAATAAAATAATGTTAATGATTTTTAATACATTACCAGTTTCCTATTCACTAATCCTAACCCTAACGTAAAAACGTAACCCTAACTCCTGAACCTAACCCAAGTATATTTCGTACTTCCAACAGTTGGTAAATATCATACCAAAGTAGAAAATGAATAGTAGATATTATACTATAGTAAAAAATGGATAGTAGATATATTATAGCAACACCTATAAACGTATATAAAACAATTCTGAAATAGCGTATAAGTAAATAATAATTGACATTATGAGTTTTAATCTAAATAATTTTATAATTAAAACTTAGGTTTCTAATAACTGATATTACGTGCTGCATTTCGCAAGCAGTCAGGGATACAGTTATCTTCATTGTAATTTAAATCGGGTCTTCGAATTCGCCCAACAAAAATAACGATTTTTTGTTCTTTTTTTTAGGCCAGTCCCCAGCTGTGTGCTATTCAATTTTGACTTTACTTAGCCTTTGGTCAGTTTTAATGCAATCTAAGAACGATTGATCAATAAAATTAGAACCCATTATTGTTCAATTTTATCCTTTTAAGTTAAAATTTCCCGGAGGTGAATTTTTCTCACAGGGATTTGATAGCGCTTATCATTCCTGCAATGAATTGATGGCGTTAAACTTCCTGGGCACTCAGCAAAAATCGTAGAATCAACAACGAGGGAAGTCGATGGTTTTCATCAATGCCTAAGTTGGACGATTGCACAGCTCTCTTGAAATAGCTTTTGTAGACAATAGAACACCAACACGTTCGCTTGGCACGAAAAACTTCCAACCGCTTATTACTAAACTTGCACAAGTTGAGGTTAGATTTGATTGCGTCTTTGTCCAGATTCCTTGTTTGGCTCTTAAGTCTCCGGCTACAGAACATAGACACTACTAGTTTTTTTTTGTTTTATTTATTTAAAACGAAAAGTCTCTGTGCTGTGTCTCTTCAGGACGTAGGCGCTCATGGCTCTTCACATCTTCCTGTCCCTTTTAGCTCTCAATAAGCTTTGACTTTTTGTTATTTCTAGACTCTGTTCTGTCATCCACTTACTTAAGATCGTTAAGTATGTCACGCATTGCTTTTCCCTTGTCCCCCTTTCCTTCCATCCGCCCTGTGAGTATCAGATTTTCCAAGCCCTCCTTTCGCATTACATACCCCATAAATCCCAACTACCTCTACCTGATGTTAAGTATAAGTTTTCTCTTTGTTTACTTCTTCTCGAAAACCTCATCGTTGCTCACATGTTCGGTCCATGGTATCCTTAGCATCCTTCTGTAGAACCATACTTCCGTTGCCACGAGTCTCTTTTTTATCTTTGAGGAGACCGTCCAACATTCGATGCTGTAAAGGAGGACAGATATCACGTAGCAGTTCAGCACTATTTTCTTTGTTATGAACGAAACTTTTCTGTTTCGTAATACTCTACTTACCTTTTGGAATGTATCCTTGGACATTTCAATACGTCTTCGGATCTCAGCGTCGCACTTACCGTCCTCAGTCAGAACACTTTCCAGATATTTAAATTTTTGAACCTACTTGATTTTAATCTCCCCGACCTGTAAATCGTATTTCGGGCTCATCTTTTTGCTGATGACCATGCATTCTGTCTTCTTGTAGTTTACGCTTAGTCCCTTCTTCTCGCTTTCCTTCGCTACATTATTCATCATTATCCGCTTAACAGTATACCTCTACCTTGTGGGACTCTCGAGCCTTGTTCTGTACATTGCATTTTAAGGTTCATGTTTTTGCTGATGACCATGCATTCTGTCTTCTTGTAGTTTATGCTTAGTCCCTTCTTCTCGCTTTCCTTCGCTACATTATTCATCATTATCCGCTTAACAGTATCCCTCTACCTTGTGGGACTCTCGAGCCTTGTTCTGTACATTGCATTTTAAGGTTCATGTTTTTGCTGATGACCATGCCTTCTGTATTCTTGTAGTTTATGCTTAGTCCTTTACGTGTTTGCTATCAGCACAGTATCATCTGCGTATCTTATGTTGGATTTCCAGTTCTCTCAGAATTGCCTCGCTGTATAGGCTGAATAAGTCCGGTAAGAAGACACATACTTGCCTTACGCCCCTTTCTATTTTTGTATATCTGCTGAACTCATTTTTTATCTTTATGCAAGCGATTTATGGCCAAGAGAGGCTTTTGATTACTCTAATGTCTTTTTTTTTTACAGATGTAAAAATAAAATGCTTTTTTCAACCTTATCCTTCCATAAAGATTTCATATTTTTTATATAAATTGTGTTATTTTTGACAGCACCACAGTGGGTCGAGCTCATGGTGTATGGGAGCCAAGATGAGTTCCTGCATTAGTTCTAGTGCCAACACGCCCACAATGGAATACAGCTGGGTAGGTATTTTGTTACTCACTTTTTCTTATAGACACGTTGATTGCTTTTAATTGCATAACTTATCCGATTCGTTCATTTCTTTTGTTCTTTGTTCATAGACTTATCTTTATTTCTGTCTATATAAATGAAGACGTGTTCCTATCTATCTATCTATCTCAGTTTTTATTTAACCCTAGTTTATATGTATTTAATTTTAAAATCCAGTATTTTTCTTTTTTCTACGTGTGTATGTGGAACTGAAATCAGAATCTATC
The DNA here is from genome assembly GCA_964036315.1 of Acanthosepion esculentum. Taxonomy (NCBI): domain Eukaryota; kingdom Metazoa; phylum Mollusca; class Cephalopoda; order Sepiida; family Sepiidae; genus Acanthosepion; species Acanthosepion esculentum. The sequence continues at coordinate 13,026,610 of OZ038516.1, read as the reverse complement.
AATACACATTTACAGTTTTCTAATGAGTGTTCTGGTTGATTAAAATGTTCAGCTATGAGGGGATAAGGATTGTTTTAACGTATGGTTAGTTTATGATTGTTGAAGCGAAATCTAAAATTATTTCCAAATTCACCAATATATCCACTATTGGGATATACTGTGCAGAATAAATAATAGATTATGTTATGGCTATCACAGGTGAGGCGAGGTGGGTGTTTCTTGATATTGGTGTTGGGTACAGAAAATACACTATCGATTATTAAGTGTTTGCAAACTAAGCAACGAGGTTTGTTACATTTGTAATTTCCTGATTGGTTTGTACTGTTTAGATATTTGGTAGAGGTGAGGATGGCTGATAGGTTAGGTGATTGTTTCTTTGCATTAATGGGTGGTTTATCGAAAATGTCTTTGATCTTTTTGTAAGAAAGTATACGTGGCTTCTCATTATGCAATATATATATATATATATATTTATGTGTGTGCGCGTGTGTGTGTGCGTGTGTGTGTGTACTAGGGTAACGATCCATCTTCCTAGTAGATTCACAGTGAGATATGTCCGCTCTGGGGCCCTGGAGAATGTTATGCAAGGCATGCTACAGTCTGTTTGGCAGGAGCTGGACTAGCGCCCTGAGGTGTGTCGTGTCACAGGTGGTGCGTATATTGAACATTTGTGAGACTTTGTAAGTACTTGACTCCTCGAGATATCTTCTACCATTACAAGAGTTAGACAGGGCTAAAATTTGGTTTCGATCGTTCAATCTATAGCTAATTTAGACGATGTGACGGACAGCCGGAGTAACGAAATGCGTAGTCTTTTATATATAGATAGATAGTTTCGCCTAATATTTTTACTGAAAAGCAGTTATCATTATTTATGAATTAATTTTTATTCACTGCTAGATGCATTCAGATTTTTGTCTAGATAAACAAAAAAGAGTTTCGGATACACAAATAACACAATAATGATATAAGCGAATATGAATAACTTTATTAATATTAAAATAGTAATAATCAAATATCATATTTCCTTCGTATTTTCAACTTAGTTCTATACAGTTTTATTTTCGTTAAAGAATTGAATTGTAATTACTATTAAATTTGGCTAGTTATTTTTCATCTTATTTTTGTTGGTTTTTTTTTACCCCATAGAGGCTCCGTGCCTTGAGAGACTGTTGGGTCTTAAAATTACACTTGACCTCTGATTGAACTCATACATAAGATCTATTGCTAAGAAGGCAGGTAAAATGGTCGACTCCCTGAACCGCCTCAAGAAGTAACTGACTCCTTTTGCTATCCTCTACCAGAATCTACATCTGCCTAAAAATGAAGTACTATGTTCATATTTTGACGGAGGTTGCAAGTCCTCACTTTCCAGTCTCGATCGAGTACAAAAAAAGTCTACGAGTCCTTTTCGATGACAAATGCTTTTCTACACGCTAACCTCTTCTCTCACGGGCGGAATGTGGCAAGCCTCTCACTGCTCGATCGCTGCTTCCACGGAAAGCGCTCGGACGAACTAGATTCCTTTGTTCAGCCAGTTCTAACCTACACGGCAAAGACCCGTCATAACATTTACATTGCAGCAACCCTCCTCTATATTCCATCGATGAGCAGTAAGTTACACTCGAGCAGCTTCCTGCGAACCAGTGCTCTGTGAAACAGACTCCCTAGGGGATGGTTCCCTGATAACTACAATATTAACCGTTATCTTTCTCTCCTAGCCGTAACATTCTCCAGCACCTCAGTGTTTCTCTGCCTAAGTTCCTCTAGGCTCGGAGGAAGAGAGGAGATATAGCTCTGACCCTTCACCGTTCGGAAAAGAAAAAAACACCAGGTGTCAATTCAGGTGAAAGTGGTGGCCATTTCAACCGTAAATTGTCATTAATAGTGGCACGCCGGATCCAACTTCCTCATAGGTGCTCATCGAGAATTCGGCAATGAGACCCTGAAGAAGGTTACGAAGACATGCTAGCGTGGTTGGAAGGAGTTGGACTGCCGAATTTGTAAAAGCGGATTTAAATCCAGCATCACTTCGAATTTTGATAAATAAATTTGATATTGTTCAACATTAATTATATTTAAACTATTTACATTATTCAGACTATTGTCCTCATCTTTTTCGCCGTGTGAATTACAACATTTCGTCACTTCAGCATCTGTCTATATTTCTGAGATGAGGTATTATGTAGACTATTTACATTATTCGGACTATTGTCCTCATCATTGTTGCCATATTTATTACAACGTTTCGGCCTTTCAGTATCTGTCTATATTTCTGAGATGAGGTATTATGTACACTATTTACATTATTAGGACTATTGTCCTCATCTTTGTCGCCATGTTTATTACAACGTTTCGGCCTTTCAGTTTCTGTCTATATTTCTGAGATGAGGTATTATGTAGACTATTTACATTATTCAGACTATTGTCCTCATCTTTGTCACCATATTTATTACAACGTTTCGGTCTTTCAGTTTCTGTCTATATTTCTGAGATGAGCTATTATGTAGACTATTTACATTATTCAGACTATTGTCCTCATCTTTGTCGCCATGGATATTACAACGTTTCGGCCTTTCAGTATCTGTCTATATTTCTGAGATGAGGTATTATGTAGACTATTTACATTATTCGGACTATTGTCCTCATCTTTGTCACCATATTTATTACAACGTTTCGGCCTTTCAGTTTCTGTCTATATTTCTTAGATGAGGTATTATGTACACTATTTACATTATTCGGACTATTGTCCTCATCTTTGTCACCATATTTATTACGTTTCGGCCTTTCAGTTTCTGTCTATATTTCTGAGATGAGGTATTATGTACACTATTTACATTGTTCGGACTATTGTATTCTTCTTTTTCGCCCTGTTCATCACAACGTTTCGGCCGTTGTACGCTCCGGCCTTCTTCAGTTGGTTGGAATGTCGTACTGAACCATTTATTTCGCTCACTTGGGTAGACTCTTCTACTTGCGGGTGCCATGTCAAATGGATGTCAGTTATCTCCTGTTAATTTCCCTCTCCAATTTCTCCACCGCCTTAACCAGGTATTGAACTCAACAATAAAATAAATTTAACCTTTTCATAACTGAGAGTGAGATAAAATATAAGAGAGTGTTACTTAAATTTTTCGTATATATCTTATGAAATTACAAGGACACATGGCGTTAGTTAGATCCGGTGACAGGACCCAAAGTGTGTGAGTATACGCATATATCTGAAAGTATAAATTAAGGAAATGAAATACCTTTGAGACTAATGTCTTACGATTAGGTGGGAAGTATTTCTGGAAGGAATAAGGAAGGCGGCAACAGTCTTGGCGAAACGATAAAGTTAAATATAGATTATATTTTTTCTATCTTTCAGACCGATATGCAAATGAGATATATGGAGAGTTGTCGGAGAATTTTGCCCTTCCTAGAAAGGACCTTGGAGATGCGAAATGAGGGCAACATGTATTACATGGGGGATCAGGTAATTTCATTTTTTCTTTCTATCTATCTATCTATCTATCTATCTATCTATCTATCTATCTATATATGTTGCTCTGTCCATATCTATCTATCTATCTATCTATCTATCTATCTATCTATCTATCTTGGTCTGTCCATATCTATCTATCTATCTATCTACCTATGTATCTTGGTATGTCCATATCTATCTATCTATCTATCTATCTATCTATCTATCTATCTATCTATCTATCTATCTTAGTCTGTCCATATCTATCTATCTATCTATCTATCTATCTATCTATCTATCTATCTATCTATCTATCTATCTATCTTGGTCTGTCCATATCTATCTATCTATCTATCTATCTATCTATCTATCTTAGTCTGTCCATATCTATCTATCTATCTATCTATCTATCTATCTATCTATCTATCTATCTTAGTCTGTCCATATCTATCTATCTATCTATCTATCTATCTATCTATCTATCTTGGTCTGTCCATATCTATCTATCTATCTATCTATCTATCTATCTATCTATCTATCTATCTATCTACCTATGTATCTTGGTCTGTCCATATCTATCTATCTATCTATCTATCTATCTATCTATCTATCTATCTATCTATCTATGTCTCTTGGTCTGTCCATATCTATCTATCTATCTATCTATCTATCTATCTATCTAGGTCTGTCCATATCTATCTATCTATCTATCTATCTATATATCTATCTATCTATCTATTCCTACAATCCCAGCGATGACAGTATATTTCATACTTGACCCCAATACACTATCCCTGATATCGAGCAATTTAATTTTTATCGTTTACATATATATAGATATATATATATATGTGTGTGTGTGTATGTGTGTGTGTGTGTGTGTGTGTGTGTGTGTGTTGAAAGAAATATCTTTTCAGAAAATTGACTTTCTATTGACTGACCGTCCGTGAACCCGTTGATGACTTTTCAGCAACTTGCATATCTTGTAGCAGATTTGGCACTGATGAGCATTGGCGTTGGTAGAGACAACAGACACGGGGTGTTTGCTTCACTGTGACCTTTCACGTGAAGCTTGAGACCACCAGACGATCGGCATACTCTAGAGCAGTGGGAACGTGAAAAGTTTCCGTCCTGGGACTCAATGTGCAGCATTGTAGTGACAACCACTGTAGTTCGATTGATTTAATGTGATTAACCAGGCTGGTCTTTGAGAGCAGGGTCCGGTCATACACCTCACAGATCTACATATCTCCACAATTAGGCGGCAGAGCTTCCCGTTTTCTGTCCTCTTGAGCTTTGCCCGGTCTGCTCCGGCTTCTTCAAAAAGATCAGCAACCCCGACAATCAGAGACCTTCACTGGCCACGATCAGATTCTAGGGACACCCAATCATCAACAGGAACACCAGAATACGCCAAACTCTCATTGACACTATTTCGAACCGCTGTTTTGTTTTGGCTTGTGCTATGGTCTGTTGCCAGAAAGAATCTCACCATAAAAATGATGTTTTGGAAGTTACACACACACACACATACAAACAGACGCGCACACGTGTGGTTTATACTGTAACTATATTGGAAGAGAGCGTGTTATCTAGTGTGATCAACAATTTCAACAAGGCCGACACGCTGAAGCCCTCGGCCACGACGACTTGCGGCTTTTTAGTAGCACAGTTATCGACGGCCCTCAAGAGTCCCGTCATAAGGATTGGGGCAACCTGTGCTATGATTATCAAAGGTACCACACTTTGGGATTGACCTCGATAATATATGGAAGTTTCTTTCCTGACAAATCGACTATGGTGAGATTCGAACTCTGGTCGCTGGGGTCATGATCAGAGAGTTCTAAATACTCGGCCACGCGCCCATACATATATATATATTTATGTGTGTGTGTGTGTGTGTGTCTGTTCCTGTGTGTGTGTGCGTGTGTGTACGTGTGTGTGTGCGTGTGTGTCTGTTCGTGCGTGTGTTTGTGTGTGCGCGTACGTGTGTGTACGTGTGTGTGCGCGTGTGTGTCTGTTCGTGTGTGTGTGTGTGTCTGTTCGTGTGTGTGTGTGTGTGTGTGTGTCTGTTCGTGTATGTGCGTGTGCGCGCGTGTGTGTACGTGTGCGTGCGCGTGTGTGTATGTGTGTGTGTGCGTGTGTCTGTTCGTGTGTGTGTGTCTGTTCGTGTGTGTGTGTCTGTTCGTGTGTGTGTGCGTGCGTGTATGTACATGTGTGTGCGTGTGTGTCTGTTCGTGTGTGTGTGTGTGTCTGTTCGTGTGTGTGTGCGTGAGTGTACGTGTGTGTGTGCGTGTGTGCGTGTGTGTGTGTGTGTATGTGTCTGTTCGTGTGTGTGCGTGTGTGTGCGTGTGTGTGCGTGTGTGTGCGTGTGTGTGAAATGTAATTATTCTATATATGATCATATATATATATATATGTATGTATGTATATATAAAAAGAAAGAACAGTAAGATACATAATCAAGTGTTCTTATAGAGATTTTTATTTTTACACAATAGTGCTCAATGTAAATTTACAGAGCATTAATATTATCAATTAACTGATTTAAAATATGGTTTCTTCGCTACACAGTAATAACCATGTTTCAAAATTTAAATTCGAAGCTTTTAGCTTCCATTTTTGAAACATGGTTATTACTGTGTAGCGAAGAAACCATATTTTAAATCAGTTAATTTATAATATATATATATATATATATATATATATATATATATATATATATATATATATATATATATATGATAATATAAAGAATAATTACATTTTCACATTTCGTCATATTGAATTTAAAACATTTAAATTTTCGTTTTTTTTTTACTGCTTATGCAGGGTTCTAAATTTCAAAGTTCACGTCTTCTTTTGTTTCTTTCCCAGTACAAGGAAAGTAAGTTATTTTTTTTACTCATACCTATAATTTTTTTCATAAGCATTTAAGATCTTTGTTGCTACTCATATATATATATATATATATATATATATATATATATATATATATATATATATATATATATATATATGTATATATACGTATGTATGTATTTTCAACTAATATCCGTCTAAATAGGAGTGTGGGCATGAATGTTCCTTTAAGTGCTGATGTATTGAGCTATGTTCAGCCAAATGAAATGCAATCCTTTTTGTCAGCATCGTTGTAGTAAAACCAATACCTGTACTGACTTGCTTTAAATTCACAGAGACACATAAACAAACTCAGAGACTATATCCTTGAAGACGATTATAACATGTCTCATTGAACAATTTAGACAAGTTTTGTCCACTTATTTTCAGTAGTTTCCTCTCATATTCACAAATGTGAAAATTACGATGTGTTGATGCGCAACAATTTTCGTCTTAGGAATAAAACACCCTGATGATTACATTGCGCTAATGTCGAAAGTACTTGGAATAAATATGTAACAACAAAGTAATTTTCTCTCTTCCTTTAATAAGAATACTAAGAATCTTGTTCGTGAATAAGTAGACAAAACTAAAAATATTTAATTTGACATGTCTCAATAAAAACATGCTGTCAAAATATATGCAACATATATATATATATATATATATATATATATATATATATATATATATATATATATATATATAAAGACATTTTTTGTTTATACGTTCTTTTTACAGATAAACATAAAAAATGTCTTAAAATAATTGTCGGAAATTGTCCATTTCACAATGTGTGACGTCATATTTTTACATCTGGATACGCATCGAGCAGATATCAATGTACATGAGAAAATCATGGAGAATTGTAGTTTAAAAACAGTAAAATCGAACTAACTAACTGAAACGCTCCTCTGTGGCTCAATTGGTAAATGAACGTCACGCTATATGACGGTTACGTATAGGATACAGGTTCGATTCCTGTCGGAGGACGCATATTTTCAATGAAAATATTTTTTATCATTCAGGCTGATAAATGTCATTAATACTGTTTATTATAAACGGAGCATTTACTTAAATATTAGTATCTATCAAAAGAACGTATAAACATAAAAAAATGTCTTAAATATTTGTCGGACTTTGTCCATTTCATAATATATATATAATGTAATTATTGCACTGAATATATAAAATCATCTCGATTTAATTTAATAGCTATTATCACCATTATTTTATTTATTTTCAGATGACGATGTGTGATATGATGTGTTTCTGTTGTATGGAGAGTCCGCTTATGGAGAATTCAACTCTACTCACCAATTACCCGAAGATGATCGCACTGAGAAACCGAGTGGCTAGTCACCCCAAGATTTCTATGTATCTCAAGCGGCGTTGCAACACAATGTGGTAATGGAGGTTTCTTTGTGAATGACAGAGACTGAACTAAATGGTGCTCCCATTACATTACCAAATAATTGTCCCGTCTCTTTTGTCACTAGTCTAACCTTTTTAATGGTTTTTAAAGTGACTGTTCCAAAATAAAAACTGAATTAATCAAATAAATTTGAGGATAACATCAACGTTGGAATGCTTTTAACGTTCCTTTTCTGGTAACTATTTGCTTCGGTATAAGTTGAATTCGCACAAATAGTTTTTTGCTTGAGAATAATTTACTACGCAAAATAAAATGGTTAATGAAGATTCAGTTAAAACTGTGTTAGAGTTTTATTCGGGTTCAAATGTGAGTGAATATTTTAAATCTGGGGGAATTGTTTAGGTCGCTTATTTAATAGTTTGCTTTGTTAAATAAGCGGCCTAAGAATATGACCCCCACAAAGATTTTAAAACGTTAATAAGACATCGAAAACCGAAAAAAAAATATATAAAATAAAAAAAAGAAAAGAAATAAAAACAAATAAAATAACCGCCAGAATGGACTATCCACAATGCACCACTGACCCGTATATATAAATAATCGACGAAAAACCCAACACTCGCGGCCTGACGATTGTGTCTAGCATAAAGCAGCCGGTCGCATTTGAGTGTTGACTTCAGTGTTCACTTTTATATTTACTTACGCTCTAGATCTGATATTGAGCTATTTATCCCATAAATATAGCACACAACATATGGTTCTTTTAAGTTCTTTTATTACGTTTTTGCTCGGTATGCAAAACCTTTAAGATATGTCTTGTTAAGAAGAAAACATTTCATGCACCTTATAGAATCGGATTCCACTATAGTTTTTTCCAGGGTTTTCTCCAAGAATGAGAGACTTCTGCGGCAGGTTTCAGTGTGCCGTGTTTGTATGTCTTTTTTCTAAAAAGCATTTCACCCCAAACAAGGTAGGAGTGACACTAGCACGCTGAGGGTTACGGATAGTGAAAGTTGGAGAACTGATTGAGCGTAGGGGGAATTGAGAGATGGAAAAAGGACAGGGATAAAGGCAGCGGAAGATGGCCATGCGTTGTATTTAAATTTTTGAAGATCGGGTAGTAAAGTGAATGGAAGGAAGTTACAATATCGGGAAGTACGAGGATGAAAACAGTTAATTAGAAGTGCCGCTTACATTTAACTATTTCAACAGTAAATGGGTGGAACTTAGATTCCAATCTGGTAGTATGCTTAAATTCATGTAGACAGGGCACCAAGTAAAAAAAAGCTCATCAGAGCAGTTGCCATGGAAATATGTGTAGAAAAGACAGAGGGAGGCCACATCACATCTGTGAGAGAGTGGACCGATTACATTACAGATCCTTGTTTGAACTGTATCGAGAAACTCGAGATAAACTGCAGGGGTACTAGACCAGATATAGCAACAGTATTCACTGCAAGGACGAATGCTAGATTTGTAGATGTATCAGATGGAATCTGACGAGAAATGCCTTATGGCACGACACAGTGAGCCAACTTTCCTTGCGGTAGACGCAGTTATTGATTCAATGTAGTTGTTCTACTTCGAGTCAGGACAAGAAGATGCAGTGAGACAGTTTCACGGAGAGGATTATCAACCATGCTGATACGTGGAGGCGGGGTTCAGCCACGTTTCTCTATGGTGGTTAAATATGCAAATAAATAACGAATTTATTCTTAGGCAAATAAACACTTCTACATTTCATGAAATTCATTGAAAACAAAAAAAAATGTTTTCCGGTATCAAATACCAAAGTGACCTATCTACTATTTTAGCACACCCGCTAATCTCTGTCCATCTGTCTGCCTATCTATCTATCTATCTATCTATCTATCTATACGGTCGCACGCGAGCGAACGTTCATATGCAGAGTAAACAAACACAGAGAATACAGAAAACTTACACCAATGCCAAATGTGCATGAAAAGAAACATCTAAAAAAATATAAACAGCAAATTGCTGCTGTCCCCTAACATGTCCGCCTATGTGACTCCGGAGTCGGGATGCTGTAGATAACTTCAACCAGCTAAGTGACAAACTTTTACCCATATATATATATATATATATATATATATATATATATATATATATACAGTTGCGGCCCAAATGTTCAGAACGGCATTGTTTTCGTCAGAAAAGTAGGTATAAAGTTTTTATCAAAGTTGTTTTATATTCTATAATTTTCACAGAAAATAAATACGATATTAATTGTTATTGTCTGAGATTTTGCTGTAGTTTGAGAGGATAATACAAAATTTATGGATGATTTAGTGATTTACTGCAAAAGTAAGTAAGCTCAACGGTTGCCCTCTAGCCAGGCTCTCCTAACTTCATAATATATTTCCAGTAACGGTGTCTCCTTCTCCCGATACCTCCCAATAACACCTCTATAACATCCTCTCTCTTTCTTCAAACAAACAGTATCCCACTGATACCATAAACCGTTTGAAAAATCCTGTGAATTTTAAAATTAAATTTCGTAGCGAAAATGGTCATTCACTAAATGTATCTTAATTCCAATTGTAAGGTATATATATATATATATATATATATATATATATATATATATATATATATATATATATATATATATATATATATATATATATATATATATATATATATTATGGAATTATAGCACTGAATATATAAAATCATCTGTCTTTAAACTACAATCTTCCATGATTCTCTCACGTTCATTTATATCTGCTTATGGCGTATGCAAATGTAAACAAATGACGTCACACATTATAAAATGGACAAAGTCCGCCAATTACTTTAAGTCATTTTTATGTTTATACATTTTTTTAATAGATACAAATATTTAAGTAAATGATCTGTTTATAATAAACAGTATTAAACAACATTTTCCGGCCTGAATATCTGAGAAATTTTCATAGAAAATATTGGTCCTCCGATAGGAATCGAACCTGCATACTATACAGAAACGTCATATAGCCTGAAGGTGCCTTTGACCGATTGGTCCACAGAGGAGCGTTCGGTTAGCAAGGTCGATGTAATATATTGGTGTCATCAACTCGTATTTTCCTGTATTGTGAAGATGGATAGGAATGTGTTTTTAAATATTGCACAATAGAACGTGTATCCAACAAATGAAATGTAAGCCGTCTTGATGATGTTGTGGTCATCAGACCAACACATATACTTATTTTTTGTCAGACTTACACTCTCCCAAAGGACATTTAAAGTTATATAAAATGATTTTTCCCAAACACTAGTTGATTTAGAAGACTTGTTTCGTACCCAATTCATGGGTCTTCTCACTCCAGTTGGAGAAAACCCTCCCCAGTCGATCTCTACTACCACTTCTATTGCTTGACATACTAGGCCCCTATGCGGAATTTGTCTGATGGGGGATAAAATTAAAAACATTTAAAAAATAAAACCCATTGAATATCTACAATGAATACAATTTATATGCAAGAAATTAAAGAAAATAAGGAATTAACATGAAAGTATTTGTAGAAAAGATACAGGAAAGTTACGTTACGGCAGTAGGAAAGAGATTGGAACCGAGATGCCAGGTCAGGACCAATAACATAGCAGATGATTCTTTGGATTTTATCAAGAATGTCAAAATCTATTGCAGGAGCACCAAACCAGATCCCAAATATTTTTCTAACTTAATTCTCTTGTTTCTTAAAGGTTAGCATATCTGTGCTGTCTGCTCGCAGAATTTGGATATTCTGGGTTTCTTTGATTCTTCAGATGTGAAAAGACAAGTTACAATCCACTGCTAAGAAGATATTTCCGACGATGGCGTGCTACGTTGAAGAATTTCCCCAATTTTTTCGTATGTATTTTATATTATTTTTTTCCAAAACATCAAAGAAAGAGTTGATCACTATTCATGACGAAAGTTTTCGAATGTAACAATCAAACTCAAACTAAAGAAAACGACAAACATTGAACAATGAAAATAATATAAACATATACATATATATATAAAATATAAAAAGAAGTAAGTAAGAAACTGATATATAGTAAATGAAACAGTCGCTGACCGCTCTCTGTGTTCAAAGGACTAAAACTAATATTGACAGCTTACACACACACAGACAGAGACGCACACACATGCATATATATATATATAAAGACATTTATATTATGTTTAACGTTCTTTTTATAGATACAAGTATTTAAGTAAATGCTCTGTTTTATAATAAACAGTATTAAATAACATTTACCGGCTTGAATGTCCGAGAAATTTTCATAGAAAATTTTCGCTCTCCGACAGGAATCGAACCTGTATCCTATACGGAACCATCATTTCGCGTGATGTGCCTTAAACTTTCGGCCACAGAGCAGCGTCTGATTAGCAAGGTCGATTTTACTATCTTTAAACTTAAATCTTCCATGAATCTCTTCTATTCATATCTGCTCTAGCGTATCAAATGTAAACAAATGACGTCATATATTTTAGAATTGGACATAGTCCGACAATTTATTTAAAGACATTTATATATATTATGTTTAACGTTCTTTTTATAGTTACAAGTATTTAAGCAAATGCTCTGTTTTATAATAAACAGTATTAAATAACATTTAAGCAAATGCTCTGTTTTATAAAACAAAGGCACATCACAATATATATATATATATATATATATAGTAACAGCTGGAAATACGTATTCGAGGATACTCCTCTACTGGGGCGGCTACTATTGCTGATGCTCCCTCAGTCACATTTGTGCTTGCTCTACATCCACAGATACTACCTGTGGGTGGTTTATACTGCTACTATGCTGAGCAGACCTTAGTTACAGTTTCTGGGAGAGAGCGCGTTATCTAGCCTGATCAATAATTTGAACAAAGCCAGCACACTCAAGTCCTCGGTCACGTTGACTTGTGACTTCGTGCTAGCACAGCTGGCGGGGGCCCCCGGGGGTTCCGTCTACCCAATTTCATCCATGGCATGCTTTTCAGAAACCTTCCAAAGGTGCCACACGCTGGGATCGTCCCCGCTCCTGACTGATAACATCAGGAAGTCTTCTTCCTGACATATCGACCATGGTGAGATTCGAACGCGTTTCTAATGGTCAGAATGCGAACATTCTCACTATATATACACACACAAACATTTAAGTTAATATATATATATATATATATATATATATATATATATATATATAAATAAAAAGGAAAGAACAGTAAGATATAAAATCCGGTGTTCTTATAGATATTTTTATTTTTACACAATAGTGCTCTATGTAAATTTAAATTTACAGAGCATTAATATTATAAATTAATAGATTTAAAATATGGTTTTACCGCTACACAGTGATGACCATGTTTCAGAAATGGAAGCTAAAGCCCCTGAATTTAATTTTGTTATTAAACCAAAGACATTAGTTCCATTTCCTCATCAAGCGAATATATATATATATATATATAAATTAACTGATTTAAAATATGAGCGAAGAAACCATATTTTAAATCAGTTAATTTATAATATTTATGCTCTGTAAATTTATATTGATCACTGTTTTGTAAAAATAAAAAATATTAATAAGAACACCGGATTATATATCTTACTGTTCTTTCTTCTTATTATAATATATATATATATATATATATATATATATATATATATATATATGTATATATATATATATTAAACTTAGATAGATTGATATATATATATATATATATATATATATATATATATATATATATATATATATATATATAATAAACTTAGATAGATTGATTACTGCCCCAAATTTCGTAAAGCAACAACAAGCATATTTCAGAGGTCAAAGGGCGTTTGACCTAAAACCTCTGATTGGTTCACAAATAGGAATGGTGAAATTCAAGCCTGGATCCTTGCACAAACATAAGTTTTTATTTGTAACGTGTTGTTGTAAGTTTTCAAGTGATGTACAATTCTTTACGATTCTTTTGCGCCAGTCCAGGATGTCCGATGAAAGATGCCCCTTGCTGAGTTCTAGACGCTTCAAATCTGAGAAAATATTTGCCTATAGCCAACATGAATATAGAAGAGGAATCGTTTTTATGTTAAAGTTTTGGTTCTGCAGTAATTTGAGGTGTTGAGAGAAACTACGCAGCTTATTGTATATTAGATTTCATTATCTCCTATATTAAATTTGTTGTAACTGATCCATAAACCTACGTATTGGAAGTGTTTAGCATTTAAAAATTGTACATAATGGATTTTTATGAAAAAATTCACGCTACCAGATGAGGTCGAAAATGGGGTACTGTCGCCATATTTTGCTGAAAGCTGCCCAATCCTCAGTCTCCAGACGTCAGAGAATTCAAAAGTGTCTGCGAAACCTTGTGAGAGAAGAAATATTTTCCACACATAGATATGCATATATTTTGAACAATAAAAATATTAAAAAAATAAAATTTTCACACATTGGGTTGTATATTAATTTTATTTTTGTTTTATTATTTCCATTAGATTCCTCGAATAGTTTCGGCCATCATAACCATGATGAGGAGAAAAAAAGATTCTTCATCTTAATATCAGTAAAATACAGGAGTGAATGATATATATACATACATATATATCTATATTTATATATATATATATCTATATATATATATATATATATATATAGATAGATAGATAGATAGATACATGGATGTATTGCTGGTAATATTTTTTTTCAGAAATGTATTAATCGTATTATTTTATATTTTATTTCAAAAATGTATTGCTGGTAATATTTTATGTTTTTTTTTAATTGTTACTATATACGTTTTATACTTTCATAGTGTTTTGGCACCAGTTTGGGTATTAACTATTTGCCTATAGCAGGAACCCTAACAGGTGCTATCACCACAGGTCAGGCTGGTATTGGGACCTACAGAATTTAAGAGATAGTTCAACGATCCTTGAAACATCCCGATCGGAGATCTTGCTTCCGTATATAGTTTATTGTCATACCCAGGACAAGAGAATGTCTTGGTGTCATATTATTCAAAATCATGTAAGTGGAAAATATGCAAATTGAATACAACATGCCATTAAAATGATCTTTCCTTTTTGGAAGCACATACTGCAGTGAACAGTTTCTTCAGTAAGGAAGCTTACAAAAAGTCAAAGTCAGCTTACTGATGATTTAAAAGCTGACACTGTAAGCTTGCGCAAACGCAAAAAAATACCAAGTGTCGCATTGTTAAATAATAGTTTAGCAGATTATTATTTTTTTAGATGCAGTGAATCGCTGCCCCGACTTCTCGGGGTTGACATCTGAGGTCAGATGGAAGACAAAACAAGGAAGTCGATTTTGATTGACTGAGCGAGCCTGAGAAAGATTGGTAGAGAAAGGGTTTTGAAGGTTCTAGTCTCAAGTGACAAACAATGTAGACGTATTTCTTTCGTGCCTTAAACATCTCCCCAGTGAGGGGAGATCAAACCCACTGGATGGGTAAAAATGTTTACATCGACGTTAATAAAATAGCTAGGGTAAATTGCCAGTGTGGAAGTTCTTTTATCCCCGAACCAAAACAACTAGCGATCACCGGCCGGGAGAAAGAGCAAGAGAGAAGAAGGCAACTTTATTATCGAATTGACGCCGTCGTCCAAAGGCTCCCCAGAGTGAGGGACTCTAACACATTGTATTAATTTGGCGCAATGACCAAGACCTCCCAGCATAAGGGGGCTATGCAACAACATTAATAAAATTATGCTTATGATTATATCTATCGATAAAAGGCAGGATGTGTGTGTGTGTGCGTGTGCGTGTGCGTGCGTGTGTGTGTGTGTGTGTGTGCGTGTGTGTGTGTGTAACGAATGCATGGCCGCAATTTTCGACGGATTTGCCAGTTTTCATTCAGACTTTTAAAATATCAGTTCTATTTTTCAAAAGAAATCTCTATCTATAAAAGGTATAACGAATGCACGGCCGCAATTAATCGACGGATTTGCACCATAATTTACATGCACATGCTCCAAGTTAGCGGAAAGGCCAAGACCGACATTGAATTTCCCAACTCCCATCGATAGTGGAAATAATCTACGGCAGTTTTTATGTGGTTTGCGGCCATTTTCTACTGGCCAGAGTGAGAGCCTATAGCTGGCTGCCACGAATAGGCAGGAAGATTCTATTGGCCAGCGTGAGAGCCAACAGCTGACTGACACGAATATTAACTAGCATGCAAAAAAAGATCGATAGCTGCATTCGTCACAAGTGGGAAAAATTTAAATCTGCATAGCACTTTACTCCAATTGTCTCATTCGCTTGCTTAAACTCAACGTTGATTCTGATTCCGCAGAACTGAGTTGGGTGTGAAAAAGTATTTGTTGTTAACATTCTTTTTTCATTCGGTTTTTCCAGTTACAAGTACTTTTTTTTAAAGCTGATCGTTTTGTGTTCATTTTGTTTAGTTCTTTTTTCGTAACATATTTAATGTTTAGTATAGAGCTTAGAAAAAATTCGCAGTGTGAGATAGGCAAGAAGTAAGGCATGTAGCAACATCAGCACGGCAAAGGGCACTCCTTTAAAGGCGAGGAAGAGCAACAATATTTTAAGTCAAGTGATAGCGATTGCTGTATGAGTCGTACGATTTTTGAATCAAGCACGGGCAACGCCAGGCCATGTTGCTAGATTAATTAATAAAAATGTGAAAATTCATCCATACAGGTTATTGTTGCAATCAGTTTTGTACGTTCAAAATATTTGTTTTGTCTAAAAAAAATCATATTTTTTGGACAAGACCGGCACTCGTTATCAGAAATATTTTTGAAACTCGTCCGCCAAGGAAATGTGTTGAACACACTTGCTTGTCTGACTTTTAAGCGACAGCTTGTTTCAACATTATATTCTTTGCTACAACTGCAAGCAATCGAGTACACGCAGATCTTGGTCACGTTCTCCTCATCCCAGAAATTCAGACAGAAATTACTGTATGCATACTTGTGCATACTAGCCTTATCAAAAACTGTTGGAAATTCTGTTTTAACCAGTTTATTTTCTATTTAATTGTCAATAACTTACAATGACGAAAGAAGAAAATATTTTTGTGGTCATTTTACTGCATGGTAATGGACGTTTTCATGTTACAAATACGGCGCAGCAACGCTCATTTAGCTAAGAAATGAAATTAATTGATATGCGTCTTATATTCCAAACTTTCAATAGGGTTCTATTGTAATATTATTAGTTCTCGATTCGCTACCGTTTCCTACTGTCTTAATATCTAATAGGTCCGATCATGTAATATTGGTAGTTGATCTCGAAAATGTCTTTTAGTCTGTTGTTAACTGGCGCAAGAAATAACTTGTTAATTTTAACGCCACCAAAACTAAACGACCCTCTTTTAATCGTCTGAGAGAACAATTTTTTCATTCCATCAGCATGACTGATGCTAACCTCCAAAAGACCACAATGTGCACTGACTGGAGATAACACTTTTACTGGTATAAATTGAAACGATTATATCCAGTTTGATGCGAGGTATGCTACTGAGAATTTGGTTCAGTGTCGTCCTAGGTAATTTTTCTCACCCGAATCAGTTTTGGACCTTTATACATCTACCTTTTGCCAACGTTGTTAATAGTAATGTCATAACAATTTTGCGGTGTCTCCGATCACTTTTTTGAACTGATACAGTCTTTCTTATTAAATCTTGAAATGAGGGTTATCCAGAACGGCCACTCGTCTAGATCCTTTCGTATGCATTTAGGTGTTACCACTGGGCTCCATCAATTGTTCTACTCTATTTTTAATTTTCATTAATGACCTCCGTGAGGATATCAGCTCTCAACTTGATATCTACGCTGGCGGGACATCAATTATACTCCTGCCTCAATAGTGAGGATTATCAATATGACAAGTTCCAAATGGCAGCAGATATCCAAAACTGCGACAAGCCCGTAGATAACTGGGGCAAAAGATGACTTATTAATTTTAACGCCTCCAAAACTAAACCTCTCTCCATTAATCGTCTAAGACACCCCCTGCTGCTTCACATCAGCATGACTGATGCTATCCTCCAGCGAAGTGACTAGTTGCGCATTTTCGGGCTAACGTTCTCAGCTGACATAAAGTGAGACGACGATATTGAATATATTCCTAGGTCAGCTGCTAAGAAAATCGGTTATGTCAGGCGAGACAATTTTCCTCTCCAGAAACCATCTTGCATATCCATAAGTCTACTATTCGTCTATGCTCTCATGTTACAAATACGGCGCATCAACGATCCTTTATCTAAGAAATGAAATTAATTTATATGCGTCTTATTCTCTAAACATTGTTATATTTCAGTAGGATTCTATTGTAATGTCATTAGTACTCGACTCGCTACCGTTTCCTACTCTCTTAATATCTGATAGGTCCGATCATGTAATATTGGTAGCTGATCTTGAAAATGTCTTTTAATCTGTTGTTAACTGGGGCAAGAAATACCTTGTTAATTTTAACACAACCAAACCTAAAGAATCCTCTTTTAATCGTCTCAGAGAACAATTTTTTTCATTCCATCAGCATGGCTGATGCTAACCTCCAGAAGACACACAATTTGCACTGATTCGGGTTAACACGTTTACTGATATAAATTGGAACGATTACATCCTGTTAGATGCCTAGGTCTGCTACTGAGAAAGTTGGTGCAATGTCTGCCACATATGTTTCGGTGCCCCTGCTATTTACCTTGAACTCTTTGATAAAATCCAAAGAAGAATCAGGAATATTACTTGTTCGGATCTGCCGGCTCGTCTCCAGTCACTTTCCCACCGTCGTAAGTTTGATTCGTAAGAATCTACACACTGAAATTACACCCTGAGGAGTTTTTTGGTGACCACATTTTTTTCATCATAGAATTTATATTCTGGTGATTGACTAACTAGAATCACTTTCTAAGTACCTGCAGACATACGCAACACCCGCCGAAAATTCAACTCTGCGACTAGGAAAACCAAGAAAGTAAACGTCACATTTTTTACTGTAATTATTGTTTTCGTAGTGGTTATCTCGTTGCATCTCAAACGAGGCATCAGGTTCGTTCGAAGGGCGTACCATCTTACATGTAAAACTCTTGTGACTTAATACCAGGAAAATCATTCTTTGATCGGATCGTTATCCAAGAAAAAATACATCAGATGAAATTGTATCAGTCGGAAATTATATTCAGCTGTAGGCGAGTAAGGAATAATGAGGCGAAATAAGGGTGCAAACTCTCTAAAAGGCGTGCGCCTACGTAATGCGTGGAAGGCGAGCGGTCCTTTTGGGTAGGCTGCTAGGGACAACTATCTTATGGAGGACAAACGTTCTTTGTCCTGTCAGCTTTCGTTTAAAAATACATAGAAGTTCGCCCCACTCATCTGACCTAAAATGATCAGGGTCGTTTGAACTGGTTATTCGGAGGTTCACTTCACTCATCTGACCTCTGTCGAGACGATAATTGTCAAAACGATTCCTGTAAATCTGTAACATCCTGAAGGTGTCTCCTTTAAAAGACATAAGCAAGAACTGATAATACTGCATAGTTTTTTAGTGCTAATTATAGCGATATTTTATTTTTATTTACGTCATCATTTCTGTCACTACTTCTTTTTTTGTGAGGTTACCTTACAAGGCCCGGGACTCATTTAGGACGAAAATGCAGTTTATGCGCATAGGAGGTGATGATATCGGTTGACCCTAGAATTGAACCGGTTAAGACTGTAGTGATAGGTGAAACATTCTACACAGCAGGGGTTCGCGGGAAGAAGCTGCAAGAGGGAAACTTGCTTCACACCCAATGTAATATGGAGGGTATATAGGCTTGTTTGGTACAATCTGGGTGGCATGGCGACTCCTAACCGTGTAGTTTAGAACCGACGGAACGAAGTAATGTAGCTCGCTCGAGTACTTTCTATGAAATTAGCAATAGAGTAGTGAGAGGCTTCTCACATCCCGCCATTGTGAGAGGGGTTAAAGGGTGGAATATAATTTGTCAGCCAAAAGGACTCGGAGACACTTTTGGACTCTTTTGAGACAAGACAGTCAAGACTGGACAGCTCCAGACCAAATATGACAGCAAGCGGGATTCGGCTCTTGTAAAGGAAGATGATAGCACGAGGATCAGATTCTTACTGCAGTGGTACAGGGAACGGACCATCTTTCCTGCGTCTTTAGCAATGGATCGTATGGACACATTCCACTTGACGTCAGCAGTCAATTTAAGGCCACATAGTCTCTTATGCAGCCTCCTCAAGTTGGGGGAAATATTCATCGTAACTGGTCGTAGATCGCCATCTGATCGGCGATGATGGAATATAACCTGTTTGGTTTTCGGGGTACTGAATGTAACCATACATTCCACCTCTACTGAATATCTAACTACTCAGTAAGTAGACCACGTGACCATAGAAGAAACGCATATATGGGAGGTTGCATGTGTCTAATTGATCGCCATTTCTAGTCTATCCTCTATTACTATACGGATCACTCTTTCTACTCTATACTATTTCTCTAATCTATTCACTATACTATTTCTCTATTCGAAACACTATACAGTTCGAGCTAGTATTATCGAGAAAGATCTATTAGTGCGAGTGATATTTGAAAACGTCTGACACCAGTATTGTTCAAAGTCTCTACTACAACGAGCATTACGAAAATGGCAACGAGTATTCGTTGACATCACAAAAGTTATATATCAATGTCAAGAAAAACGCACAAAAAATTCATAATGCTCATATTTATTTCTATTGACTGTTGGCTAGATGTCCTCTGACGTTGGAAACGCAGATCGTTACTGAATATCTAACTACTCAGTAACGATCTGCGTTTCCAACGTCAGAGGACATCTAGCCAACAGTCAATAGAAATAAATATGAGCATTATGAATTTTTTGTGCGTTTTTCTTGACATTGATATATAACTTTTGTGATGTCAACGAATACTCGTTGCCATTTTCGTAATGCTCGTTGTAGTAGAGACTTTGAACAATACTGGTGTCAGACGTTTTCAAATATCACTCGCACTAATAGATCTTTCTCGATAATACTAGCTCGAACTGTATAGTGTTTCGAATAGAGAAATAGTATAGTGAATAGATTAGAGAAATAGTATAGAGTAGAAAGAGTGATCCGTATAGTAATAGAGGATAGACTAGAAATGGCGATCAATTAGACACATGCAACCTCCCATATATGCGTTTCTTCTATGGTCACGTGGTCTACTTACTTCAATAATGGGATCGCCTGTGTTTGATCACTGGCGATCGATCTTCAAACTCAAGTGTCGGCAGCGGCACTTTATTTCTATATAACAAGAATAAACATGAAAATAATCAAAATATTTTAAAAAAATCATTTAATACAAATAAATATTGAAATATATATTTTTCTTACCGGATTATATTATTAGAGTTATCTATATATAACCGTTCATTGGATGTAACCAGCAAGTCCGCGCTAGTGAGTAGTTAGATATTCAGTAACGATCTGATTTTCCAAGGTGAGAGGACATCCAGCCAACCCTCATTAGAAATAAAGATTTGAATTATGAATTTTGTTTGTGTATATGTGATGGAATTGATATATAACGTTGGTGATGTCAACGAACACTCGTTGCCACTTTCCTAATGCTTGTTATAGTAGAGACATTGTAATCGCCGATACAAATATAGTTGAAATACTGGTGTCACACGGCTTCGAATATCACTCGCAGTAATAGTACTTACTCGATAATACTCAGTGGAACAGGAATCCGTATAATGATCCAAAAAGAGAAATAGTATAGAATAGAAATGGTGATCTATATAGTAATAGTGGATAGAATAGAAATTGTGATATGTATAGTAATAGAGGATAGAATAGAAATGTGATCTATATAGTAATAGAGGGTAGAGTAGAAATGGTGATTCGTATAGTAATAGATGATAGACTAGAAATCGTGATCAGTAGAGTAATATAGAATATAATAGAAACGGGGATCCGTATATTAATAGAGGATAGAACAGAAATGGTGATGCGTATAGTAATAAAGAATAGAATTGAAATGGTGATCTATATAGTAATAGGGGATTAAATACAACTGATGATCTGTATAGTAATAGAGGAAAGAAAAGAAATGGTGATCTGTATAGTAATAGAGGATAGAATAGAAATGGTGATCCTTATAGTAAAGAAGCTAGAATAAAAATCGTGATCTATGTAGTAATAGAGGATAGAATAGAAATGGTGATCCGTATAGTAATAGAGGATAGAATAGAAATGGTGATCCTTATAGTAAAGAAGCTAGAATAAAAATCGTGATCTATGTAGTAATAGAGGATAGAATAGAAATGGTGATCCGTATAGTAATAGAGGATAGAATAGAAATGGTGATCCTTATAGTAAAGAAGCTAGAATAAAAATCGTGATCTATGTAGTAATAGAGGATAGAATAGAAATGGTGATCCGTAGAGTAATAGAGGATAGAATAGAAATGGTGATCCGTATAGTAATAGAGGATAGAATAGAAATGGTGATCCGTATAGTAATAGAGGATAGAATAGAAATGGTGATCCGAATAGTAATAGAGGATAGAATAGAAATGGTGATCCGTATAGTAATAGAGGATAGAATAGAAATGGTGATCTCTATAGTAATAGAGGATAGAATAGAAATGGTGATCCGAATAGTAATAGAGGATAGAATAGAAATGGTGATCCGTATAGTAATAGAGGATAGAATAGAAATGGTGATCTGTATAGTAACAGAGGATAGAATAGAAATGGTGATCTCTATAGTAATAGAGGATAGAATAGAAATAGTGATCACTTTAGTAATAGAGGATAGAATAGAAATGGTGATCGTATAGTAATAGAGGATAGAATAGAAATGGTGAACCGTATAGTAATAGAGGATAGAAAAGAAATGGTGATCGTATAGTAATAAAGGATAGAATAGAAATGAGGATCTGTATAGTAATAGAAGAGGATAGACTAGAACTTGCGATCCGTATAGTAATGGAGGATAGACTAGAAATAATGATCGTTTGTTGTCAGCTACTTCCTACATAAATGCGTTTCCTTTATGGTCACGTGGTATATATAATTCAGTAATGGGATCGCCTGTGTTTTCTCACTGACGATCTATGTTCAAACTCAAGTGTTGGCATCGACACTTTATTCCTATATAACAACAAATTCGTTATCACCTTTGACGTATTAGAATAATAATATGTATCTGGTTGAGCGATTAATTTGTACCAACTTGAACTAATATGCTTATTTTCGCTACTTTTGCCTTAACTTTGAAGAGGAAAAACGAACCCATATTTTTAGAGTAATTTAACTCGTAGCACAATTTAAGATTAGGATAAAGAGACTACAATCGGGTTTCAATCTTCTGTTCCGAAGACGTACAGTTGTTTCCAGGTGTTCCATACAATCTGATAATGCTTGCCAAATTGTAAACGTTCGTCTCTCTCGGTATCACTGAACAATGTTGACTTTTCGGTCGTCGTGTTTGTAGAGTCAAATACTTGGTGTGCTTATCGAATGTCCTGTGGGACTTACGAATGTCGTTCTAGCCGGTGAATCATCCGGGTCTAAATGTCGAGTTTTTTCAATCGTATCTTAGATATGGCCCAATCGAAAGAATGGAGCACCCAGTCGTAATATATATAGCTAGACAAGCCTGCTAACGGTTACACATACATCGAAGTACACAAAATGATTTTCTAAGTGTAGCTTAGATGTGGCACAAGGCAGGAAAAATGAGGCACACAGTGAGGATAGAATTCACTTCTCAGTCGCAGTTGATCCAGCGAAACAAACTTTATAAACATTACATCACGTCGAAGTGCCCAGAATAATTTTCTAGGCATAGCATAAATTAACCTCAGTGTCATTTTCACAACGGCCCCCATTCGGCCACTTGACTATCATCGGCCACTTGGAACGCCTTCAAGATCCCTAGGGGACGCCTATTCAGGAGAAAGTCTCTACTTGGCTGGACATTTTCCGAGGGTTTTCGAAAGACTTCCGCCGGTTTAATCTCCTTCCTCCTCGTGCCGTTCCTTGTAGGATGGCCTTGGAGTGTCCCCAAGATCTGGGTACGTGTCGATACTACTTCCTCTTCTTCTTCGTTATGTTGATCAATATGTGGAACCCATTAAAGAATTGTAGAAAAATCCAATAATTTTAAGTAATTAAAATTCAAAACTAACTCCTTTTTATGCAATTTTTAGGGTACAATTTCCACATTCGCATATAAAGGGTGTTTCATTAAGACGGATCAAAGTCAGCAGTAAATAAATCCGTGTTATTTGCGAAAGTTTATTTATTTTTTTATTGGATCATGTTATTTAAGTCATGGCTATTATGGGTGAAAAATAATGTCGCCCAAATGTCCGCTAAGGCTTCGGCGGCACACCTCTATTCGATGGTCAAAATTTTTGATGACGTCTCTGCATAGTTGCTCTTCGATCTCACCAATATGCCTTATTATCTCATCGTTCAGCTGTTGAATTGTTGTTGGCTTGTTGGCATAGACCTTACCTTTGAGATGACCTTAAAGGATAAAATCTAAAGGTGTCAAATCGCACTATCGGCCAGTTGATTTCGCTGTTTCTAGAAATGATGCGACCTGGGAACTTTTCATTGAATTTCTGTTAGAATGTCCATTTTCGTAATAGGGTTTGATAAATTTAACACGTTGTTTGATTGTTAATCTTTCCAAGGTTGAAATTGCCAAAGACTTAAGTTGTTAAATCTGAAAGAGAAAGAAAAATTCATTAGACGCTTAAAATTTATTCACATTTAAAATCGGTCCAAGTTATTGGAACACACTTTATTATCTAATCAGCGACTTTATTCCAAATGCGCTGAAAGTCTTTGAAATGTCAAACAGCTACGTTTATCCTTTGCTGTGAAATTTTTAGGGTAACTTAAGAAAATTATCAATATTTTTCTCCTTGAAATAGATCTTAAAAAATTATGAAAAATATTTATTAACGAATATACTTCTGAGTTTCATAAGGCAGTTTTTAGCTTCTTCAAGCCTATTTATTTCTCATGAATATTCGTAATGTTAAGTTACTTATTCAGTTTTCAGTTTTCAGGGTCGTTTTTGTGGAAAAGCTGAATTCTCAAACATTTCGTATAATTCTTTCCGTAACTTTTCCCATATACAATTCGAGTAATTTCTCACACGAAGCGATTTAAAAGCAAATTAAGCATACTTCAAACATGCGAAATATATAAACACACTATTAAGTAGTAATATAATACGGCTATTTTTTACTGACTGCTTACTGCTGCCTACTAGAAAATTCACGCATTCATAAAACAACGTAAATACGTGACACTCTCGATATGTTGACACAATCCGTTCCCTTTATTATACTAACGCAGTTAAATCTCTTGTATTGTAAAGAAAGAAAGACAAAATATTTTTGTGTGAAATAGTTTCGCAAAGATTCCTTGTAGTTTGTTTCTTACGATTTAAAAGAAAACAAATACTCAATAATAAAATTCATTTAAATTTGTACAGCTTTGTTTGAATATCTTTTATTTCTTCACATTTCACATGCATAATCCGCTACAAATACGTCTTTGATTTATCTACTGCTGGCGTCGTCATTCATGACGAGGTTTATGTTGAAAATTCCAAGCAGATAACTGAAGAATGTCCGCAGCTGTATTCTTCCCTGCATTGAATACTGCTGCTATATCTAGCCAGACTCTCCTGCTATTGATCTCGCGGTTCTTGACAAAATCCAAAGAAGGGTCTGTAATGTAATCGATTTTAATGGGCATCTCGACTTCAGATACTTTCTTACAGACGTGTCGTGGCTTCCGGCTGGCTTGTCTAGAAATATCTTTTTTATGGCAACAGCTCTGATGAGTTTTTCTTTCCATGGTGACCCGTCTACATGAATTCAAACATGCTGCTATATTGGCAAATGGGCCCTATGCGTTTACTGATGAAGTATCTAAATGTAACAACCACTGAAACTGTTGGAGTATAACCCAACTGTTTCTTTTCTCGAATATCCGGCCCGTGGAACTTCCTCCTGTTTAGTTGCTTCCTTGATAAATAAAATCGTCAAAATTTTAGATGCAACATCAATCACCATCTTCTGACTCTTTGAACCACGTTCATTTTTCAATCTATCTCCTCTATACTAACTTTCACTCCATGTAACTCCCTGCGTATTAGTGGTATTCCCGCCTTGCTTGGAGTGAAATGACTAAAATACAAAAAGCTATGATTCGCCTTTGGAGTCCTGGTTACTAGAATCTATAACTGGCATGCAACAATCGCAATTTAATTTTAGGGTCAGCATTTCGTTCGGTTTTAAACAACTCAATTCTCACTATTTACATTATTCGGACTATTGTCCTCATCTTTTTCGCCATATTTATTACAACGCTTCGGCCCTTGTACGTTCAGGCCTTCTTCAGGTGGTTGGGATGTCGATCTGAACCCTTTATTTCGCTCAGTGGGGTAAACTGTTCTAGTTCTATGTTTAATGGATGTCAGTTATCAGTTATCTACTGTTACTTCCCCTCTCCAAGTTTTCCACTGCCTTAACTGGGTATTGAACTCACACTCTTTGGGTCCTGTCACTGGATCTAACCAACGCCTTTATCCACTGTGCCATGTGTCATTAACATCAGGAAAAGGCAGCTAAAGTTTCTGGGACACGTAATGAGAAAGGAGGGCTTGGAGAATCTGATACTCGCAGGGCGAATAGAGGGAAAGAGAGACAAGGGAAGTCAGTTATCAGTCATCTCCTATTAATTCCCCACTCCAAGTTCTCAACCAGTTATTGAACTCACTCTTTGGGTCCTGTCACTGGATCTAACCAACGCCTTTATCCGCTCTGCCATGTGTCCTTATTACCTTATCTCAGAAATATATGCAGAAACTCAATTCTCGTATAACTTCATTGCTTGGAGCCATGTTGATGGTGATTTTACAAGGTTTACTTGAATTGTTTCACTGTCTCCAGTTGCTGAGCGCTGACTATAATTAGTGTCCTTACGGGTTCCTCACAAATCTTTCCCAGCTTTGGTATTTCGGTGTTTCCATATCTAAATTCTGTTTTGGCCAGGCACCTCGCCAAGGTAGATTGTCCATCTTCACTTCCAGCCAGCTATCCAATCCGCCCCTCAATGTCGATCATAACGGAACCTATATTTCAATGTGATGTGGCCGTAAGCTCAAATAATTTTGAAGCAGTGCTTATTGTCTTTCCATATTTGTTTCAACCGTAACATGACAGCTTTTTCCAACGCAATTCTCGGATTGCTTCGTTGCTTGGAACCATCTTGCCTGGTGATTTCACAGAGAAATTTGAATTGTTTCCCGCTCTCCAGTTGCTGACCACTGACTCTAATTGCTGCCGTGATGGGTTTCCTCGCATTTTCTCACCAGCTTTCTTATTTTACTGTTGATTTCCATGCATATCTAGATGCCGGTTCGTTTAGACACCTCACCAGATTAGCCAGGTGTCTCTCGTAATTACTTAACAACTTGTAAAAAACATTGTTTTGGCAGGATAAGCGCCAAAATGAACAAGGCTAGACGCATGCCATTAATGTAATTAGTTAAAATCAACTAAACTGTCTTTTTTGATGTGTCACTGCATTTTCTTACGCTTCTGCAAGAGGATTTTTTTTGCATCACAGAAGCAACGATCAAATCAGCGTTAGCAGTAAGTCTTAAATACGTTAAATGATTAAAGGCCTGTTTATACTCTTCAAATGCAGCTTGCAAGGACGTCTTGCAGCCTAATAAATGCTAAGTGCTATTATAGCGTTGAAACGAGCATTGATTTTAAGTGCCGTTCATTGACGATTACATAGCCTTGAGAATGATCTCTGTCTATTCTTGTCGTTGCTGGCCGATCAGCCGAATAAAATCCTGAGTCACTGTTTTTATATATAAGTGACATCGAAGCAGATCTCTGCACCAAAAAAGCAGAAACACTCCCTGCAACTGTGCACCTTTCTTTTGCAAGTTTCTACATTGATCTTACAATGCCGAACTACACTCTGTACTACTTCAATGGCCGCGGACGTGCCGAGATCTGTCGTATGTTGATGGCCGCTGCCGGCGTCCCATACACCGACAAGAGGTTCGAATTCAACGAATGGGACAAATACAGGAATGGTAAGATTTCTCTTTACTTTTTCTTTAATAATTTAAAAAATTCATAGAACCCCAAATGGCTAACTATTTAAGATTACAAAATTCCGGGATCAGGTTAGGATGACTTATAAAAGCAATTGATTGGGATATTGAAACGTAAATTGGGTTAAATTTCATTTCCCATATAAGACACTTTCTTCCTCTCAGATGTATTAACCCCTTTCACCAGATCTAATTGCACTATACTTTAGATGTTTTTATACTTATGTCCGCACAAAACAAAGCCAAATAGCCACTCGAGGCTGATGGTTTCTGTGTAGTGTCGTATGAGCATAAGAAAGTGAAACAAATGCAGTTCTTGTGGCTATGCAGGAAAGATAACTGCGAAGTCTGGACAAGATTTACAAGACAGAGATTACAAGATTTAATTCGTGAATAAAATTTCAGAGTTCAGTCGATTTTAGAAGTAATAGTGTGGAAATAGACTTTAGAAGGAATCGGAAAACCAATCATAAACAGGAAACTAGGGATAAACCTCGACACCACTTCAAAAGATCATGGAGGTGTGTGAACCGGGCGATAGGCGAACTAATATCTTCCTATTAAAAGAAAATCAATAAATAAATAGTAAATTAAATTTAGGTGGAGATGTTTGTAATTACGCCTATTTCTGATCAAAGAATTAAAATTATAAAATGGGAGAATCCCTGCAATTGCTGATCAGAACAGATCTCAGCTCGTTTTGAGAACAACTGCGACATCTTGCTATTCCCAGCAGCTGACAAAACTCCGATAATGCCTAACTACACTCTGTACTACTTCAACGACTGCGGACATGCTGAGATCTGTCGCATGTTGATGGCCGCTGCCAGCAACCCATACACTGACAAAAGTTTCAAATTCAACGAATGGGACAAATAAAAGAATGATATGTGATTGTCTGTTTTTCCGTTTGTTGATATATTCCTTTTAAACTGTTAAAAACCGACCAATATATTGAGGGTTACTCTGTGATGTTGTATGAGCATTTGAAAGCGCAACAAGTTCTTGGGTCTATGCAGGAAGCATAACGGCTAAATCTAGGCATGAATACGTCAAGATTTAATTAATGAATAACATTTCAGAGTTCAGTAGGAAACGTTAGAAATATATAGAGTGGAGGTAGACTTTAGAAGAAACTGAACAAGACAATATTAAACAGGAAACTAGGGATAAAACTGGACACCTCTTCAAAAGATCATGGAGGAGTGTGAACCAGGCGATAGGCGAACCTATATTCTCCTATTGAAGGAAAATCAATAAATAAATAGTAAATTAAATTTAGCAGGAGATGTTAGAAATATAGAGTTCAATTAGACTTTAGAAGGAACCGGAAATTCAAACCTGAACATTAAGCAAGTAATAAGGTTCTATTCCTATTCAAAAGACCGAGGAGGAGTGTGAACCGGATGACAGATGAAAGCCACCAGGTTGCAAGGAGACATCAGAAGAAACCAAGTTCACACGCCTCTCAGGAGGAGTGTGAACCTGGTTACAGATGAATGCCACTAGGGTGCAAGCAGCCAACGGAAGTAAACGAACAGATAAAAACTTTAGAATGAACCGGAAATCCAATCCTAAACAGGAAACAAGTGATAAACCCATACTCCTACTCAAAACACCGGAGAGGAGTGTGAACCGGGTTATAGGTGAATGCCATCAGGTTGCAAAAAACATCAGGAGTAAAAGAAAAGACAAAAGTTTTAGAAAGAACTAGAAACACCGGAGAGGAGTGTGAACCGGGTTATAGGTGAATGCCATCAGGTTGCAAAAAACATCAGGAGTAAAAGAAAAGACAAAAGTTTTAGAAAGAACTAGAAACACCGGAGAGGAGTGTGAACCGGGTTATAGGTGAATGCCATCAGGTTGCAAAAAACATCAGGAGTAAAAGAAAAGACAAAAGTTTTAGAAAGAACTAGAAATCCAATCCTAAACAAGAAACAAGGGATAAACTTTTACTCCTATTCAAGAAACAGAGGAAGTGTGTGAACCAGAGGATAGGGGAATGGCACCAGGTTGCAAGGTGTTTTAAAAAAGAAAGAAAGAAAAAAAGCTTTCGAAAGAACCGGAAATCCAATCCTAAACAAGAAATAAAGGATAAACCTCTACTCTTAGAAAAAATACCAGGGAACTGTCTGAACCGAAATATAGATGAATGCCACCAGATTTCCAGAGGCCATCGGAAGTAAAAGAAAGTAAAAATGTTTTAGAAGGAACTGTAAATCCAATCCTGAAGAGGAAACAAGCGAGAAAACTCTGTTCCTATTCAAAAGACCGGGGAGGTGTGTGAACCGGATGACAGGTTTACGTCATCAGGTTGCAAGGGGCCATCGGAAGTAAAAGAAAGGGGGAAAAAAGCTTTAGAAGGAACTGGAAATCTAATCCTAAACAGGAAACTATGGATAAATCTCTACACCTGTTGAAAAGACCGGGGAGGAGCAAAAACTGGACGATGGATAGCTTAGCGTTTATCGGTGGGAAAACTGGAATCGTCGATCCGAGTTCGATTCCATGCCCTGTCTCTAGGGTTCACTTTCGCAAAAAATAAATTGGAAAAGTCATTAACCTAGAAAAAATCATCCCCACAAGGTATTAGTTAAATAGTAAGACTGACTAGGCACTCTAGGATTCAGAGGACAATTCTGAATCCAAAACCGTGGAGAGGACATCAACAAATTACACCACTACCTTCCGCAATAAAAATCGAATTTCATTTATAACTTATTTTTATTTCTTTGAATTATTTCACCCTCAAACAAGGCAATAAAGCCACTAAGACACAAAATTTTACAAGAATGTAAAAGAAAAAAACTTTATTAAGAACAGAAGAAGAATTAAGAAAACAAAAGATAACGATTGGCATCACATTTAAATTTTTGAAGATCTTCATTATCTTCTGGGAAAGAAGAAGCTGAAGACAGTTCCACAAGCGAGAATTGAATCTTACTTTTACATCCAGCCATTTCAAGTGTAAAATGATGGGATCTTTTGCCATTCTAGTACTATGCTTAAATTCATAAAGTCCTTAGAGGAAAATTCATCAGATCATTTTCGATGAAAGTATGTATAGAAAATACACAGGGAAGCTACGTTACGGCGGTGGGAAAGCGACTGAAGCCGAGATGCCATGTAAGGACCAATAAGATTGCAAATTCTTATTTAGATTTTATCAAGAGCCTCTAAATATATAACAGGAGCACCAGAACATATGTGGCAGCCCTATTCAAAGCATGGACGAATGGTAGACTTAAACATATGTAAGATAGATTCTGATGAAAAAAACTGTCTAGCACGAAACGTTGAAAACACATTCCTAGCAACAGATTTATCAATTGATTCAATATAAATTTTCAAATGTATATCAACAAAAAACTATAACCTTTCATAGTGTTTTGACCCCACTTTGGGGTTAACAAATTTACCCATAGCTGGGACCCTAACAGGTGCTACAAACCAGGGCCATGGTTGACTTGGGAATATCAGCAATTAAGAGGTGGTTCCACGTTCCTCCAAAACTCCTGATCAGAGGACTTCCTGCCGGATGTAGTTTATCGTCTTACCCAGGAGGCGGATGTAGTTTATCGTCATATCCAGGAATTTTGTAAAGTTTATTTAATTGTTTGAATTATCGTAACGTGGGTTTAAAAGGATCGAATTCACGTGATTTGACTCTTGAAAAGATAAAGCATGGCAGTAGGAATCCGATTCTTGTTACAGCGATATAATGCAGTGAGCAGTTTTCACATCAACCTCTTCCGGAATGTAAAGTTTAATTTGAGGTCTTCCTTTATATTTCTCATCAGTTCTGCACTCTTTTCTTTTTTTAATCAATTTGTCTTTCTCTTAATATTTTGTTTAGATTTTGAAAGGCATCTTTCATTAATCTAATGCGTCTGGGATGCAAATTTTAATGAACTGGTCAAGAGAACACCACTTTTCCCCGAAGAATGTATTCTAAAACTCTAACATCAATATTTTATTTTATTTTCTATTCTGCCACCAATACAAGGACAAAAGTTACTCAACGTAGATGGTTACAAAATGAAGTAACTCTAAGAACGTAAAGAGAATGAGAAAAAGTGACATGATATGAGGATATGTAGGATAGATAAGATTTGACCCCTGACATGAAATTTCATATTGTAGGCAGAAACAGAAATTGTCAGCGGATTTCTTTTTTAAATAAATTAATGCATCATATTTTTTAATTGATAAACTCAAATGCATCATATAGATAAAAAAATAAATTTAAAAGTATATTAGTGTTTACATAATAAAAGACACAAGAGTAACTCAAGATAGAGATTTAAAGAATGAAGTTGTTATAGGGTTGCGAAATAAGGGAATAAGTTGTACATATTATAAAGATATGTAAGATAGATGATTGACCTTACACTCTTATGAGTCATTTCCACACTGCGAGATTTCATGAAAATCCGTCGGAGGTGTATTTTCTATAAAGTATATGACAATATCAACTCAGTTTACGTGGACTGGTGGGTCTTAGCGGTAAACGTCTGAACAAGGGGAAACAAGGAAGGTAACACGCCTGAAGAGCTGCCATGAAAATAGGCATCTTGCTTCCCCTCCTGAGGCCACTGTACTCATGATGAAGGTGGCTATGCTGATGACATAGGTATACATAGTTGAGATAAGAATGATCTTGAACAGAAAATGAACATCCTTAAACAAGTGTCCCAAGAAATAGGAGTTAAGGTAAACCTTTCCAAAACAGAAACTAGGTATTTACTCTGTCTCCCCACTAACACGAATTGTGACACAAGGTCTGTTTTTAAGATTGGGAACCAAAGCGCATCCAAAAGAAAAACTATGATATGGAATAAAAACAATAATGTTGCCTACTCTGAAACCATCATAAAAAAATCAGCAGTTGTAGTTATTAAAAAACTAAAAATTTCAGATACATCGACGTAGGGATCAGAAGAAATTGATATGAGAATGGGCTGAGCCAGAGATAGTTTCGCCCAATACCATCAATTGCTACCAAACCAAAATATCAACATCAAAAATTTGAGTGACGTTCTTAAATAGCATTGTCAGGTTCAAATGGAGGCCATCCCTGGCACCAAACCCGGTCAGATATATCTAAATTCACAGCTGTATACAAGTGCTTTCTAAGATCAATGTTTAAAAATGACCGTGAACGAATGATTGCTGTGGATCTTGGCAAAGACCGTCCTCTCTTTGAACATTATGGATTGGCGTTACAAAATCACAAAGAACTGAACCAAATAACGGAAACTACATCACGTGGGGACTACCAAGAGAAAGTAATTGCATAATCAACATGCTGACACTCCACAGCACTTCAAATAAAAAGTTAAGAAGAAAATTTCCATCAATACTGGAAAGAGCGATAACAGCTACTGGACTTAAAAAATATTTTATTAAAAAATTCTCAAAAGAAATATTTAGTAAATTTCAACCAACCCTCGTACTAACTGCTCGCTCAATGTACGCCAAATGTTTCCTTGTAGGGAAACGGATTTTATTTACATTACTATTGCAATGTAGTAGTGAGAGGCTGGCAACGTTTCGTTTGTGGGGAAATGTCTGTATGGTGGAAAACTATTCATCCCGCACAAGGAATCTTTCGAAATTTGTCGCGGATGGAAAGTGATGATTGTGCAATTCCAGCCCAGATATGGTTGCAATATTTATTCTTGGTCTGATTTGACTCTTGTAAAAATAGATCATATTAGGAGGATACAGTTACTGCGCACCAATCAATTTTCTTCGGGGTCCAGAGATGGATATGCTATGTGACATGTCCTGATCTGGTATCTCGACTCCAGTCAATTTATGACAGGCGTCTGTGGCTTCTCTCTGACTTTTCTACAAGTATTCTCGTGGCAAATGCTTTGACGAGCTGCTTTCCCTGATACTCCAACTGCATGAATTTAAGCGTGCCACTAAATTGTCATCTCGGCCCCACCCTTTCACTGCCGAAACAGTTAAATGTAACTGCCTCTTCTACTCCAACAGCTTCATCTCTCGCACTACCTGACAGTGGAACTCTCTTCAATTTACTTGATTCAATGACAGATATAATTTTCAAATTTTCAATTGTAATGTCAATCGAAATCTTCTAATGTCTGGATCCTGACCCCCGTCCTTCTCTATGTCCTTTCTTCAAACACCCCTCTTTACTCTTGCTCTCACTTTCTGTAACCCCTTGCGTGCTAGTGACACTCCCGCCTTACTTGGTGTGAAATGCTCAAAAATATCTTTAGATATGGATTCTATATCGAATGAATTTAGGTCCGAACATTCCAGGCAAGAAATCTAATTGAGACTACCCCCAGTTCAACATGACTAGAAAATCTAAAAATTTGCTCTGTGACGATGAAATGACAGCTTAGTCTTGGAGGAATCGAATGTCACATGTCAGTTCCTCTCATAGATTCCGGTTATTTAGATTTGGGGAGATCCGTCCATAAGCTCTGATATCGTCTACATATATTTAATAATAATCTGATAATGTTCTTAGACAAGAGATCAGATTAATTTTGGAACCGTGGTATCGCAATAAATTTGAAAGTTTGAGTTTGACATGATAAATTTTCTTCCAAATTTTTAACGTCTTTTGTGGTAACGATTTTAAAGATTAAGTTTAGGTTCAAAATTGTAGCCTCAGACTTTAATTTCACTGATCAGTGAAAGCCTTATAGTCTTATAAAATTTATAATTTACTGAAGCTTTACAAATTGTATCTCGATAACATGCTTGGCACAAGGACATTATTGCTAAATCATTTTGCTATCAAATATTACCTTCATTTTACTTCAAAGGGAAATTATACTGGACAATTTAGCTATATTATGATGTAATATATTATACAATGCATTAGTTTTAGTGTGATTTATACTGGACAATTTAGCTATATTATGATGTAATATGTTATACAATGCGGTAAATTTAGTTCGATTTTCAGTAAACAATGCAAATTTAAAACATTTTGTCTTATATTTTTTTATCCAGCAGTAGTATGGAGTTATATATAGGTTTATCTAATTTTTTGTTTTATTAATTATGATTTAACAAATCATCTACAAAATTCTATTCATTGAGTCGCCTATTTTGGAATCTTTTACAAGATTTTCCATAGTTTTTACTGATCATATTTTGCTTGTGCTGATTCATAATTCGAATTCTGGCTTGAATACATTTCCCATTCAATGTATCTAATACAAAAGATATTAATATTTTTTGGATTTATTAAAGACATAGTAACATTTTGAAGTCAGTTTACAATCAAAGCCTGCAAAAATTAGGTATTTCTGTACATCTCCCTATGCTGATAATCTTGACAGTGCCACACACTAGCATCGTCTCCCTAGGCCGATAATCCCTAGAAGTCCAACGCTGCCCAGACTGGTAATCGCCCCACTGACAAACGTTGAGATCATATTCCCAGGTTTATAATCTCACTGCTTCCACACGCTTGGATCATCTCCGCATGCCGATACTCCCGACATAGCAACATGCTGGGACCATATCCGAAGCCCGATAATCCTATTACTGTCACACAATGGGATCATCTCCCCGTGCCGATAATCGCTATATTAGCACAGCCAGGGCGATAATCCCAACCGTGCCACACGCTGGGATCATCTTACCATGCCGATAATCTCAACGGTGCGACAATCTGGGATCATCCCCCGAGGCCGGTAATACTAACGGTATCATTCGCTGGGATCATCTCTCAAGGCAGATAATCCCGACGGTGCCACACGCTGGGTTTAATTTTGTCAGGCCGATAATCCCGACACTACCATTCGCTGGGATCATCTCCTCAGGCCGATAATCCCGATGGTGACATACTATGGGATAAACTCCCGAGGCCGATAATCCATACGGTACTACGTGCTGAAGTTAATCTCACCAGGCTGATAATCCCGACGGTGCTATACGCTGGGATCATCTCCCCAGGCCGATAATCCCGACGTTGACATACGTTGGGGTAATCTTCTGAGGCCAAGAATCCCGACGGTGCAACTCGCTGGGATTTTCTCATGAGGCCAATAATCCCGACGGTTCTATACGCTGGGCTCATCAAGTGAACATCTCCTGGAGAAATCGATCATTGCAAGAGTCGAGTGCCCATGCTTGTAATGTTCTAACAAAAAGACAGCGTGCCAATATATTGGCTGAATCAAATGATGAAATGTTAAACTATATACATTGAAAATCATCTTACCATTTTATATATATTTTCCGTATCTATGTTTATAGCTATTTTTTAAAATTTTTCCTTATCTATTTTTATAGCTATTTTTTTATTTTTTCATATCTATTTTTGTAGCTATTTTTTTTATTTTTCTGTATCTATTTTTATAGCTATTTTCTATTTTTCCTTATCTATTTTTATAGCTATTTTTTTATTTTTCCTTATCTATTTTTATAGCTATTTTTTAAATGTTTCCTTATCTATTTTTATAGCTATTTTTTATTTTTCATATCTATTTTTGTAGCTATTTTTTTATTTTTCTGTATCTATTTTTATAGCTATTTTCTATTTTTCCTTATCTATTTTTATAGCTATTTTTTTATTTTTCCTTATCTATTTTTATAGCTATTTTTTAAATGTTTCCTTAACTATTTTTATAGCTATTTTTTTATTTTTCATATCTATTTTTGTAGCTATTTTTTTATTTTTCATATCTATTTTTGTAGCTATTTTTTTTATTTTTCTGTATCTATTTTTATAGCTATTTTCTATTTTTCCTTATCTATTTTTATAGCTATTTTTTTTATTTTTCCTTATCTATTTTTATAGCTATTTTTTAAATGTTTCCTTATCTATTTTTATAGCTATTTTTTTATTTTTCTATATCTATTTTATAGCTTCTTTTTCCATATCTATTTTTATAACTATTTTTTTCCTTATCTATTTTTATAGCTATTTTTTAAATGTTTCCTTATCTATTTTTTTATTTTTCTATATCTATTTTATAGCTTTTTTTTCCATATCTATTTTTATAACTATTTTTTTCCTTATCTATTTTTATAGCTATTTTTTTATTCTAAAAACTAATACAATTATATTAAGACTAATTCAATGTAATATTTATCATTTACCAATTCATAAAAAATAAATATGAAAGCAATTTTTATACATAAATTTATAATCATTTACTAAATTATTCAAATATCTGAACCAACTATAAGGAAATCCTTATTATTTAGCATTTTATAAATTTTGAAGCAATTGGCTTTTAGCAGATGTTTTCCCAACCATTCCAGTAGAACATCTAATAAATAAAGTCTTTATTATTCCGGTTGTAAATACTCAAGAACAAAGAAAATGTATAAATTCACTTTCATGAGATTTTATTACAATTCGAATCTTTTGAATTTTAAAACAAACATTACCGACAGGTGTAGGTATTTAAATTAATTTATGGAAAAACCGTTTTTTTTTTTACACTTTTTACGGACTGTATATTTTTTGTCTTATGTCAGACTAATGAAAAATAATTATTTAGTTTTCGTCAAATTAGTTTTCAATTATTTTTTCTTCCCTTTATATTTTTCCAGATATGCCCAGCTACTGTGTCCCTGTTTTGGACATTGATGGCCAGAACAAGATGCCAGAAACCATGGCCATTGCCAGGTATTTGGCCAGAGAACATGGTAAATATTACTTATATAAGTATTTCATGATTTTATGTTAACGACCGTATTCACTGAAAGTAAATATTTTCCGAAAATTGTAATAATTAATGATATCGCTCGAATTTGATAATAGTGGGATTGATGGCTGAAAAAGATCATTAACTTTGGATGTAAACTAGATTCAAACATAGGTTATGTTATCTGTAAACAATTGAATTCTAATTGTGATTAAGGATTCGTTTGGAGGCACAGACTCAAAACTGATGCCTACATCAAGTGCTTTGAGGAGATAGTGCTGACCTGGGTCAAGTTGGTGGCTTCTGGAAAACCCTATATCCGGCAACATGACTCTGAACCATGCCACACAAACAGGAGAACCCAGTCATGGCTGTCAGAAAATTTCTGCAACAACATTACCCCTTACATCTGGCCACGTAATTCACAAGTAGGGCACAGTTGAGCGAGAGCCCAACAAAACAACTTGCAAACACCAAAGACGAACTGCAGGCAAAACTTATAGCAGTATTCTTCAACTTAAACAAGTAGACCGTGGAGAAGAGTTGCTTGCAGGCCATGGTTGACACCAATGGGGATATTTCTTTAATATATTTACTCTTACGTATTTCAATATATGTTTTGACAATTTTTGGAAATATATCTCCTAAAAGGCTACTTTTACATATTCCTGGAGACCTACCGGACACTATTCGGAACATACTTGTCGACAACACTAATATAATAGCATCATCCACATGCAAAAAAATGCCAATAGTAATGAAAGCCTTATTAATAAAAGCAAACAAACCAACACTTAATAATATTAACTTTGAACATGGACATAATATCTTGACCGTGTTTTGAATCAAAAAATGAAACATTTTATAAAATATACATATAGCAAACTATTTCTAATTCTAACAGTTAAAATATAATCCGTGAAAATGGCTAAATGTATAGCCGAAAGCGCTCGGATAAAAAGAACATTCGGACAGTTTTTATATAATTTATCATCTGAAAAGAAAAACATTATTAGATCGCATGAGAAATTGTATAAAAAACTGAATAAAAGCACCTTGTCAGTCATTTTTAACGAAATGTGCATGAAAGAAGGGTTGCTGCCTAAATACACAAATATATATATATATATATATATATATATATATGTGTGTGTGTGTGTGTGTGTGTGTGTGTGTGTGTGTGTGTGCATTACTCAGGGTAATTTGATCAAATGGAAACGCGGAGGGAACAATCCCCCATTGATTTTTTTCCCTTTGATTTAATTTAAATTTAAATTTGAACAAGAGAATGACTCCTATCCAAAATATAGAAGAAGAAAGCCAGAAGATGGAGGTTTATGGTTAGATCAAAATGAGAAAATATGGATGTCATGTTGAGCAAGAAATCGCCAATCAGTA
Source organism: Acanthosepion esculentum (assembly GCA_964036315.1). Classification (NCBI taxonomy): domain Eukaryota; kingdom Metazoa; phylum Mollusca; class Cephalopoda; order Sepiida; family Sepiidae; genus Acanthosepion; species Acanthosepion esculentum. The sequence continues at coordinate 12,987,668 of OZ038516.1, read as the reverse complement.
GCTTGTACCTTACAATACATATTTGTTGCAACAATTCAACTGTCACATCTTAGTTGAAATCTGCTAATCAATCTATCCAACCAAGTATTGCATCAATTACATACTAAATGGGTCAAATCAATCTGTTTTTGCACAAACTCCCCAATGAAAAATGTTTTACCTTTGATTTAAATTAAATTAAATTTTGAACAAGGGAACGACTCCTATCCAAAACATAGAAGGAGAAAGCCAGAAGATGGAGGTCACATCGATTAGATCATTGAATATTGAAATGCTTTATTTTTCTCCATAAAAAAAAATCAATCATCATTTTCCTACAAAAATATGGGACATGCAGCAAAGCGCCGGTAAGATAAAAAATGTGGGAATCTACATTTGTCTACGTCTTGAACGAAAATGACAATAAAAGAAAAGAAATTATCATTTATTTACTTATTTATATTCCGACTATTTAACTTATCTTTGTTGTTTTTATTACAAAGTCTCAGCCGTTGTACCCTACGGCCTTCCGCAGGTGTAAATCGGTCTGGGTAACCAACAAGCGATTCCGAACGGAATCCCCTATTTAAATTAGACAATTCTCATTCCAGTGCTCATGAGGGATATCGTCTCGTTCTTATTTTATTAAAAAAAAAATCTTTTTTCCGAGTTATGGTTAACAAACATCTTAGATTCAGCTCTCTAGCCTTGGATGCCAACCAGTCTAGGAGAAAGGCTACTATGAATTCAGAACGCTGGTGAACTCAATGGAAACTCATGTTTTCTAAGAAGTCATAGCAATTCAAAATAAAATGAAGTCGTAGAGAGCCGTGAATGCCTAGATCCTGAGGGAACGGGGAATTAAATCCGTGAGGAGCTACCGTGAAATCCCTCCTAGATAATCATGGCAGATACTAAAGGAACGGGATGGGATATTTCATCAGTCCAGAGTCAACACCGACCAACTCATCTCCGTGACAACACATCTACAGGACAACTCAACACCAACTTACTCAAAGCGAGTACAACTCAACGCGGATTCATAGCTTCAGACCAGTGTTGGCTGTCATAGTGTGCACATCTCTTAGATCGGCTTTCAATAGTAGAGATTGTGAAGGCTTAGTTGTTTGCCTTCGTGATTTGTTAGTATAATAACCTATTTGGCTAACTGGTGTTTCATTTTCAAACTTTTCATCACACCCCAAATGGAAATTCTTAGTCAAAGAGGAAAAGGTTATATATTTGTATTTGATAAGTTTGGTAAGAGACATCATCATATGTTGCGTACTGATCAATTCCAGCAATTCATTGCAGGTCCTCCAACTCCCACTAAATTGAAGAAGTCTATGAAGGCAGATAAAAGAATTTGGCAGATTGTTTCTTCTTTTACACAACGAGCATACAATTTTCAACAAGTTTTCAAATTAAAAATAATGTCATGTGTTGAAATATGATCCTTAATAAATCACTTTTAATTCTTTTCAAAAAGTCGACGAAAAAATGTCATTGTTTGCATGTTGTTAAGTTTTCCTCGCGCTGAGTTAGCCGGTGGGAAGTTGTCCTGGAGTTGAGTTGTCGTGAAGACGAAGCGGCGGTGTTGAGTCGGCGATGTTGAGTCGGCCGTTTTGAGTCGGCGATGTTGAGTAGGCGGTGTTGAGTCGGCGATGTTGAATCGTCGGGGATGAGTCGTCCTGCACCCTAAAGGAAATAAATCTATGGAGAGATATAATCGCTGTCATCCCGAAGAGACATCAACAAAAAATTTCGGATTTAATATATATATTTTTTTACTAATATACACCCGATACAATACCCAAGAGTGGAATGAGCATAATAAGATGAATAGAAAACGAATTTATGAGGATATATGGCAAGCATATGAGTTAACCCTCGACTTGCAGGCAGAAAGTTTTACTGATAGGGGAAACGTCTTCTCGGGAGAATATTCCACAAAATATCCGTTTATTTAAAAAAAGCAGTCCGTGTGGAAGTTACTTCTTACTAAGACAGACAGTTGTATATTCCAATCATAGCTATGGTGTCCTTTCTTCACGCATGTGGGGACTTCTTTTACATCTCTATTCATAAATATTACAAATGAAAATTTTGAAAAATTTATAACTCCGACGTGGGAAAGAACGATTCAGACAAAGTGATTTGTTGGTTGATTTTTCGAGTGAATTATCATCACATGTGAATATTTTGTACTCAATTGTGTGGCTCCAACTAGATTTTTTGTACATAATTTTATATTTTCAGCGCAACCGTATGTTTAAATATATAGTTTGGGGATTTTGCTGGTAATTTTGCGATATTAATATTGGTCATCTCTATATATAAAACAGAGGATGTATGTGTGTCTGTCTGTCTCTCTATCTGTGTGATACCTTTTCACTCGAGATCCATCGAGCCGATTTTATCCAAACTTGTCCCATACATTGTACTGTATACGAGATAGGTTCTTAGCGTAAAAATCGAAACTTTTAAAAAATCAATAATCGAGAAAGCCGTTCAAAAATTGATAAATTCAATTTTTTTCTCCGAATTCGTTCAAACTCGGTATGTAGGTTACGTACATCATGACGATCTCAACGATCCCTCATTTTTATTTCTACGCTACTTCGTTTGGCAAAAAAAACGCGAATAATGAAAAATCGACTTCAACACAAATTTTTAACTAAAACCTCTTTCACTATTCAAACAATCTGATACAAATTTCACTCAATTGTAGCCAACAATAAGTCGATTGCTTAACAGTCATTTAACTTGGCAATTGAGTCCATCCATATAGTGAAAACCCGCGTAAATAGCGAAAATGGCGATTTTTAATGCTTTCTTTCTTATTTTTCGTTGATCTTTCAACCAATTCTCATCAGATTTAACAGTTGCTTAATAAATGTATCCTTTTTCACATCCCTAGTAGGACACTGACAAATTGAATTTCAAAACCTCCAAAATAATTGTGGTATGAAGTGGGTCTTCATGTTAACTGCATTACCCATTCATCTCCTCGACTAACTTCGATTGAATAAATAGAGACTAGATTTGAGATATCAGTAAATGCATTAATTCAAAATATTTTTTTGTACTGAAAGTCCTTTAAATTAATTGAAGAAGATAGACTCTGTTACATGTAAAAATGATGCTGTTTTTGCTCCATTTTAAATTGAACGCTTTTTCTTATCGACCAGCTGGCTATGGCTGCTAGTTTTTTTTTAATAAATATAATGATGGTATTTATACCATAATATATTTTTGTACTTTCTTAGTGACGAATCAAAAATCAAAAATTATATTCCCATAGCTGGGACCCTAAAACGTGCTACCACATCGGGTCAGTGTAGACTTGGGAACAATTGCAATTAAAAGGAGGTTTTACGCTCCTCAAAACCTTCAAACTCTCGATCAGAGGCTTTGCTTCTAGATGGAGTTTACTGTCATAACGAAGACATGGCAAAGAGAGGGAGAGAGAGAGTAATTACAGCTCCGGAAAAATCGAGACATGTCTTTTTTAATAATTGAATAAAACTCTCAATTTATACCTTCGACTCCAGGTTTCTATGGCAAGAACAACATGGACATGTTCAGGGTGGACTACATCTGCGACTGCTTTTATGAAATCATGCACGATTACATGAGGTACTTCCATGCCAAAAATGGACGATTCTGGGTATGTCTGTTTATCTATCTATCTATCTATCTATCTATCTATCTATCTATCTATCTATCTATCTATCTCAGTCTCTTCATATCTATCTATCTATCTATCTATCTATCTATCTATCTATCTATCTATCTCAGTCTTTCCATTATCTATCTATCTATCTATCTATCTATCTATCTATCTCAGTCTCTTCATATCTATCTATCTATCTATCTATAAATATAATCGACGTTTCATATCTACATCTTTCAACACACTATCTATAGAAATAGATAAACAAAGAGGCTATAGTAAAATGATTATTAAGACTAAAAGACATCAGCTAAGACGCGTGTCGAGTGATTTGTAAATAATGACTGCTTCTATGAAATCATGCACGATTACATGAGGTACTACCACTGGAAGAACGGACGCTTCAGGGTGAGTCAATTATTTCGAATCTGTTCAATATTTCATATCTACATCTTTCAACACACTATCTATAGAAATGGATAAGCAAAAAGGCTATAGTAAAATTATTATTAAGACTAAAAGACATTAGCTAAGACGAGTGTCGAGTGCTTTGTAAATAATGACTGCTTCTATGAAATCATGCACGATTGCATGAGGTACTTCCACTGGACGAACGGACGCTTCAGTGTGAGTCAGTTATTTCGAATCTGTTCAACATTTCATATCTACATCTTTCAACACACTATCTATAGAAACAGATAAGCAAAGAGGCTATAGTAAAATGATTATTAAGACTAAAAAGACGTTAGCTAAGACGAGTGTCGAGTGATTTAAACAAATGCTGAGACATTTATTCCACAGTTAAATTACATTCATATTTATATTTTTAACACATTTTACATTCAAATGTTTAATTATCCGAACAGTTTGCTTTACAAAACTAATGTCAGTTTAATTTGAAAATATATAGGTGCAAATATGTTATATAAAATGAGATTGTTTTTCTTTTACTAGAAGGTCTTTTGTCAATTATTTTACAGGGTAGTGGACCGGAAGTAAACTACAGCAACATTTCTGTAAGTATACACATACCCTCCCCCTATATATATATATATATATATATATATATATATATATATATATATATATATATATATATTTCATTAGGAATGGAGTAAAGAACGATTAACATGTTGATATTTTTTATTTTTATTCTCTGCTTTTATATATATATATATATATATACAGATTAGGAAAAAGAAGTCAGATTAATAAACACCAGTTCTTTAGAATTTATTCTTTAGAATGTGCTCGATACAAAGTAGAGCATAATATAATATTCGTATTTAAAAATATTTTTTCGTCGCGACACGGAAATTTCTATGTTCCGTTCCTGAAATGTGTTCCACTGTCAAGCGATATTCAGTGTCTTTTGAAGAAAATGATTTACTGTTTACTTTTTAAGCGGGGTGGTATTATATGTAAGAATGTGAGTAGGAGTGGGGGAAGAAAATTTTAAAATTTTAAGCACTTTCGACAATTTCAAATTGTCATCTTCAGGGCACAATTTTGCCATACAAGAGCTAAGACGAAATATGCGTGGATCGAAATTTTTTTTTTTTTTAAATTATACTATTTTTTGACAATTATATATTTGTTTTCAATATATGTTTAATTCTTTGTATCAATGTTTTATTTATGATATAAAGCATAAGCTACACACTCTAATATATATATATATATATATATATATATATATATATATATATAGGTAACTATACTCGTGTCGAAAAACCTACAAATTCTTGATTTAACAATAGCCAAATCAATCACGAAGGGAAAAAAGGTTTTAAAAAAGAAAGAGCCAGGAACATGAAAGTCTGTCGAAAATAATCGCACAGATACAGGTTCAAGGCCCAAAGAAAAAACAGCGATACGAGTAAACAACTAACTAAAGAGCTCAATACAAACGTAGAGCAAACCTAGTCAAACCTAATAAGCCAGACAAACCTACCAAAGTAAAACCTTGGTAGGTTTGTCTGGCTCATTAGGTTTGACTATATATATATATATATATATATATATATATATATATATATATATATATATATATATATAATCCTTTCACTTGTTTTCCTAATGGTTTATTCCTTTTCCACGCATTATATTTCACTTTTGTTGTCTCAGTTTCCCAATTCGTTCCTGATTAATGCTACTTAGCCAGAAAGATTTTAAAAATTTGTTTTATCTTGCCTTAAAATGATTAAAGTAATGGTATAGAATATATATATATATATATATATATATATATATATATATATATATATATATATATATATATATATATATATATATATATTATAATTACTTTAAAAAATATGATTCCATCGCTACATAGGATTTACCAAGTTTCAAAAACAGAAGCTAAAATTTACAATTCAATTGTAGAAATTAAATTAAATTAATGTACCTAGTTCTGTTTCATTTTCAAGCGAATTTTGGAATAACTTATTTTAAAATTTACGGAGCTTATAAACAAATACATTATTAATTTTGGTTTATATGAATATGGAGAAAACCAATCATTTTAACAAGGGGCGGTAAGGTATTCATTTGATACAATAGTTGTCAGTGAAAATGAATACCCTACCGCCCCTTATAAAATGATTGATTTTCTCCATATCCATAGAAACTAATATTATGTTTGTATGTGCTTATAAAGCTCCGTAAATTTCAAAACAAATTATTCTAAAATGTGCTTGAAAATGAAACAGAACTAGGGACTTTAATTTAATTTAATTATAATATATATATATATATATATATATATATATATATATATATATATATATATATATATATATATATATATATAATCTATTCTACACCATGGTAATTCCTATGTAGCGATGGAATCATATTTTTTTTAAATAATTATAATATAGGCTCTACTTGTGTATCGAACACTGTTTTTTAAAAATAAAAACAAAGAACTTCAGATTATTAACCTAACTGTTCTTTCCTATTTTACCAATATATTTGTACACCACACACACACATACACACACACACACACACACACACACACACATATATATATATATATATATATATATATATATATATATATATATATATATATATTATTATTATTATATGAATTTAAAGTGTGCTCCTTTACGTGTTTTATCATTTATTTGCAGTCTGACATGCAAGGAAGGTTTATGGAAACCTGTCGTAGAGTGCTTCCTTTCTTGGAGAGAACCCTTGAAATGAAAAGCAGTGGAAACCAGTTCTTTATGGGAGAGCAGGTACATAAAGATTTACAGTTTTCATAAATTATATAACTTCTTGATCCGTAAGTCAAGTTGTAATAGATGGGTTAAGAAAGAGATAGTTGAAATGTTTAGGACAAAAAAATGAAGAAAGATTACTTGGAGATTAGGAATCGAATTATTAAAGATTAGATGGACAGAGGGAAACAGCGACGTGGGTTTCCGGCTGGCGGGTGGCTTTGCTGGCTGTCGGCGGTGGCGTTCTGCGTCATCGTCTTCGTCGGCGGTCGCCTTCGGTCGTTCCCCCACCTTCTTCCGTACTCCTTCGCTGTCGGGCGGGCCAACGCCTCTTCGGTGGGCCGGCGTTTCGCTCGTCCCGGTTTTTCGGCCTTCGAATCTACACTAGGCAAAAAAGTTCGTGGGAGGCTGGATTTCTTGAAAAACATGTCTTAAAATAAAATATGTTGTCACTTTCGTAATGCTCGTTGTAGTAGAGTCTTTGTAATGGCAGATACAACTATAGTACTCCATCGAACAATACTGGTGTCAGATGCCTTCGAATAATATCGCACTAATAGTACTTGCTCGATAATACTCGCTAGAATAGTGACCACCATATAGTGATCTGAATAGTAATTCTCATAGTGATCAGTATAGAGAAATATTAAATAGTATAGTGATCAGTATAGAGAAATATTAAATAGTATAGTGATCAGTATAGAGAAATATTAAATAGTATAGTAATCAGTATAGAGAAATATTAGATAGTATAGTGATCAGTATAGAGAAATATTAAATAGTATAGTGTTCTGAATAGAGAAATCGTATAGTTAATAGCGTAGAGAATAGTTGTCCGTATAGTAATAGAGGATAGACTAGAAATGACGATTCATTAAACATCACGCGACTTCCAGTAAATGCGTTTCCTCTATGGTCACGTGGTCTCCTTAATTCAATAAAAGGATCGTCTGTGTTTGCTCTCTCGCGATCTATCTTCAAACTCAAGTTTCGGCAGCGACACTTTACTCTTGGGTAACAATTTTAAAGTAAAACTTAGAACTACAGAGTATTTGCTTTTGTTTTGGAAAAAATAAGCACTTAATTATCCAAAAGAAGAAGTGAGATCATATCACACGTCCTCTATGTTCGTGCCAGAATGCACACGATCTTTACAAATTCTTGGCATATTTTCATCAAATTTTGAAAAAGGTATACGACAGATCATCCCAAGCATTCTTCAAGTACTGAAAAAGCTCCCTCTCGCTCTTTGGGTATTCTCTTGGAAATCTCTTATCCAATCCATCTCATGCTAGGGGATTGGGATGGCCAAGTCATAATTTACAAAATTTTGCTCCTTTTTATGCTTAGGGTATTTTAGACATATTTAGAAGTGTGGTTTAGATCATTGTCTTGCGGAAAGGGGACTTTTTCCCCCAATTATTCATAAACCAGACGGCAGAGCATCTCTCTACAAAATTAAATGATACTGTTCGATGATTTCCTTGACCTGAATCTAATTACCAACCATTTTTCGTAATCTCAAAATTCTACTGAGTGAAAACAAAGCATGTTTCCCATACAAAATATTCATAATTTAACAAAATGTATTGTGACAGACGAATCAAAATTTAAGTTTTGAGTAGTAAGAGTGGGCTGTAGAAAGACTGAAATAAAAGTAAATAACACTGGAAATTTATCTTTTACTTAAAAAATACAAAAATACCACAAATTAGTATGTGTTGTTTTTTAAAAAAAATAAATGAAAGGCGACCGCGATATTCTTGACTGCAGTGTGCCTAACAAGTGTAAATGGATGGCATAGCCCGGAGTTGAACTGATGATGAACCATAAAGGGTTGGGTTGGAAATTCTCGTGTATATCATCTGAAGAAGGCTGAGTTCACAACGGCCGAAACGTCGAGAATATGACTATAAAGATGAGGACAACAGTCAGAACAATGTAAATAGTGACAATGATATAATTTGTTTAAGGTTTTGACTTATAAAATACCAAATAACAAAATTGTTTAACCTGTCACAACAAAGATAGAGAAATGCTTTAATAGTATTGGGTTGGTGCATAATTATCAGGCGTTATTCTCACCTTATTTATTATGACAAATGAAACGTAACAATTCAACAACAATATTTTAAAATGATTGTTCAGGAGCGTATGGTTATCGACACACAATTTTATAACCAGAAAATAAAATATTTTCATTAAAACAAGTAAACAAAACCAAATTTTTATTAACAAATAACTCTCCTACAAAAACGCCTGATAATTATGCACCGACCCAATATTATGAAAACAAAAGATTTTACACGAGCCTTCAAGATATTAATTACTGCTTTACAATTTTAGTCAAGGAATTATTAAATTAATACTTATTAATTATGTATCAAGATGCATGTTTTCTAACATTAGTAAATTCAACGGTGGACGGAATAAAGGGTTCAGTTCGATATTTCAATCACCTGAAGAAGGTCGGAGCGTTCAACGGCCGAAACGTTGTGAATATACCAATTAAGACAAGGACAACAATCTGAACAATGTCAAAATAAATCCATTAATGCTTTAAAAATTGCTTTGTTTACATTACGAATGCGAAACTGTGCAGATATAGAAAATCGAGGAAAATGTATCATTGAGATGGTCTGCCTTCCTTAATAGAGAAAAGAGAGACATTTTGGACTGTAAGGCTCACTGTAGCCAAGCAGGAAAACCCGCTAGACCAAACGGCGGTTTCTTCTCGAAAATGGGGCGTAGATTTCATCCCTACCGGACACCACAGTTCTTTTTTAACATCTCGCGAATGCACTAATCGATAGACGTAATTTAAAATATCAAAATGCCATGTCTATTTCAAAGACGAGATGTAATAAAAATATAATGTAATATACAAAGTCTTTGTGGTAACGGGTCGAAATCTTCGGGTTGTTTGACGTATATTTCAGGAGAAAGTTTTTAAAAAGTCAATAAATTATTGAATTGCTTTTATAAAATCAAAATATTTGTATAATGCTAAATACATCTTTACTTTTTAACCAGATGATGCTGTGCGACATGATGTGTTATTGTTGCTTGGAGAACCCGATGTTGGAGAACCAGTCTATGTTCACCAACTACCCCAAACTGATGGCCCTGTGGAAACGCGTCGCTGCCCACCCCAAGATCAGCGGCTACCTGAAGAAACGCTCAAACACCAACTGGTAGATTGCACCCAGGGACTGACCTTATCAATGGACATTGTCTAGAACAATCGAAAACCTACAGCAAGATCTTTAATATATATTTGAATATGCACTAAAATAAACTGCAACCACTCGACGATTTTCACGTTCAGATGTCACTTTTTTAAAATAAAAGTTCCTGAAGGAAAATTACACGTTATTTGTTCTCTATCTATCTATCTATCTATCTATCTATCTATCTATCTATCTATCTATCTATCGTGTGTGATTTTCGCTTCTAGCGTCTTATATGCACGAGTTTGTCGTTGCTTGGAAATCTTGTCCGTGTATTGCTTAATATATTGTAATGTAAGTGTCATCTTTGATAATACCTTATGTAACCCTATGTAAGTCGAAAGCTTAGATTGGATTAAAAATATGTATCAAAATTGTATCATGTATCAATGAAA